>PVIA01001028.1:0-324257 GCA_004024845.1 Tonatia bakeri
TGAAGACTGTTCAGTTAGTGCTTGAACAGAAAGAAACTGCTGGCAACAGGGCTTTTTTTTTTTTAAATCTTACTCTGACTCTCAAGATAAGAAGCTCGAAGTGGAATCGCAGAGCATATGACTTGGGGAGGGGAAGCAAAGTGGAAAAGATCACGCAGTTGTGGGAGAGACTGCAAATGCAGGGAAGATGGGACGAAGACACTCGGGCAGGGTCTTTAGCAGGAGCAGAGATCTGGGTCCCAGCCCCAGAAGAACAAAGGCAACGGGCAGAGGGGTCTGTGGGGGGCGTGTGGCTCGGTGGGAGGAACACAAGGTTCGAGGCGGTGACTCTGCGTGTGAATCTCAGGCTGGCTTCCCACAGGCTGGGCGATCTGGGGCACGCTCATCTCTCTCCGCCTCAGTCCCCTCAGCTTTAAAGTTGGTTAATGACGCTGCTACTCTCCCGACAGGGCGGGGGATGTAGACATGAAAGTGCGGTCTAAGCTGAGCACTTACGTTAGTTTGTAGGGGTTTAGGGGAGCTTTCCCAGAGGGGTGGGCCACAGAACTGCAGGAGGTCGCAGGGTCCAGCTTCCCACACTCAGCAGGAAATTACAGTAACTCAGCATTTCTCACCAAAACATTGTTCTTCTACTCTGCCAGCATTTGACTAGTAAGGATTTTGTTTTGAGAAAAGCAGTGTAGTCAGAAAAGGCATACATTTTGGGATTACGTGGGCTAGATTCGAACCTTGGTTTCACTATCCCCCAAATCGAGGTGGTCAGATCACTCGCCATCTCTGAGCTTTGATTTCCCAGCAGGTGCCCTCGTGTGAGTGTGGAGAATGAATGAGGCACTCGAGGGAGAATGCCCAGCGCCTACCGCCTGCCCAGGTAGTGTCCAATAAACGTTAGTTCCCTTTCTTTCATTTCTTTTCTCCTTAGGAAGCATCCAGTTTCCCCAGCACAAAAGGGAGTCCGCTGTCGCTCTTGTGGAAACAAGTACAAGTTTTCCCTTCTTTTCTCAAGAGAGATCAGGTGCCCCAAAGCGGCCATTTTCAACCAGTGCGCTGCAAGAATTTTTAAAACATGCACCACCTGACTCTCTAGTCAGGGGCACTGATCTCTTTTCTCTTAGATTGTCAAATAAAAAAGTGACAACAGCCCCCCCCCCAAAAAAAAGGGGACTCTTCAGTGGCATCACGTCATTTAGCTTGTGCAACAGCCCCAAGGAATGCCAACTGGGGCGTTCTTAGCTCCAGTTAACAGGTGAAGAAACTGAGGCTTGGGAAGATAAAACTTGCTCAAGGTCCCGCAGCTCCTGAATGGCAGAGGTGAGGTGCAGTTTAAGCACTGTGACTTGGGGTGGAATGATGCTGGAGATGGACTCAGGGATAAGGGAGAGAGGAAAGAGCTCGGTGTGCCTGGAGCCAGCACTGCCGGGCCAGGTCCCAGCTCTGTCAGTCCCAGAATTTCTCAACACAACCCACTTCCCACCCAAGTAAGATGTTGATGCAGCCACCCTTTCCCAGCCCCACCGGCTGGTTGTAAGGCTCAGACAAAAGAAAAGGTAGGCATCCGTAATGCCGGGTGTCCTGCTGGGCCAGCCGCTTATGCAGAGAGGACCCACGATGCTGTTGTTCCTTAACTTAAAGGGCAGAGTCTTAATGGAGGTTGGAACCAACAGTTATAGTCAACTCCACTCAGCTCAGCAAATGCTGGGACCCAAGTCTGTGCCTCGAAATGTGCCTGGTAGGCATCAAAAGAATCTTGGTGATTCGTCCTCAAGTGAAGGGGCAGGGGAAGTGCATAACATATGAAAGGCAACACTTCTGCCCTGCAGCCCAAGGCACAGCGGGAATGAACAATACGCTGGAGAAGTCCTTTCACATGAACTTCAGAACCTGGGAGATGGCTGGATCAATAGACTGTCATTTTGAAAATGGCTAAAGGACGGGAATATGATGATAATCAGCAGGGTGCATGGATTTACCAGATACAAATCATATAACACTGAAACAATTTCTTTCCATCACAAGATAACTGGCTTTGACTTGGGGCAACAAAAAGTAGATTTAGAGGAATATTGAATCTCAATGAAGAAATAACTCTTACGTTAGCTTTCTCTGAGTCCTGACATGGGGAAGCAGCAGATACAATCGTTTTTCTAAATTGGAGGAGAGGGGTAGAAAAGGGGAAGAAAAGCTGCCTTTCAGTTGGAGTTTGCTTATTTTGAGAACATGGCTGAGGTCACCCCCCTCCTAGCAAAGGTGACATTCTTCCATTGAGGCGAGGTTGTCCTGGCGCTGCCAAGCTGTGGAGGAAGAATGTTTATTGATCGAGTTCACGCATCTTACAAGAGGAGAAACGCCCTGAATTGCTTGGAATCTCTTTTATGGTGTAACCATTTCTTATAGCAAAGTATTTTGTTTTGAAGCCTCAGCCCTTTGTAACCTGGCGGTCCTCTGTTTCCTCGGCCGAGTATTTTGTTTTTCCAAACCAGAGACCAAGACAATTGAGGGCGGCCGTGCAGCTCTCCTGTCCTGCAGGCTCCCTTCCTGGTCCAGCCCCGAGGCAGGGCGAGACCTTGAGCAGTGTTCCGGTTCGGGAGTCCTCAGCCCCTCTCGCTCAGCCCCTGGGCACCAGCTGTAGCCTGGCCTCAGGGTCATTGCGGGGGCGTGCCAGCGTTGACTGTTTAATCTTGTATTGTCTGTCTGATGTATGAGTAGGAGGACCATCAGATGGGGTTTATCTGGCCTCACAAGTAAATGCAGTAAAGCCTCGGCGGGTCATGGTTTGTGGCACTTGAGGCCGAGAAGATGTCCACGGGCGTGGAGGGTCTGATCTGTTCAGCTGGTATTTACACGATTATTTAGTTTATGAGTGAGCCTTGTCCTTCCTCCCTCCATCCGACATTCACTGAGTGCCTACCCTGTGCTAGAATCTTCTGATGTGACAATAATCAGAAGACAGCTTCAGCTCGTCCATGCCCGGGGTGTGGAAGGGAAGCTGACACACTCACAGTGTGGTGTGGGGTGACGGATGCAGAGGGCGGTGTCGCAGGAGAAAGTGGGTCACTGCTTTTCAGGGTCAAGAAAGGCTTCTGAGAAGAAGATTGTTTATCTGGTTTTAAAGGACTCAGTGAGCGCTTCTCGGGTTGGAAAGCGTTACAGGAGGGGGCAGAACCACATGATGGAGGATGGGTGAGGGTGTGAGGGAGCCTTGAGGAAAATCAAGGTGCTGTTGAGAGAGAGAGAGAGAATGAACTTCTTGCCAGGCAGGCAAAAAACGATAGCAGAGGTTTATCTCTTGAACTTCCAACCAGATGTAAACTCCTCCAGCTGAAAACCTGGATCACAGATTTGTCTGGGCTCCTCCACGGCAAGCAGGAGCCCACGGAGAATGCTTCTGCAGAGTCAGAGCTGGGCTCTTCCGCTGCCATGTGTGGCCCTTGGGGAGCAGCTGTCAACACCGACTTGCCTGGGAAGAGGCTGGGGAGTTGTCAGGGGAGTGCAGCCTCTTTTGTCTCTCTCACTGGCTCTCCCTTTGTGCTCCAAGGATGCAGACATCTTGTACCTTTCCGCCAGGGGGCACCCTCACTGTCTTGCTGATTGGGCAGCATCCCTGGAGGCTTAGCTGGGTTCACTTCTTGATTGGGGTCCCTGCTCCTCATCAGCTCCTCCAGCCAAGCAGGGCCATACAGGGCTGCGTGAGTGTTCCCTTCACTTAGAGCTCAAACGTCTTCCCGTTTATGGGAATTGCCACTAGAGGAAGCTTCAAAAAATGTACTTGTCATTAAAGTGACGGGAAACTACTCAACCTTCAGCTGGAAATTGTCTCTAATAGATGATTAGGGTGTTCGGGGTTTTCATACTTTATGGCTATAGGCAAACTGGGGAGACAAGGGGGCTGGGAACAGAGAAAACCCCCAGAACAGAGAGGCCTTTGGAAGGAAGCGGGACTCCACACTGGGAGAGGCCAGGGTCAAATCTGAGGTCACAGATGACCCAGTTTCCTAGGTACCTCTTTCAGTGGTTCCTTGGCCCAGGAGGGAAGCCTGCAGGCGAGGGGAGAGAGCGCCAAAGACCAGGGGGATTAGGAAACGGAAAGTCGGGGCCCAGCTCTGCTTCGTATGGGCTGAGTCACTTGGGACATGTCACTTTCTGTGTCACTTTCCTTATCTGTGAAATAGGAGCTGGCCCACCCACAGCGGTGTTAGGAGGGTCGGTCACTCAGGATATTCGGTGCTCTGGGCTTTATCTTTTTTTTTTTTTCCATTTGTCAGTGAAAGAGTTTGGCTCACTCTTTAGGCCTTTTCCAACTCTAAAATCCAATAGCTATTTTGAAAAATGAAAAGTATGATAGAATACTTGCTATAATTATTATAGTTGTTATTATCCCAAGTGGTAAGCTAAAGGTCTCACTAAGACACCAAACAACCTGCTGTTCTCCACTGGCCAACGCTCGGCAAAAGGGGGCAAGGCTGCTCAGAGCGTGTAGCTGGCCGGGTGCCACTCTGCAGAGCAGCGCTAGGACAGCCTGTCCGCAGAGGGACTCAGTGGCAGACAGAATCATCAGGGCGATCGCCAGCATCTTCCCTGACAAGCTATTGGCATTCATTTAACAGCCAAAGGATGTTTTTGGTAAAGAATGGTTATTATAGTAAAAAAAAAATTAACCTGGCTTTTTGTTAGATCATTTTAAAATGAACCCTCTAAGTGTGGACCCATGCAGGGTTACAGAGAGAGTGAAACAAGATCCTTCGTTCTCGTGCTGGGCAGCAGGACACCTGAGCACGAGGCAGGGCGTGAAGGGCAGTGAGATGAGAATGCAACGTGGAGCGTGCCGGATCCACAGGGTGCTCTAGGCTAGCTGGCGAGTGAGGAGCGGACACTGGTCTGGAGGGTGCAAACAGAGGTGTCGTCAGGGGCCACGCTCATGAAGCTTGAGGTTGAAGAACACACACTGAGTGTCCAGCGTGGCCACCTTGTCGGGTCCTCGGCAGCAGGGGTCCCGGCCGGCCAACGGGGGAGGGAGGCGGCCTGGGCTTCACTAAACCCAGAGAAGTCATTTCCACTCCATCGATGCCCTCTGTGACTTCTACTTCACGGAATTCACTCTGGGACTTGACAGAGTTTGACCTCTCCCATGAAATCTTTCAGGAAAGAGGCCCCTGCTTTAGGAAATTGTTTGTCCTTTACAGGAAAATCACCTGTTACTCTTCCAGGCTTTCTCCGGGAATGAACGGGAAGCAGGAGTGGATGGAAGTGCAGTGCAAAGGACACGACTCCAGATGGCCTCCCCTTCGGATCTCAGACAAGTCACTTCAGCTTCCCGCATCTCTGTTTTCTCATTTGTGAAACGGGGTTAGTTCTCAGTCTGCCCGAGTCTCTGAGTCAACAGGAAGTACTCTGTGTGGGAGAGCTTTGTCAACTCTGAAGTCGTTATTGGAAACTGAAAAGCGTACTCTGATGTAGCTTTCCTCATACTAGTTCTTCGAGCCCTGGTTTCTTGTCTGTAGAATGGAGGTAATGACAGCACCTGCCCGCAGGTCATTCTGCAGGGGAAATGAGATGTGTGTGGAGTGTTTAATATGAGGCCAGCTCACGGTGGGTGCAGAATCCATGTTTGTTCCTCCTCTTCCAGCGGTTCAAAGCTTGGTCATAAGGAAGGTTTGAAGACTTGATGGCAAAAGACCCCATTATAAACACCCTAGTGACTGTTGCCTCTGGAAAGGATCTAAGAATTAAAAAAGCCTTTGGTAACCTGTCCAGTACAGCAGTTCACAAGCAGATAGGTATCTTTAAAGAGACAGTTCTTTAGCCAGCTGTGGTGCAGACAGCAGCTACCCTGATCTTTCCCTTCTCTTTTCTGGGCTTTTGATCCAAGCAAATGAGGACAAATTGTGTGAAGCCAGCAGGCAGGACCGTCAGGGACTGGCCTCTTCTGGGCACATCTGCCCACTTGTGTATGCTAAGGTGGCCCGTCTGTGGTACCACAGCTGCATCACCAAGGACAGGAGGTGATGCCAAGAGGTCTGCCAGCCTGAGCTCCATGGTGACAGGGTAGTTCTGTGCCCAGCAGGCTGGAAATCCTGGTTCATTAGATCAGCCTCAGCACTGGCCAGTGCTTTGTACTGGCTCGGGAAACTTCACATCATCCTGCATTGAAGCTTGACTTGCCTTTCTTGGTCACTTGCTTAGAGTCTTTGAGGCTTTCTGTCTTTTGAGAGATTTTTTTGATTCTACCCATGGGTGCCATTTCCTTCTCCATTGCTCAGCTGTGTGGGTTATACTCAAAGTTTTACCCGCAGGTTTTCCCTCTTCTCTGCTCATGGTCCGCAGACAGTCCCACTGCTCATCTCAGCTCCCACCACACTGGTATTCAGATTTGTGTCTCCAACCCCCACCTCTGTCCTGAGCTATATGCCCGTATCTCCAATCGCCTACTGGACAGGTTCACTTGCATGTCCCATGTAAATAAACCTCACACCCAAAATATGTTGCTCCTACTGTTTGGTCCACATTTAGGCACCAAATTGCATGCTTCACAGAACGGCATTTTGGGCGAATAGAGCTCAGTGTGTGGCCATGACACATATTTGTAGATACATTTTTACTGGGAAGGAAAGTAAAATACTATGAAATAGAATGTGAAATCCATATTAAAAATTAAGGTGAGACTTAAGACTTTAAAGAAACTGTGTCTGCAGGGTTTGCCTCAGACTATGCCCTCAGTTCTCAGTGGGGTATATATTTGTTCTTCCCATAAAAGACCTGAGTTACCTTGAATTAGAGCACAGGCATGTGAAGTCTTCTGTAGGAGGGAGAATGAAGAGTTTGCAGCCAGCAGGCCTTGGCTGTCATTGACTGAACGTGTTGGCTGGGGTTGGTCAGCAGTGGAGCCCCAGAGAAAGGACTGTATTCCTATGCACTAGCCAGGGCGGGGGGCGCCTTGGTCAGCAGACATCCAGGCATGCGGAAAGTGGAGAATGGGTGTGCAGGAGGAATACCCAGCCAGCTGTGAGCATTCACACACTGCTGAGAAGAGCATATAATTGTAAGTTGTAGGCCACAGGGGAAATTAAAAATTTTTCCTCTTAGTATCTGCTTATCCCATTTTTATTAGTAGCTCCTTTTAATGTGTGAGATTGACCTTCCTTTATTCTAAGGCCATATATTTTAGGTATGGTCTGACCCCCAACTTGGAGGGTAGAACATGAGATGAGTCTAGGCTAATGAGCATGCTTCATTCCCCTGATTACAGTGTGTGAATCTTAGAACTTTGGCAGATATCCTAGAAAAGAGGCATGCCTTTATCTGGTTTTGGAGTTGTGAGTGTGAGGCTGGAGCTGCTGCAGCCACTTTGCCACCATGTGGGGCGAATTTGAGAATGGAGTCAACCATGAGGAAGCAGGGGCAAGAGATGTAAAGAGAGAAACTGGTTCCCTTTAAGCTCCTGCATTAAGTCATGCCTGAGGTCAGCTCTACTTCTGGCTTTCCCAGTTGTGTGAACCAGAAGATCCCCTTGCTGCTTAAGCTGGTTGGGTTGGGTTTTCTGTGACTTGCAACCGTGAGAATTCTAATGGCACTTATACATCAGGTCATTTAAGCCTGATGGCAACTTTACATTTGTTTCTTCTCATGTTCCTTGATTTCATTTCATTTCCACTATCGTCAAGCTGCCTTCTGATAACTGTCGATTTCCCAAGCGGGTCTTCCCAGGGAGAGTGAATGTACTGATCACATATGTTCACAGACTGTTTCCATCTAAACAAGAGGTTTTGGAAATTATTGTAAAGATTTTATAATGTGGTCACTTGAGCTTGATTCCTTAGAAAAGATACAAATTGGATTTCTGGCTTAAAAGATTGTGAGTCAGTTTCTGGACTGTGGAAAACTGACCAGAATAGTAAATGTAGGCTCTGAGACATTTCCCTTGAAGAACAAATAAATGTTTTAGGGGATAAAAAATAAATATTTGGGGGGACCAAGATGTTTTAGACAGAGTGGACAGAGCAGCATATCTTAACCAAAGACCTAAGGAGAGTGAGGGAAGTTGCCAAGCAGTCACCCAGTAACAGTGTCCGGTAGAGAGGGCAGCTAGTGCTGAGGTCCTGGGGCAGGAGCTGACGTGGCAGGTCTGGTGAGGGATGAGCAAGAGGAGGTGAAATTAAAGAGGATGCCAAGTGCATGGGCCAACGTGGGGGTCAGACTGAGAATGCAAGCATTTGAGGGCTCTGAGCAAAACAGCCACATGACCCAACTTACATGTGGGCAGGATCCCTCTGGTTGCTGCATTAGGGATGGATTACAGGGGCTGTGGGCAGAGACAGGACACCCGTTGAGAGGTGATGGTGGCCTGGACAAGAGTAGAATCTGACAAGGCAGGATTTGCTTGCAGACTGCATCCAAAGTCTATATTGGAGGATGACACTGAGGTTCTGTTCTATGAATTCATGCATGCATGTGTGTGTGTGCGTGCACGTGTGTGCATGTGTGTGTGTGGATTTAGCCTAAGTACTGATGTGTCAACTTTGATCATGCTACAATGAACCCTTGTTTCGTGGCAAACACAGTTATTTGAGTCTCTGTTCCTTCCACTGTGTTGTGGCCTTCATTAGGTGAGTGCTTTTTTCATCTTTCTTTACTGCAAATCTGTGTGAAAGACATTTCTGCAAGGAGAAGATGGTGTGGCAACATGGAAAGAGCCACATGAGTGGGACTGAGGAACTGTCCTTTGGGAACCTCTCTGAAAGAGCTGAACAAGGGAAGGGAACAGTGTTTCCTCACTGGTTGGTGACACAGGCCAGCCATGCAGCTATGGAGGTGAAGCCCTGGACCCGTGCTCGGTGGAGCAGACCCAGGGGATACCGGGGCTCTGGGTGGGTGCACTGACCACAGTGTCAGGAACGTGAGCAGGTGATCTGCAACAGCACAGAGCAGGGCAGAGACTAGCCTTCTGGTGGCAACTGGCAGTGGCAATGGCCATGAAGAACATCCATGTTGGCAGCCTAATAGAATGAGGGGTACCAGGCATGTGTCACTAACTGGGGCAGCAGAGAGACACAGATAGCAGAGTAGAGGACAGGGCAGAGACTGGAGCAGGATTCTAATTATAAATGGAAATATAGTGTAATCCAAAGGCTTTCCATCCCTTTGGAGATTCTTAAGGAGATACAAGAAGGCAGAAGACTGCAGTCATGCCACTGGGTAAGTGGTGGAATCTGATCTAGAGAATGTAATACCAGCTACTACAGTGACCTTGCCTGGGACAGGACCTAGGGGGCTTTCTGGTCTATAAGTGGTGTCCCTAAAGGGCAGTTCTGGTGACAGCAACCTGTAGCCTCTGTTCTCAGGGGGTGTCAGTCATGCCAAGGTGGTTTATTTCTGGTTCTAAAATTCTTCCTCACTTGTCTTCTCTTCAGCGCTGCTGTGTGCTGCTGTACCGTACTGACCTGTGTCCCTTGCTGGCCCCTGCTGCTCAGCACTATATCAGTTGCTTTGCTACATCAAAGTTTGTACAAGGATTGTTGCATACTCTCAGTCTGTCCCTAGCTGTTTGTGAAAACTCGGCTTCAATCTGCGGGTCGGGGCAAAAGTAGGTTTACAGTTGTGCGCATGCAAAACAGAGTTTATTTTACATTGCTATTTATGAATTATTGTAGTATTTTCCATACAAACAACCATACACCTACTTTTGCCCCACCCTGTACATAGACTGCTGCCTCAATTGGATAGCTTCAATCAGTTTGGCTTTCTTGATTTCTTTTTGTGAGATCTGCTGTCTTCTGATCACAAAAGAAATACATGCCCATCGTAGAATGCAGTTGATTTCCTAGAGCTCCCATTTTAAGTCTGCATTCTCGGGGCTGCCTCTCTGGGCAGTGTGGGGGAGGCGCTGGAGGGGCCGCTCTTATTGAATGCAGATGTGTCCTGTGCCGCCTTTGCTGGCGAAGGGCTTCTGGGGATCCAAGTGCACCGCCGCCGGGTGCTGCCTGGACACCTTCCTCATTGTGCAAACATCCCGCCTCTCTAGCTGTTTCTTTGTCCTTCCGTTCCAAACATGTGTTCAGCAACAACGACTGGAATTAAAAGGCATTCACTCACCACAAAATACAGCCTTTGCTGCTTTGCCACTTACTTGTTTCTTGCTCTTCACTTGGACAGTTCGCGTGTGATTTAAACGGGCACGTCGTTCGTGCCCAACTTTGTTCATCCGTGTGCCAGCTTTATCGGGTACACTCTTTGGTGCCTGAGCACGCAAGGGTGTTGCTCTTGTATTCATTTGGTCGGAGTAGGAAGAATTAGGGAGTGAACAAGGCCCAGCTGCTATTGCAGGCTACACATTTTCTTGAACCTTTTTCCTCCTCCTTCACTCATTAAGTGCTATGTGTCATATACATGAAGATTGGCTGTCTTCATAAATGCCAGGGAGAAGAGAGTAACATTTATGGAACATCAAGTCTGTGTCACTCATGTGGCTCCTGGGACTCCGAATCCTTACCAGGACTCCGGGGAAAGTGTTGTCGCAATGTTATAGGTGTCCCCGGTAGATGAATGAAGAAACTGGGACCCAGGAAAGTTAAGTACCTGCCCAAGAATTTTTGGTTTGGTCACCACGGGTGCTGTGACTTGGGATAAGTCCTTACTTACTACTTCATGGCTAGGGACAGAAAACTTGCACATTGAGGAGAACAAGTTAAATTGTTTAATTGTTAAATTGCAAAGACCAAAGGTGTTGATTTTCTGTCCAGATTACTTCTTTTCAGCTCTCTCTCGACTCTGCCTTTTCTTCTTAAACAACCCGACCAGCCAGTTGCCCCGGGTGGACACGCACTGGGAGCAGATTTGTGGGAGCAGAGATAGCAGAGCCCGAGGAAACCCCGCTGGCCTGGCAGATTGGGGTGACAGCTTGGTAATGGACCTCTGAGAGTGTATATATGAATTAAGCACCTTTCATTTCCTTTGCTGCAAACACATCAATTAAGCTTGAGTAATCCATGGGTTTCCCCCATTTTCAGGCAGAAGAAAATCGGCACAAATTGGCTGGAGTGTTTGTTCACTAGGTTTGATCATTAATCATCTTCAGCTCTTTCCTGCCATCCCTATCTCAAAAAAAAAAAACAAGCCAAAACAAAGCAGAAAAGCCCCACACTGCCATTTCTGGAACCCACTACAAACATTTAGTAGGCAATTTGTTTGGTCTTGGGTATAATGAGGATACACATTCAATGTTTTGAAGGCTGATTCTCTGGGGAAGGTGCCAGTCTGTTTTCTTTAAGGTTGGTGGAGGGCTTATTCAGAACCCTTTTCTGCAGGTTGGCCAAGGTGATTGGCTTTGAAATCACAGTCTGGTCCCTGGCTGGCTCTGCCCTGTGCTCGACCAAACAGATGTGTCTCTGCAGGCCTCTCTACCTGACACCAGCCAGAGAAAGCCCCATTTGTCTTTGAAAGGCCTCCCTCAACCCATTCTCTGTTTTTGGTGCTGCAGGAATCTCTATCAGCAAGTGTCTCTCCCTCCTCTCAGACCCCTATTCCAATGGTGTGGGTAATTTTGGACCCACTGGTAGGATCTTGGCTACCTGAGAGGAGCAGACCTCCAGAGGTCGTCTAGCTCTTCCTGCGCTTCTAGGCAGGGATGCACCCAACCCTTCCAACAGAACGTCTCAGCTTGTCACAAGGGCGATGGTGTATTGGGTGCCACATGAGGGGCCCTTTGCACGTGCCCTTTCCTTAAGCCCCCAGCACAGCTCTACTGGGTAAAGTTAGTATCTATGAAACTCCTGATTTGCTACCACCTTTGGCTTGGAAAAGAGACAGTTTCATGAGGTTAAACCTAACAGTTATTATTAGCCTCATTTTCCAGAAGAAAAGTGGTTTGCAGTTTTTTTCTAGTAGGTACAAGAGTCAGAGTTTCTACTCAGAGTTGAGTGGTTCTAATTCCCCCTCTTTTTTTTAGTTTTTTTTTAAAGGTATAAAGCACTTTAATCACACATAGGAATATGTATTCGTAGACATCACAGTTCATACATAATTGAAGGCTTCCTTTAATTTCCTTCCCTCTCTCCCCAGAGAGATGCACCATCTGACTGCGGCATGTATCAGCCCGTGTGAGACTTACACTTTCACTCCATGTGAATGTATCCACTAATGTGTGATTGCAGTGCTTTGCATTTTCAAGTTCTATTTAATTGATGTCAGACTGTGATTTGCTTTTCTTTTTTCCTTCTGTGACTTGTTTTTTCATGTGTTAGGTATCTGCCTATGTTACTATAAGCAGTTATAATTCATTTATATAACTGCTGAATAGTATTTCATTATTTGATAAGTCACAATTTATTTATCTGTTTTCTGGTTGGTGCACACTCTGGTTACTTCCCGCTCCGCAGTCTTACCAACACTGCAGCCCTGAACGTTCTCATGAGTCTCTTTGCATATGCGTTTCTTAAACATTGTTTTCATTGCTGACACTATTATAGGTGTTCCCATTTTCCCCCTTTGCCCACCTCCACCCAGCCCTTGTCACGCCCCCTTCCCTCAGGCCATCACCCCACTGTTGTCTGTGTCGTGCTTACACCTATGTGTTCTTTGGCCAATTCTTCCACCTTCTTTCATCCACTCCTCCCCTCCCCCCACTCTTGGCGTACGCATTTGAGAATTTCTCTGAGAGTGGGATTCTGGGTCATAGAGCATGCACATCTTTAATTTCATCAATTATTTCCCAACTGTGTGCCAAAATGGCGGCATCAACCCACACTCCCACTAGCCACATATGAGAACTGTCTTTTCTCCACGTGATCATCAGTGTGTGCTATTGTTAGATGTTTACGTCTTGCTGATATGATCCCATCTGATGCTCATATGGTGTAAAATGGTTTCTTGTTGTTTTCCCCATCCCCTTTCCCTCTTTCTTTAATAACTTCAGAAGAAGAGATGCCACACTTGCAAAGATGATGATGTGCTGATTTGTCTTCTTTGGAGGAAGAAGGAGCAACATTGGGACTGGGTTGTGTTGAGTCACCCATGTGGTTTTTTTGCTCTGTACCGTGGACCCCTGAGATTTGTAGCACCCAGCACAGCTGATCACCCTTCCTCTGCTTGAAGAATTTCCTATATTGTGGGTCCTGCCTCCCTAGATTGAAACCATAAACCCACTTCCCTAGCCTCCCAAGGAACCAGATTTCAGTCATTTATTTACTTATTTCCTCACCGACAACATTTTTTTTTCATTGCTCTTTAGAGGGCAGGAGGGAGGAGAGAGAGAGAAGGATAGAAACACTGATTGGTTGTTTCCCATACATGCTCAGACTTTGAATTGAACTCACAACCTGGGTATGTGCCCTGATTGGGACTCGAACCCACAACCTTTTTGTGTACAGGATGATGCTCCAACCAACTGAGCCACACTGGCCAGGGCCAAGGAACAAGATTTTAGACAGGGCTTATGATCTGTCAGGCAGACACAGCTGTATAAGACAAACTTGGAATGGAAGGTAGGAGGTGCTGTATAGAATCTAGCCTGGTGAAACAATACAGCCATCCTGCTTCTGGAAGCCACAGTGACGGAGCAACCGCTGGTAGCACCCTACAGCCAAGCTCAGTCAGGATCACTGCGGAGGCAGGACTTCTGCTGGAGCAGTCCAGAGGTGCAGCTGTGCACCATCCCAAAATGCAAGCTTAATTCTCTGGCCTCTTACACATTCCCTGAGCCATCCTTTATTAAATTCCTTTGCTGCTTAAACTTGCTGGCACACATTCTGTGTGAGGCTAAAAATCCCATCATGCTCTCTTTTGCCAGTGCTTCACCCGTGTATCACTCTCCGTGTCTCAAGCAGTCAGCAAAGCAAGCGTTATCAGCCCTGTTTTAGAGATGAGGAGACAAGGCATGGAAGAGTAAGTTCCCAAGGGCAAGTGGTGAAGCCGGGGGTTGAACCCCACGTTGACGACTACAGAGCCGATTGGCAGGACCTCATCTCCTCCCACCACTGGTTGCTGTCTTGCTTTTCCTTTTTTCCTTCATAGCACTCACATGAACTGGAATTATCCTATTTATATGTTTGCTTATATTCAGTGTCTTCTGACTGACATAGTTACAGAAAGAGCAGGGTCCAGTCCTTGTTCACCATTGTATGTCCAATCCCGAAATCACACTTAGCATAGGAGGCACTCACAAATATCTGTTAGATGAATAAATGAACTGAACCAATCTACCATGGATTTATTTGGGGAAAAATAATTCTACCTTGCATTTCAAAATACTTTCAATATTCCCTTGCATGTGTTCTTTCATTCAATAGTAACAGATTACAATACCTCATGCCTCTTTTTTTAAAAAAAAGATGTTTTGTTTATATCTTTTTAGACAGAGGGGAAGGGAAGGACAAAGAGAGGGAGAGAAACACCAGTGCATGGTTGCCTCTCACACTTCCCTAACTGAGAGGACCTGGCCTGCAACCCAGGCATGTGCCCTGACTGGGAATTGAACCAGTGACGCTTTGGTTCCCAGGCCAACGCTCAGTCCACTAAGCCACACCACCCAAGGCTGCCTCATGCCTCTTAGAACTTAAATCTAATGCCTGCTTTCCTTTCTTCCTATGTATTCTGTGCTTCTAATGTCTATTCAGATGTGCTGCAGTGCTGTCCCTGGGACTGCATCCACCGTCAGGGTGGCTCCAGAGTCTCTCAGGCCAAACGCAGCCGCCATAACAGAGCTGTAAGAGCAGAGCTGGGGGGCTGCTGCAGCGACAGGTGCCCTTCGCTCACTGACTGCGTCTCTCCGAGCCCCGCCCTGA
This sequence comes from Tonatia bakeri, assembly GCA_004024845.1. Taxonomy (NCBI): domain Eukaryota; kingdom Metazoa; phylum Chordata; class Mammalia; order Chiroptera; family Phyllostomidae; genus Tonatia; species Tonatia bakeri. The sequence goes on from PVIA01001028.1 coordinate 14,772, forward strand.
ACCAAGTCTCAGCCCTTGTGTTTGAGTTAATGGAGCCAGGATATCCTCGGCTTTTCCCCTGTGAGAGACTTGAGGCCAAACGGCCTCTGTGAACTTGTCGAGCATCTGGTAGTTGCCAGCCATTCTGTTTCTGATCCCATTCATTTCACTGAGACTTCCTCCTCTCGTCGTCCTTTCCCACAAATTCTGCATTCCGTGTTCTTTGGGTTACTGTCCTGCGGGCACTGGCTTATACATAAACACGACCAAACATGATTGCTCCGTGCCCAACTCCTCCTCCAACCAATTCCTCGAGGATGGTTTGAGTTGTCTGTTCTCTCTTTTTCTTTTGTCCCCTCTCACTCACTCTTATGGTCCAGCGAGGAGACTTATGACGGCTGACTGGCTCCCAGAATTACCAGGACTGAAAGACCCTGGTTGCCTCCTCTTAAATCTGCCTACACAGGTATATCCTGACACTGGAACATTTAATGGGTAGCAAGAACTTTGGGAAAAAGGAACCATGAAAGGCAAAGAAATACTGACTAAATCATCAGTGTTTTAGTTTTCCCTGTTACGGTAAACTGCCTGAGATCATAAAAAGAGTGTATGCTTCTGGCGTTATCCAGGCCTAGTTGAGTCCCAGCTATTCTGCTTACTGGCTGTGAGAACTTGGTCAAGTCACCTGTCCTTAACCTCTCCGAGACTCAGTTTCCTCTTCTCTGGACGACTCTTGTGGAGTTGTGCAGTTTAGAGACTTTGTAAATCACCCCAAGATCAGGCACCGCCCTTATCAAAGCCAGGCCGTGCCTGACTCAGAGCACTCTCCATTCCTGGCTCCGCCCTGTCCCTCCCACAGACAGACACACAGACACAGACACACTCGTCCCCCACGTGCATATACTCCCCCATGTCCCGCATGCATATATACACACTGTGCACTATCATGCTGTACCCACACACCCCATATGCATATACACACACATGCAGCCTCTCCCTGCACACACACACTCCTTTCCCCAACATATCACACAATGCACATCGCTATTCACACCACACACCATATGCACACCATGCACCCTGCACACATCATACACACAACCCACATATAGACACACCATTATATGCCATGGACACATTACACATGCTTTCCCCACATACCTGCTCCCCACCCCCTGATACATACACACACGTCTAGGCCAGTCTCCCATCTGCTCAGCTCAGCTGGTAGAAAAGGAGAAACTCTGCTATAATTTGAACATTTAAAGGCCATTTTGATTCCACTGGAGGGAGAAAAGGTGTGGTTTTACCACTGTACCTGAGAGATTCAAGGAAGCAATGTGGGGAAGAAACAAAGTAGCAATTCAGGGAAGAGTTTCAAAACATTAATAAAAACCCCATTGACTTTGCCACTTGATTATAGCTCTGCCCAAAAGGTCTTGGGAAACAGCAGGCTAAAACTATTGCACAAAAACCAAAGGTTTGGGGCGGTGATTTGCCTGCTCTTTTCACAGGTAAGGTAAGCTGGCTCCTAGTTTTACTCAGATGGACTTGCTGGAAGAGAGAAGAACCTTAACAGCAACATCACCTTAAGACTGTACTGTGTGTGATATTCTTCCAAATGCCTTGAATGCTGTGATGCGATTATGGAGCGATTCTCGGGATGCATCACAGCTCACAGCCATCTGCTTTTGTCAAGCCCTGTGAGCTTTGGCAATCTAGATGCACATTGAATTATGGTTTGGGGCCCAGGTCACTAACTAAGCAATGTGAAAAATACACACTCAGTATATTGGCATACTATATTTTGTGTTACATATTATGATCTCGGGGGGTGGGGGCGGGCACAGGGTGAATAGATGCACTCCTCTTTCCAAGGGGGGAATTTGATTTCCTTACCACTGTGGGGCTCACCCTTGACACACATTCTCGCACAACACCCACACAGGAGGGTGCTGCTTTTCTCCCCATTTTACAGATGGCAGAACTGACCTACAAGGGTCACCTGGTCAGGGCAGCACCGCTAACCAGCGGCAAAGTCAGTATTCATAGCAGGCAGCTCAACATTGGAAGCTACACTCACCCTCCAGTGCTGTACAAGATGTTGTCAGGGGCAAGGTCAAAGGCACACTATCAGGAGGAATTAGCCTTCCCCCTATGAGACTAGGCTATGTTTTCTATCAGAACAATTAATGTCCAATTAAAGTTCATGTTGGAGAAACACACTTGCTTCTTAGGCAAACCAGCGACAAGATCAGCTGTGACCCTCACAGGTGGGAATCACCTGGGGACTGGCTCTCACCTCTGCTCTGACTCTCAAGCACATGAGTGATTCTTCTGGTGTGACACAAGACTGTCCTGACACTTGTTGGCTATTTAGCATCCCTGGTCCTGAGGCACTAAATGCCAATAGTGTCCCTAGTCATTGTGTCCCCTCCCCATTTCCCAAGCCTCCCACCGTGCTTAAGAACCAACAAGAGGGCATCTTGCCGAAGGCTGAGATGCTAGGGTCCGAGGGGACAGGACCTCTGCTGTGGGGAGGTGTGGAGTTTCCACGGTACAGAGGAGGGGGAGAAGGCTGGCCTGGGGACCTGAAGGAGAGGGCTGCATGGAGGGGTAGGGATGGAGAAGGGAAGAGAGGCTGAGGTTTGGGGAAAAGGGCCTTATGAAAGCTCTCCTTTGTAAGCTAAAGTAACCTCCTCCCCTTTCCCTGGACTGCTGCCTTTTGAGACTGCAGTCTGCCTGGGCTGGACCCGGGGAAGGCTGGGTGCATGGGAAGCATTCTGGGAAGGGCCCACAGGTACTGCCTCATCATGGTGCAGTGGCTCCAGCCAAGAAGGAACGGAGCCAACCCTATTCACCTCATGGCAGGACCATCTCTCAAGAGATCTGGGGTCTTGCTCTGACCCAGGGACCCTCTAAGAGACAGGGGCATTGTAGGTACGGCTGAGGGATGTCAGGAGGCTGCCCCAGTTGGGAGGCTGTTTCAGATGGAAAGTCCTGTTTAAAATTGAGTTATATACCCCTTTCAGGCTAGTCTCACCACAGTTGCCAGAGGGATCGCATTGAAATGTAAACCTGCTGCTCAAAACCCTCCAATGGTTCCCCATTTCACTAAAGTAAAACCCGAAGTTCTCACAGTTGCCTCCAGTGTCGTACACACTTGGTCAGTGATTACTTCTCTCACCTCCCCCTACTCTCCCCCTCATTCACTCTGCCTCAGCCACATTCCTGCCCTTTGGACACACTGCTGCTGCCTCGGGGGCTTTGCACTGGCTGCTCCTCGGCCTGGACTGCTCTTCCTCTGAGTACTTGCATGAGGTCTCTCCCTCACCTTTTTAAACTCTGCTGAAATGTGGCCTTTTTTAGGAGGGCCCATGCTGACCACTCTTTCAAACAGCACACAGTCCTTCTGATTCCTAATCATTCTTCTCCTTATCTTACTTATTTTTTTTCCCATGGGAGCTGCCTCCAAAATCTAACATATTATTCGATGATGTATTTATCCCATATATTGGTCTCTGTTCACCCACAAGGACATAATGTCCATGAGAGCAGAGATTTTGTCTGACTTGTTCACTGATGTATCTAGTGCCTAGAATGGGGCGAGTAGGAGCTTAGTCGATACTGATGAGCACAGCGTTTCCCTTGAGCTGGAATTCCTCTGGAGAAGGGGGCCCTAGGGATCCGATTGAAATGCTTTTCGATGCTTCTCACGTTCACACTTTGTGGACCTTCTTTCAGTGTGCATGCTTTGAGTTTAATCCTTGCACGGCCACAGCACCCGAGAATCTAAATGCACCCTGCACAACCTTGACTGCTGTATCTGCTGCGGCAGTTGGGTTGCGCTGGCCTGGTGAGGTGCCCTTCGGAGGCTCACCTTAGCCAGATTACACAGTGGCTCTGGGGAACGCTGCGATGGTCTCTCCCAGCCTGCCCAAGCCTTGACAGAGGAGTCCATGAAACAGAATCCTCCCTCCCCCGCCACCTACCCCCACCCTCATCCTTGAGTGGGCATTCTCAATGCACATTCCTAGCTCTTCTAGAGCCTTTTTTTTTTTTTTTTGCCAGCAGTTTGGGAACTGAGAGGTAGAGGCAGGGATGAGAAGCAAGGCGTACAGCCACCCACTCCCAGACAAAAGATGTAAAAGATTTCTTCCAGGCTGGTGATGAGATGCTTTGTGTTAAGTTAATAAAAATGACACAGAAATTCTAAAAGTTAGAACTGATCAGCAGTTTAAGAATTCTTTAAAATTTTAATGAGCTCTCAGCATTTGTGCTGTTTGCTGGGCTTAAAGAAACACACACACAACAAAGAACGAGAATCGCCTTTTAGGTCGGACGAGTATGTCTAATGCATCTATTTTTCTTGCTATGTTCAGTTTCCATTTCAGTCTGAGATTCCTACCGAACTCTGGAGGTTGCCTTTGGGTTTTTAACACTGCAGGGGATGCTCTAAATCTAAATAATAATAAAAAGTCACAGTTTTTATTGGTCTTTTATTTTATAAGTTGATGGAAACATTTTATACAAGCATTAGGCTTTGTAACCCAATCTTGGGGCTTGCTGAGTCTGGAGGGACTGCTTCCCTACCTGGGAGTTCCCTGGCATCTGCATTATTTCTCCCAGGCAGAAGGAGAAAACGCTTTCAGTGAAGGCAGAATAGTGGTTTTATTTGAAAGAATTCTGTTTAAGGTAGGACACACTCTCTCTCTCTCTCTCTCATACACACACACACACACACACACACACACAGGCTATATCATAAAATTATAGTTTTAAAATTGCAAGAACCTTGGAGATCATCCGTCTAACACTGGCATCTTACATATGAGGAAACTTCTGCCCAGACAGGTTAAGCACCTCATCCAAGGTCATTGGCATCTGGTGGAAGAGACCAGACTACAATTCAGGTTTCCTGACTCAAGTCTAATTTTCTTTCTGCTACACCACATTGCCTCCAAAATAAGATAATGTCTATGAAATCATTTTGCAAACTGGAATCCATTATACAAGTATTGGGTGGGTAGAGGGAGCGTGATAATGAGCTTCCTTTCTTCAGAGTCAAGCCTGACGAGCTCAGGTCTTCTCCCAAATGAAGCAAAGTCATGTTACATGAATCCCACATTATATTTCTAATTAGGGTCCTGGGTATGGCCTCCAGTAAACGAGCACCAAAGAGGTCAAACCAATGCGTTCTCCAAGTACAATGTCTATATCGTATTCCATCTTTTTCCTTCCTGCTCACCCTCTCTGTCTATCTCCCTCTAGTGTCCACTTTTAGTTATTGTATGTGCACCAATAGGCTGCATACACACATTCCAAAATGTTATGTATTATTTATTAAAATTGTCTGGACTATTTTTTATATCAGCAGCTGTTATCAAGAACAAATTGGAATGTCTTTATATTAACAGGAATAATTGGCTAATATAAAGACTTGGATACTATTTTAAAAAGTCTTTAGAATAGTTTTATGATTAGAATGAAAACATATTAAAGTTTGGTCATTAAATTGTTATTAATAGACTTGAATCACATAAAAATCATCATAACTAAATTAAATGTTTTAATTATAAGGAGACATGAATTTTTCAAGGTAGAAGGCCAATTAAATTAACTAACACATGATTCATTAAAAGCATTAATTACTACTTTAACTACTCGGAATACTGAGAGTTACTAAACATTACTGCAAATGACTTGAGGGATTAAAATTTTATTTTGGCACTACTAATAGATTTACTCACTAAATTATTACAGTCGCTGTAAATAATTTCTCATTAGTCTTACGTTGCCCTCTCCGATGTGCACGCTTCAGCCTCCTCGCTCACTGTGATTCTCCTTCCCTCGGAAGAAGCTTGTCCAGCATTTTCAGTGCTTTAGACAGACAACTATTCCAGCTGTTAGCGTGCGACACGTGGGCAAAAACGCTCGCTGAGGGAACGCTCACTGGAAGGAAGTTCTTTGGGAGTCTTGCCCGAAGGATCAGGGTCCAGGAAGACAAACAGGGCGCTGACAAAATCTGCAATCTCTGCACCCCGTTTCCTGACTCTGAAACAGTCCCTGCGAAAGTCTGAGTGACGTTTACGTGTAAGAGCCTATGTTCGGCCGTGTTCCCAGCTGTTGTTAGTCTGTGACAAACAGGTCAACACGCGCAGTGAGAGGTGGGACTGGGACCCTTCTCCTGCACCCCCCGCCCCCCCCCCCCCGGACACTCACAGGTCAGAACCCAACCGTGTCTGACAGGGAAGCCCGGGGGAACAGTGGCCTGAGCTGGTTGCTAACTGCGCATGCAGGCTTATTCCCGCAGAACAGGACAAGTTTGGTGGACCAGGCCTCTGACTGCTGGGCCATTCCTTCCCAGGTGGAGGGAATATCGCTGAAACTGGCTGAGCGCAGTTACGAGGAACAGGAAATGCAGATTCGAAACTACGAAGTAGCAGCCGATGTGGCAGGGAGATGGCATTTTGGGCACCCAACCTGGCAGAGAAGTCCTGTGGTGCCACCTGGGGGGGCTGGCACCCCAGGGCCAGCTGTACACTAACAAAGCACATTCCTGGTGGTGCGCAATCTCCCAAAACGGAATCGGTGCGGGCAGCTGGCAAAGCAGTGGTGGCAGGAGCGGGACTCTCGGGTGGAAACGGCCAAGGCAAGGGTGAGGCAGCACCAGCCAGCGACCCTGCTCACACTGCACTTGGCTGGGCGTCTGTCTGGGCACCGTAGGTGAGACATCCGCTTGTGGGGACTTCTCTCCCGCCTATTTTTTCTCTTTTTTGTTTAATGGACTCTCTCTCCCTTTGGCTTGAACAGTATGAAAAGGGAGGGAGAGCTGAAGGAGCTGTAGAAAACAGACACCTTTGGTGGGAGCCTGAGAGCCTTTTAAAAAGACACAGATGTGTGGTGGCTGCTAGGTGTCACCTGGGATTTACTGTTATAAATGAGTCAGGTGTGAAAAAAGGCTGCTACCGAAGCGGAAAAGCTGAGAATGCACTGGGTAGGCCCTGAGCTGATCAGCACAGGCTGTGCTACCCGTTCTACAACATCGAATTGCTGAAATCACTGGTCAGCCAGTGTCTTGCCTAGGGGCAGATGAGGAACCCTAAAATTCTTCTGGGGAGCCTGGGTATGACTTTAGACTCACCCTCCCCTCCCTTCAGCACATGGTGTTTGGAAAAATGGGTTGGCAAGGAAGTCCAGGCGGGGAACTGGTGTCGGGAGATAGCTGGCTTCAGAAGAGAGCCGTGATTTTGTGGGTCCAGGGTTGAGATGTCTTTGTCACAGACTTTTCTACAAGCATTTCTGCCACTTAACTAATTGGTTGTAGGCAATTTTGCCTAAAAAGAATAAAATTATGACTTTATTAAAAATATAAAATATTTGAATACACTTAAAATGTGTGTAGATTCATCACAATCCTGCTGAAGTAACTGATTTTATTGCGGGTTGTACCTAAGCATTTGTCTTTGAAGTCTTCTGTTACATAGTACTGTGCTTTTTTTTTTTCACTTGTTGATTCATTTCCTTGTTCAGCATTGTTTTCTTTTTTTGTGAAAATTTCTTCTTCGTTAAGAGAGGCATTGGTTTCCAAATGCTGAGGTGCGTAGTTGTAACTGAGCTTGGTATTATGGTGCGGAAGCCTTCCACACTGCTAGTTCTGGGCACACCGTCACAGGCCCACTGGCAGTGTCCCCAAGTTCTATGGAAAATGCGGACTAGGATGTGCGTCATATAGAAATGGAAGTACTTCGTCAATGAAGAAGTGAAACCAAACCGTCCACCAGTTATTTTATCTGTTTCACAGCATTGAGTCATCAATAAAGAAATAAAACCAAATAAAAAACCCCAAACTGTTATTTGATATTTTTATGGCAGTCAATTCACCAGTGGAGAAAGGAAACCAACCAAACAAACAAACAAAACCCAAACTGCCAACCAGTTATTTGTTTTATTTTATTTTATTTTTCAGCAAAATCGCCTTACGGTCAATGAGTCATTTGGTGACATGCTTGTGGCAGGGACGTCTATGGCAAAGATGTTCCAGCAAAAGTACCCAGAACCGAGATGTGAGGGCAAGGTAGATAATATCATCTCCTTTCCATGAAAGGCTTGGCCCCTGGGTGATCTGAAAGCAGAGAGGGTTCGGAGGCTTGTCGAGTTCATGTGCAAGTCCTTGGCAGGGCAACAAATCCATCTAGCTGAGAAAACTGTTTACTTACAGCGCCGAGCCAAGCAAGTCGAGCCTTAATAGACCGATGCCGGTTGGCTGCTTCCTTTCCTGAATTTGGTGCGTTCACAAAATGCTGATTTAAGGCACTTCTGGCCCCCAAACTCCTCTCAAACCTGCACGAGGAGGTGGTGTGACCTTGGCTCCAAGCAGGAAAGGCAAAGGGAGTGAGGGGAAGGCAGTGAGGGTTTAGCTCCAGGCCCCAGATGCTGTCCCCTTGGGGAGGTCATCCCCGTGCACAGGTGGCCTGGGGCTGTAGGGACAGAGACCTGCATTTGAGCTGGCATCCGCTGGGGAAGCCAGTGGAGTAGAAGGCTTGGTTCTTGCCCTCCTGAAGTGCAGAGTCAAGTAACCAATCAATACTAAACTACATCAGGAACATCTAGAGATGTTTCTGTTAATTGGCATAAGAGAGACTATAAATTAATGTGGCCTGGACAGTCTGGTGAAGGATTGGGGGTAGGAAGAGGAGATGAAAGCAAGAGAAGTGGCCTCATCTGGGTGGGACCTCTGGTGGTGGGGGGGCTTGACTCAGGATTTAAGATGGAAAGAGAAAAATTGGCTGATCCATCACACACAGTACCCACTGAGAGGCCACTTGGAGCAGGACTCGGCAGGAAGGACGAGAGGAAGAAGTGGAAGGCAGAATGCTCCCCCATGTCTTTAACAGAACCTCTCCAGCTACCCTCCCCAGGCCCAGCGGCAGCCCATCCAGTGAGGGAGGAGGGAGGAGGGAGGAGGGAGGAGGGAGGAAGGCGGGAAGGCAGCAGGCTCCCGAGAAGGAAGAGTCTGATCTTCACTAGCTGCACAGGACGGGGTTGTAAATAGGACCCAGCAGCTGGCCCTGTGTTGCTGTGTGGTAGGACACGTTGGCTGTCCTCAGGTCTGGGACTCAGACTCCATGCGTGGGTGGAGTTGAATGTCATATCTCACCCAATTTTTCCACCACTTTGAAGGATGATGACTGTCATACTACTTCACCTGTTCTGAAGAAAACGCGAATCTGCCAGGAGCCCACACTTACCAGTGGTAAGAAGTCAAGACTGATTACAGGTTCGTCTCGCCCCTCCCTGGATATTGTGGATATTGTGGAAATCTCCCAGGACCCAGGCAGAGCAGGATCTTCTGGGGCAGGGCCTCTGGTCATCACACTTGTAGGGTCACTGCTGAGGAGCAGGGTGGCCACTGCTTCTGGGCCAGGTAGGACCTTGGCTGCAGCTCCCATACTGCCAGGACTAAAGCCCATCTCCTGGGCATCCACGCAGGGGTGCCTCTTTAGAGAGGGGCTCAGTCACCTCTGGGTGCCATGTGGGAGTGGGGGGCACATGTCCAGGGACTTGTACTATCGTTTGTTCCTACCCTTTGGCCTTGAAGAAATCCCTCACTTCTCCAGGCTGTTCCCCACTCATGTTGCTCCTACACTAGCCTTCCTTAATTGGTGTAGTCTTTGAAACCAAGTGCTTCTACATGAGGGTTCTTTCATGGATGGGGAGGGGAAGTCATGTGTCATGCAGGCTGGTGCACAGCTATCTCCTGGGCATTTGCAGCTTCTGGCTATCGACCTGAGCTGCAAATACCAGGAAAACTCCCTGGAGACTGGGCAGCCCAGCTGTCCAACACAAAGACCTCATGGGATGGAGAAGGATAAATACCTCTCACTCACTGACTCCCACTGAAGCAAAACCAGTGCAAATTAATCTCTCAGTAGGTCATTCTGCACATATTCGTTTGCATTTGGGGCTTGGTGGAATTGCCTCTATCTGCATCTACCTAGTTATAGGTAGGGACGCTTGGGAGAGAAGAGATCGGGTCCTGGGAGTGCTCTTGTTAGTCTCATTTCCTCATCTTCATCATCACCACACACACACACACACATGCACACTGAGGTGCAAAGACAGAAAGCCAGATCTAAGAGTTTGGGCTGACTTCAACCAGGAAATGAGAGGAAATCCATCAAGGGGAGAAATTGAGGCTTTACCAGCTGAGCCTTGGGAGCTGTGGCATGTTCTATGGTAGGTTTAACAGGTGATCTAACACATGTGTTAGCTGGCGTGTAGTGAAGAAAACCCCATTCACATCTGATGGGTCCGAGTGGCCCTGTTCAGCAACTAGAATGTGTCACAGGTAAAATGGCCACAAGTGTGTGAGTGGCGAAGAGCTATGTCTTGAGCCTTAAGCAGTATCTTCCACAGCCTGAAGGCAGTGGTGGAGTCTAAACTGAGAAGACTGGAGCTGGGCAGCTGGGCAAGCCCTGACTGAGTGCGTAGGGACCTTGAACACGATCCTGTCTCCATGGACTCCCGTTTCTTGCGGCGCAGGGTGCCTGAGTAACTGAATCCCTCAGGAAGTGCCGATGCGGGCAGTTGCTGGGGTGTGCAGCCTCCAGGTGCCCCGTGGGGTCTTGGCTCCCTAGTGGGCTGCAGTAGGGTGAGGGACCCTCAGAAACCAAGCAGAAAACTGCGGACCCTTGCAAGAAATTGGGTGGAGGTTGAAGCTGCTTAAGTAGCAAATCGATCTGGTACACGATATCCTCAGTGTCACCGAGTCATCAACAGTGCCTGGCCACCCTGGATGTGGCACCGCAGAACCGTAGCACGTTCCGACAGATCATGACAATTGTGCCTTCGGGGGCTTCCTCCTAAATTACAGGCTGTCCCCTGAAGTATGCGGTACACATGGGCTTGGATTTAGCAGGTGATACATATTAGGCATTAACTGAGCCTGTGGAGAGAAAAAAAACCCAAACAGATCTAAATAACAGACATGGAGGAGACTTTCTAACGTGAAACTGCTGAGTGTCCACTGCTTACTAATAGCTTCTAAAGAGCTGGTTGTAATAATTTACATAAAAAATAAACTCCCCTCCGAATCAGTATGGTCTGTTTGCTGTTGAGGCTGTCATCGTCACTCACAGCTGTCAATCACTTTGGAAAGCGGAGACATAAGCAAGTGTTTAGGGCCTTTCTGATCTCTCCTGAGAGGACAATTGCTCCTTCTAGAGTATTCTCCCAGCCTTTGCTAGGAGGTATTAAAAGGATCCTGAAATGAAGTCCTGCCACTTCCCCTGGGAAAGACTATTCCATAGTTAGATCTTATCACAAAGACAAGTTCCCACTTGTTATTTTTTCCCCAATTTTCTGTTCTAAATGTCATCCTGGCAATCATTAATCACAATGAATAGGAAGTTATAATTAATAGAGGCCCAAATCATTCAAGTGGAAGATTACTCTTTTGAATTCTTGTAGTCTTCTTGGAAGATGTCCTTGAGTTAATTACTTAGTATTTGGGATTTTTTCCTTTTAGCCACAGCCTCGTTCTAGAAAGAACAAATTGATGACAGTACTGTGGGGGAGGGGGCATTAGGTGTAATGTGTGCAGGAGGAGACCGATGTTAAAAATAAAAACAAGGCTCTGGGGACTCTGCTGCTCCCCCTGCTGGCTTTTTAGAGAACAAGGGAAGCTGCCTGGTCTCAGGGGTGGGGGGCAGAGGGGCCAGATCCTATAGATGCTTCTAGGGCACGCAGCCGGTGAGCAGAAGAGGAGGTTTTCGAGCACAGGGGAGGGCTTGGTGGTGGCAGGTTCCTGGGCCTGCCCTTTAGTGTGCTGAGGAGTCGTATGTTTTTGATGAAGCCATCTGTGTCCCCAGGATTACATTGGGAATATGAAACATCAAGTACTAAACTGGAATATGGAGGCAAATATTCGGCGCGAGACCCGTAAGAGTGCAGATTAGAACCATGCAGCAGAAGGGCTGCTGATTCTGTGGCCTGAGAGGTAGAGGCGGCGAGTGTGGAAGCTTCCAGAGTTTCCGCACTGGCCTCCCAGGGATCTCCGACCTGCCGGCATCGTCTTGGCAACTCAGAGAGCTCAGGATCATGTTCCCAGGTACAATCATATTAATGTCCTACATCATCTTGTTGGCCTCACTGGTGCCACTTGTTTTTTAAAAAGGACACCGCTGTGTAGTTATTCTCCAGGCTCAGCAGCGACTGGGGTTACGTCGCCCCAGGGAGGAGTCCTAATGCTGTGGCTCCAGGCAGTTTGGGCGTCTCTCTGGCGTTGGGTTACAATGCCTGGGCTAGATTCCTGCTGACCTGGCTTCATGCTGCTGGCTGGCCCTGGGAAAGTCCGGGTCACGGGCTCTTCCTTCACTGTGCTGATTTCTGCAGTGGGGAAAGGGAACATCCTGCGCACCTGGACTGGAATCCTGAGTGGTACCAGAGGGGGATGGAATGGTGTTTAAAACAAGTTCTAAAGTTATTTCATTCATTCCCTCCTTCCCTCACTCATCAGCCATTAACATAATTAGAAATTCATTCTAATAATGCAATTTCCTGCAAAGTGAGTTCATGTGGCTTTTAAAGAAAATTGTTTCACAGCACTCAACCTTTCCACATCGAAATAAAGATGACCCCACTTCTCCCCAGTCCCGCACCCCTGGTACCCATATATAATCATTAGTGTGGCTTTGTAGCTTTCCCCTTAAAGAAAAGGAGTCTCTTTCTGTTGTCCTAGAATCTGGGTGGGTGCTGTGACTTCCTTTGACCAGCAGAAGGTGGCAGAAATGATGGTGTGCGAGTTCAGAGCCTGGGCCTCAAGAATCTGTGAACGCTTCTGCTCTGCCTTTTAGAGCCCTGTCACCTGGAGAAGCCCGGGTGGTGGTGTTCTCCACGTGGGTGGGTGCCCAGATCATCTTGCACTGCTGACCTCCAGGCGCGTGGAGAACGCAGCCAAGATAAGGAGAGCCCTGCCTGCACCACCTGCAGCTGCCAGTGCAGAGACCAGCCGAGGCCAGATTTCCCAGCTGACCTGTAGACTTGGAATAACCAATAATCAATGTTTACTATTGTAAGCTACAAAGTTTCAGGATGGTTTGTTACAGAGCAATAGCTAAGACACGCACGCACACACGTGCGTGTGGTAGGAATAGCTTATATATGCATCAACACTTCAGTTGGCAAATGGAACCAATCCCTATATTTCCCATCATTGCTGAGTATGCCAAGTGCATTCTCAGCAATGAGTAGACAAGACAGAATCTGTCCACCAAGCCTGGGAGAATTAACTGGTACTAGGAATGTCAAAGATGTTCATTAGCCAAGGCCATGGGGGGTAAAGAACATGGAGGCATGATTCCTGGGAAAACAGCCCACTTTAGATATCCCAAACAGGGCTGATTCCTATAGCAGCCAGACTTTCAGAAGGGGTAGGGAGTTGCTATGACAACCAGCACACTCTCGTTATGCTGCCTAATGCTGGTTTTTTTTTTTTTTTTTTTTTGGCCAGGCATCCATCAAACACATCTTCAGTCCAGCTGGCAACCTCTCCCTCCACCCCCACTGCCCAGCTCTGTGGTCTGCAGACCTGTTTGGATAGCACAGGGGGGCCTGGCAGCCACCTAAGAGGAAGGTTTGCAGACCCTGGTGGAGAGAAGATGGCTCTCCAGTGCTTCGAGACCCCTGAGGCCTGCTAAACCGACTTGGAGCTGCAGGTGGGCCGGCCGCTACCTTTGCACGGGAACTTATAGCAGCTCAGGCTTGGGGAGGAGAGGCTGGTCATGGCCCTCACAGAGGGGGTGCTCTTGTTCCCACTTTGGCTGCTGGGCTGTGGCTCTAACACAGACCTAGGCTGAAAGGAAGCAGGACCCCACGATTTGGGAGTGAAGTGAACCAACCACAAGCTTCCTGCTTCTCAAAGCCCTGCTGCAGACTCCTCTTCTCTCCCCCAAGTCAGAAGTTGGCCTTTTAAAATAATCATGGTGCGTGTTTTATCTCATTTGTATTTTTCTCAACCATGTGAGGCAGGTGATATTTTTTCCACTTTTGAGGAGGTCATTGAAGTAGAGATAAGTTGACTAACCTGCTTGAGGTCATGCTTTTTGTAAATGACAGAACTGGGATTTGAACCCAGGTCTGAGGGGCACGGCTGTCACCCACGGTGCCTCACCAGTTCAGAGAGTCAAGGGGCAGGGGCTGCCTTCAAAGGGCCACTGTGAGCCATGACCAGCCAGAGAGAGTGGGAGCTGAGAGTTATACAAAGCGGTTTAAGTCAGCATCAGCTCGTAGTAAAAGGCGATGAGGCCCAGGATGCTTGCCCTATTTAGGATGGGGGCGGGGGACGAGAGCACGAGGTGGTTCGGTGGTTTGGACACCAGTCAGGTGAGCCGCTTCATCTCCCGCAGCGCTGTGCTACCTCATTCTACCAGGTGTTGTGCTGTCACCCTGCTGGTGACTTTCTTGTCTCCTATGAGAACCCTGTGAGCTTCTTGAGATGAGGGCTTATGGGATATTTATTGCCCATAGTGGGGGGGCTCAATGACTGCGGGTCCCTGCGGGCCTGGGTCAGGGGAAGCCAGGCAGGGGGGCTGGCATGTCAGGCAAGATAGATCTGGTCTTGCTTAAAGTGATACCACACGGGCTGAAGACCCACCATATTAAAGGTAGTGCAAAGGCTCTAAGAAGAGGACAGATCATTCTCAAAATGTTTGGAATGAGGGGAGACCAATTTTGGTGGCAGTATAGGGAGAAGGCCACAGAGAGGTGGAGCTTTCATCTGGGCTTGAGAGGGAAAACGTCGTTATTCATCCCTTGCAACCTATCACCACCGTGGCAGAGCGGCCTGCTGGCTGGGTAGCTGCTGAAGAGCGTGTGAGAGAGTCTTACTGCCGGTACAAGCTTGTCTCCCTCCAGAGAAATGTTTCGGAACCGAGGGCTCACCGTGTGGCTGCGGTGCCAAGCAACAGAGACATCGTGGTTCTTGCCGCTGGTGGTGGGTCAGTTGGAAAGGCTCCTCGTGTGCTGAAGCCATGGCCGGGGGCACTTGGGGCTGTCCCCAGTGGCTTGCAGTGCTGGGATGGGACAACCCCAGACTCAGGCTTGGGCCCGAACGTACAGTAAGAATTCCTCTGTGTGGTTCTCAGCCCACCTGCCTCAGGTTCCCCTGCCAGGCTTGTAAGACATGCAAATCCCTGGATCCCCAACATCCACTACTTTGGAATGAAAAAGGCTGGGCCTGGGAATCTCCTTGTTTACCGGTGTCTCCTGGAGATGTTTCCAGCACACCAGTTTGGAGAGCCACTGCCTGGAAGAGACCTGCCCAGCCCTGCCAGAGCAGCAGGCAGCCTCCCAGGCAGGCTCCAAGGCCAGGAGGGCAAGCACCGAGCTCCCTCTGTCTTTGCAGTGGCCCCATTCTCCACACGGCCCCTCTGCTCTACAGTCAGCTTCTAAACATACCCGTGCGCCAGAATTACATAGGAAGATTTTTCTTAAATATTTATTTTGAGACAACACTCTGGACCAGCTAAATAAAATAGGATCTCATAAGATGGGCCCAAGAATTTCCATGTAGCTTTAGAAAATAAAAAAGCATGCTAGTAGACTTATGTGCTCAATCAAGTGAGGGGACCACTGGGGTCTACCTGCTCTGGGTCACAAACAGGTGACACCAACAGGTGACCCATTCTTAGATCAGTGCCCAGTGATTAAAATACATAATTCTTCCAGTGTATTTAGTCAGGATATATATATTTTTTTCATTTTACTTGGCGGGGTGCTCTGAGTCAACTAATTTTTGAGTCTTTGGAAACTGAGGGAGAACAATAAACATGAACTTGTAGGAGGCAAACTGAAACAACACGCCATCTGCAACAAAATCAGCATAAATTCCCCAAATGGCATCGCACTGCCAAGACGACTCTCCAAGGCTTTGCTGTCTGCCTCAGTAGAGCATGGGCCCTGGAGAGGTTCAATTATCCTCTGCACATGTGCTTTTAGGGAGCCAGAATGTTTGATAATAAAGTTCCCAGGGTTTTTTCAATTGAATTAATTGGGATGACACTGGTAAAGTACCCAGGGTTTTTAGAATAAAGGGAAGGGCAGGTAAGTCAGAAATTAGCCTGCATTTCTGTTACAGCATTTCTATTACAGCTTGGATTGCTAATAATTAGCCAATAATTCAATTGTGATACTTGCATTTTAACCTAATTGAAAAATAACTGGTGGCCAACTTCAGTGCTAGGGACACATATCACATTGGGATATCCATTCATGTATTCATTCATGGGACAAGTATTTGTCCACTTATATGCAAAATACTGGGCAGGCCATATGGCTTCTGCTGTTGACTTTCTTATGGAAAGGAACATGTGATATTGGAGAGGGACTGAGGGTCTACAAATTAAGAAGTGTAAGGGAGATGTTATTAGGTCTGGGGGACAATAAGAACATTACAGGGAGGAGCTGGAATGGAGTACAGCTTTGGGCAGTAGGTCGGATTTACAGATGCAAAGCTTAATGACATGGGGAGGAGGAATGACAACGCAAATAAACCACAGAAGTGGGTGGGCTTGCAGTAGGTTTGGGGAACAGTGCGGTGTTCTGGTCTTCGGTCTTTTTTTAGCAAGTGGCTGGAGAGCCCTACTGTTGAAAAGACGATGATGGCAGATTAAAGGGTGGACGGCCTAGAGGTGGGTGCTTGTGAAAGATGTGACCCACTGATCTGGCGGATCTTTTCCATTAGCTCCGGATACGGTCTTAGAGTCCTCCACACTTGCACTGCACACGGCCACCACAAATCAATCAGCGTTGGCTCAGGAGGGAAAACTCATTCCACACCCCTCTTTGCCCTTTTGAAGGCCAAGGAATTAGAATTTTATTCTGGAGACAGTGACTGGAGGAAACAGCTCCTCCCACCCCGTGGAAGGGGTGATATAATCAAACGTGATGTTTTGGATGATTAATCTGACAACAGAGCCTGGGAAGGACTGGGAGGGGGCAAGGGGCAGTTGAGGGTGGGAGAGCAGTTAGGAGGCTGTTGCCAAAGTCCAGTAAGAAGTTACAATAGCCTTGACTAGGGAAATGGCAGATGATGGGAACAGAAAGGAGAAGACAGAAGCAAGAGACCTTTTAAGGGTAGAACTGGCAGAACCGGAGGCTCATCTCATGGAATACTGGGGGCTGGGAGGGGCGGAAGTGAGAGTGCGGTAGTCCCGGCAAGTGAAGGGAGCTTGGAAGGAGGAGCGGGCGTCGGCGGAGTGGATGGCGGATTTAGTTCTGCAGCATTGAGTTTGAGAAGTTGGCGCCACATTCAGGGGGAGATGTTCAGGAGGAGTTTGGGAGTGTGGAAGCCCATCAGGAAAGAGAGGAGCTAGAAATGTGGGTTGGGCAATCGTGTGTCTACAGATGATGGCTGCAGGTACAGAAGGGGATGAGTCGTGGAGGGAGAGGCTGGGGAGGAAGCGAAGGGAGGGGGGGAGGGACAGGGAGAAGGCAGAAGACGGGAGCAACCTGTGGGATGAAGCTGCTGTGGGATGAACTGTGCTTGTTTTTGTCCTCCTACGTCTAATTGTTTCTGGTCTGTTTGAAAATTTCCCCTTTCAGGTGCTCAAAGCCTGTGGTAAATATAGCCTCTCCCACCCCACCCCCGATCAGTCAAGTTCAGGAAATGACCTGCAGCCCACACACCAGAGGACAGACATCAATGGCTGGTACCTGTGGACTCTCGGATTTTTGTTGCTGTGCAGATACCTGGACATGTAAGCGTGTGTGGAGAGGTGAAGGAAACTGCTTCTGGATTCAGGAGCCTGGTGCTTTTTGCCTTAAAATGCCCCCTAGTTGGGCCTGCAGTCTGAATGCAGACTGGGGCTTTCCCAGGGCTCCAGTTGTATTCCCTGGGCTTCGGGAATACAACCTCTGCTTCCAGCCAGGGAAGCTGCTGACTCTCAGTCCCTGCCAGACGACCAGGTGGCTTTGTGGGATTCGAAGAGAGGCCCAGGGCGGAGCTTTTGCCCAGGGGCTTGCTGATGCCTTACTACAACCTCCTCTTTGACTTGAAGACTGAAATGGGGGCACGCAACCAGGTCCCACCTGGGAACCCGAAGCCTCCCAGACCACAGAGGCAGTGTGCTGTGTACCCCATCTGCATGTGCTCAGGGACCCCCCCCACCCCAATATTGAACCAGTTTAAGCACCTCAGTGGATCCTGAAACAGGCTACTGAGGCAGATATCAAGAAGAACATTCTCTAGGGAAACATAGAATGTTCTGTGTGCTGGGGAAAAAACTCGCTTTATAAATGAGGTAACAATACATAAATTCAACACAGGTAAACTCTCGTATAGATTGCCAGGACTGACTTTACAGTTCACCTTCTTGGCCATCTCGGTCATGCCCCTTACCATCCACACTCCCCCTGCCCTCCATTCTGTGCTAAGCTTTCCCAGTGGGAAATCTTGTCTGCCTGGATCCTGCCACACCTGAACTCCCCGCCTCCCTGGAGCAGCTGTGGGTGGCCACTGGTTGGCTGGTGTCTCCTGTTTCTTGGCAGGTGACATTCCTGCCCTCCGCTAATGGCTCACAGCTACTCTCTTGCCAGAGGCGTTAACCACACTTACTTTGCCTGGTGACGGCATTGCCTTTGTCTTTCAATTAGCCACAGGCTTCGTCCGTCTTCCGAGACAACATTTTTTTTTTACTCCTCCCTGGTATCAACCTAGAAAGGTAATAATAATCATGTTTATGATAATTGTAGCAGTAGGAACTAACACTGTTCCTGGGGGCCAGGCAGTGTTCTAAGATCCTTACAAGGAGAACTGATTTTATTCTTACAATAACCCTGTAAGGCTGAGGTATGCACTATTATTATCCTAACTTTACAGACAGAGAAACCGAGGCACCGAGGTTAACTAATGTGCTCTAGGTCCCCATTAAGCCCTGAATGCTCTGCTCGAAATGTGTGGGAAGCTCTAGATAAACACGGGCTGCCATTTGTTTCTATTATTGCTTCATGTCTGCCTCCAACCCACTGAGGAAATGGATCGTCTTTCCAAGTCTGTTTCCTTATTTGTAAAATACAGACCATCTATAGCCCTTCCAATTGTAATCTTCATGCTTTTTGCTCACCTCATTCCTGCTTTTCTGCAGAATGAGTTCTATTTTCCCAGGGAATCTATCTCTCCAGTTTTTTCCTGGGTTTTGCACAGAACTAATTGCTTCACTGCTCTGGAAGCTTCAAGAAAAGAACTTGAAATAATTCCCATGGGGATTTTGTAGGCTCCCTTTCTATAAGAGGCTGTGGAGTCACAGCCACCTCATTGTCTACAAGAGCCTTCATTAACCCAGGGTGTGTTACTAAGTCAAAGTTCTGCAACCTGAATTCCCTCCGGGAGAGGCGAGGGAAGAGACATAAGAGGCTGGGGCAGTACTCAACCACACTTCTCTGGTTTGATTTTGTATCTCCACTGCATGAAGCAGATGGGGCTCTACCACCTGGGATTTAGCCACAACAGAGGTCAGAATCAAGGGCTCCCCCTTGGCCATCAAACTGATTCCTTCTCTTGGAAGAATCACAGTCACAGAGGACGCTTTGGTTTTGCTTCCTGATCTGGTGCCATTTATAGGCGATTGAAGTGCTGAGCTCCCAGTCCCCCAGAGAGAGAGGCAAGCCTGTGGGCTGCTGGTGTGGGCTTAAGACCACGACGCAGGCCGGATGTCCTCTGATCCTGTCTTGTAAAGTCCAATAAAATGACATCACAGGGACACGGGAGTCTCTGGCCAGGGTGCTGAAGGATGGAATGCAAAGAGAGAAAACTGAATCCTGCAGAGCATAGGACCATGTCCTTGCCAAGCAACGCGGTGGAAGCCCGCTGGGTATTAATAGCAACAGCTAACATTTATGAAGCGCTTACAATGTGCCAGCTGCTGTGCTAAGCACCATTTAATCCTCACAATGACCCTCCGAAGTAGGTCTTATTATTATTATCACCATCGACACTCTGTAGAAAAGGACACAGATTAAGAGAGGCTGAAATACTTGCCCCAGTCACACACCAATGTCAGGCTCTGACACCAAAGCTTACGTGCTTACCCACTGTATTGCGCCGTCTTCCTCCTGAGTCCTTGGTGCTAAACCCCCCAGTGCAGATAAAGGGACCCAAGGACAGGGGCTGAGAGGCTGCTTCGGCCCTACCTTTGGACTGGGTTTGCACCTCAGGGGACCTCAGTCCCAGGTCCGGGTCTTGGTGATGCAGATTCAGAGGGTCCATTGAGGGAACCTGGGCCTGGGGGAGAGAATTCCTACTGATCTCAGAAAGGATTCAGGACACCGGCACACAGACGGCAGCGCGCAGGATGACTCAGAGCAGCCATCTGTGTGGTAGTCCCTCCTGGCAGACAGCCTGCTCAGGAGACCGCCTGGCAGATATGGATGTTGCTCCAGGGAAAATTCTACCAGTGAGTGACTCTTCTCCAGAGATCTTCCCGCCTGGCTATTGGTACTGGCCTTTGGGATTCAGGGGACCTTCTTTCTTGCTCCTTATTGGCGATGTGCCTATACGATCTCACTCTCCAAATTTTATTTTCCAATATTCTTCCTTAGCCCCCAAACCTTTTGTCATTACAATGCTACTTAAAAAAAAATCATGGTAGAATTTCTTAGATTAATTGTATTTCACACCACAACATGAAAATTCCTGCCTTCCAAAGGAGAAATAGAGAGAAATGGATTAGAAGGACGGATAGCTGGATGCAGGCTCAGCTCAGCTCCAGGGGAGCCACGTGGTCCTGACAAGTCAGCCCAAGGAGTGGGTTAACTAGGGGTGCTCCTGTCCATCTGTTTTACTTCTTGGCTTAGAAGAAGCTCAGCAAGTACTCCTGCCTGGGGCTGGGAAGGAGAGTATGGGAAGAAAGAGGGTACCTTCTAGTAAAGCTATTGCCCACCCGGAGATCTGGCTTATAGATCTCATCACAGGTATTTGGACTCTTTCCAATATTTCAGAAAGTCTCTTGAAAATTGTACATTTATACAGATAATAATGCATATGCCAACAGAAAATGTGAAGTTTCCTTGCCTTTGGTTAGATTTACGTTATTGGCTCTGCGTGGTGACACTGGCTATCTGATGCTACTCTGGAAAGCTGGTTGGCAGCCATCTGCATTTTGAAGAAATAAGTGGGGAAAAGATAATCACACACACTTGTCACTTACACCTGCCCCATTATCCAGCAGGTGGGAGGCGGCTGAAGGAATGCTTGATTTTTTAAAATTGCAGAACATTTTTCACAGCATTGGGCCATTGTCGATAAAGCCTGATGAAAGAGGTCTGAGGGAAGGAAGGGTTGGGGGCTCTGGGTGGTTTATCATCCCCCCTCTCAAAGGGGGAGACTGGGGCTCAGCTTTATAGAGAAGCCAATGATGACTCTGGTCTACAAGATACAGTTTTAGAAAGAGGTTGGGAGTTGTCAGTCCTTGAGGATGTTAGTAACTGAACAGTTAAAGAACCCTAACGCCTGCAGGTGGCTTTGCCAGAGAGTAGAAAAATTGTTGTCACCCCAGGTTGGAGGGCTATCTATGAAGCTGAATGCAAGTCTCCCCCTTACTAAGGGGCCTCTGTGTGTCCCCTGCTGACCCTCAGTCTCCACGTGCCTTTGAGAGGGGAGCTGATAAACCACAAAGAGACCCCCACCTTCCTTCCCTCAGACTGCGTTCACTGGGGTTTACCTCAATGGCCCAATGCTATGAGAAATGTTCTACAATTAAAAAAAAATCAAGTATTATTTCGGCCACCTCCCATCTGCTGTATAACAGGACAGGTGTAAATGACAAGTGTGTGTGATTATCTTTTCCCCACTTATTATTTATTTAAAATATAGATGGCTGCCAGCCAGCTTTTTGGATCAGCATCAGATAGCCAGTGTTACCATGTTGAGGGGCAGAAGATTTGATACGGTGCCATAAAGAGCTTATTATGTTATAACATGTACTATTTCAAAACTGCCTTAGCAGTCGTCACCATGCACAACCCTCACATCAGTCAGGTAAGGTAAGTGGGAAGGCGTTAATATTCTCACTCATAGGACTGCAACAGGAGTTTCCAGAGGGTTCGAGTGAGGTCTTTTCACACCCATGGAGTGGGTGCGGGGCTAACCCTGGTAATGATAGTAAAGGTCATGCTGTAGGTTTCTTTACTTAGCCAGCTTTCTTATTTTTCCATCTGATACCTGGGCCAGCTAAGGACTAGGGAGCCCTAGGACCCTACATTCCTGTTCTGCCAAGAGGGCTGAAAATAAAAAAAAAGCCACCTGGCAAATCAAGCAGCCAGCATGCGGGAGAGCTGGGAATCATCCATCAGAAAGCAGTCTCCTTTTGCCTCACTGATCCCAGCTGCTTTTGTTTCACTGGCTTGTTGGCCTCTGTGTCATCCACTTTTTAGACTTTTTGTTCCCTTCCTGCTCACCTTAAGCTCTGATCTGGGTTCACACGGGTGGTCAGCTTCTACCCAAAGCCTCACTTCCCTTGGTGGTCAGGGCACAGGGTGGACCTGGAGGCTGGGGATTGACCTGTGTCTTGCAAAGCTTGCATGTTTCTGCTCTGCCATCCCTAGCTCAGAAGCCCACCTCACCAGCCAAGAGGAGGATTTCAGCTCTTCCTTTAGGTTTGCTGCCAAATCTGAATCCCAGGCCGCTGCACACTAACACCCCCCTGGGAGGCTGAGAAAGGAACTGCTTCATTTTGAGGCAGCCAAGGGGATAGATGGTGAGAAGCATCTGCTTTGGAAATGCATTTCTCACAGCAAATAACTCTCACATGATTGTACCTGCAAATATCACCATGGCATTCGCTAAGTTAAATAGAGTGCCTCCTTGCTCCAGCCCCAAGGTGTTCTTGGCATCGGGGAGCTTTCTCTTGGGAAGGGTCTCTCCTCTCAGCTCTGTCCTCTGAGGGCAAGACGTTCCCTTCTTGACCTGAGAGAATATGTCTCTTGCATACAGAGAATGCAGGTTTTAAACTTATTCTGATCTGGATGGCCCTGATCTGACATGCAAACAAAGACAGTGACCCTTAAAGTTTCTACTTCTTGCCTTGCATAAGCCTACGACACATGAGGTGACAGGCCCTTTTAATATATTTTTCACTGCATGGCTATAGCACTATAGCACTTGTGTAAACTTTCCTCCTTTGTCTTCTTTAGTTTGATATTTTCATATGTGTGCATTCTCTCTCCCAAAGGATGATAAGCTCCTGGCAGATGGAGACTGTCTTTTACGATGCCAAGTCATCTGTGCAGGTGGATATGCCATGTGTGTGTGTGTGTGCACATATGCCCATATAAGGTCATATTAGCATAAATAAGTATATGGGAAGGTACGTATTAAATTGTTAACATGGATTGTCTGGGCTAGGGGTGGCTAATATGGATGGAAGAAGAAGAGTGGGAGGGGCAGTTAAACAAATGAAAAGGACAAAAATGACTGTACAGGTACTTAAAAAAGAGACAGTCCTGGCACATCAGCTCAACATTGGGGGCGGGGGAGAAGACAAGATGATGAATCAGCAGGTCGCATTTATGCGTTTGTGTAAAATTTTACATATGTTGTGTTGATAAATTAATATAGGGTGCACACAATTAAGGAAGAGAAAAAAGTCCTGTGCATGTAACAGAGCCCCAGTAAATAGCTGGTAGTGGCATGAATGCTGACCGGTATGTGGAATGTGATGGTTTTAGAAATTTGGATTTTCAAGTTGCTGTTTGTACCTAATATTACTATGACACTCACAAGATTTGCAGTGCATTCTCATAGGCAGAATCACTCACGTTCTGGTTCACGGGTGGGACAACCTACTTGCAAGAGTCCCAGGTTACACTCTGGTCTCTTCGTTCACGGACCAGCTGTGGCAGGATTAGCTGGGTGACTTCTACAGGTGGAAATGATAGGGCTCCAGGCCTGGTGTTCTGAGTTAGCGTTGGCTGGGGGAGGGGTGGGGCAGGGCTGGGAAATCTGCATTTTACCCAGCATCCCCGGTGATCTCTATGTTTATTAAGGCTTCAGAACCTTGCTCTAGGCATTGCTAGCCGCCCACGTGGTGCACTGCCTCAACAAGGAGCTGTTCTCCCAGAAAAATAAAGATTTATTTACTGTGTTTTTAAAAGATCACGCCTCATTGTCTGTACTTAAAAGCGCTAATTTAAGTGAACTTTCTAGTGTGTGGATAGAACTCAGATGAATCCATCCCCTGTACCTGGAGGGAACCGAACTCCTGAGTTGAAAATGTCTTCGGTACTTTCTCTCCTGCCAGTTCCATGCAGGCCCGCCCTGCCCAGCGAGAGTCTTCAGTCCGTCGTCATTCTAAAAACAGAATGCAACGTGTCAGACACAAAAAGTAACAACCATCCATGCCTTCACCACTCAGCTTTTCCAGTCCTAACATTTTGCTAGGCTTTCTCCAAATGCATTTTTTAATAAATAAAACATTGTAGAAGCAAATTGCGTAGCCCTTTCTTACCCATACTTCCTTCCCCCACCCCAGTGGTAACCACTGCACCAGATGTAGCGATTTTATCCCCATAGATGTTTGTATTGATATATTTTTACTGTATAATGTACTCTTCCACAGTTTGGTGAGACGTATTTTAAACTTTATACAAATGGTATCACATGGTATGTGTTTCTCTGCAAACGTCTCCTTTGTTTTGCTCAGTGAGTCACCATGTCGACAAATTAGCTTCAGCTCATTGAACTCCTAGGCAGTATGGCGGCCTGGTATGCAGTGTCGCGGAGAATGATGGGATCGCATGACTGGGCATTATGCTATTGAGTGAACGTAGCAGCAGTTTCATCTATTCTTTTTATTGACTAATTTTTATTTTTCAGTTATAGGTGATGTACAATATTACATTGGTTTCAGATGTACAACCCAGGGATGAGACATTTCTGCAACTTATGAAGTGAGCGCCCAGAAAAGCCTACGGCCCATCTGACGTCATACATAGTCGTCACAATATTATTGACTGTATTTCCTACGCTGTACTTTGCATCCCCATGACTATTCTGTAAGTGCAGATTGGTACACAGTTTTATCTGTTCTGCTGTTGATAGACATTTAAGTTGTTTTCAGATAGTTTTTTGGTGAGTTTCTCCTGCTGTGTGAGGGTTTGGTGTTTCTGGAAATGGACTTGCGAGTCTTAGTGTTTGTGCATCTTCAGCTGGGACGGATAACAATGCTGAACCGTTCTGTGAGGAAATTGCACCTCACTAGACTGAAGATGCTCCCACAACCACTTCTGGACTATTCCGGCAAGTTTTCCCTTTTGTATGAGCAGAAAACAGAAATATAAACCAAAGAAGGAAAACAGCTTTGAGAATACATTTAATTATCAGTGGAACTTACTTCAGACTGTTTACTTTTTAATCTGGCGGTGTTTTTCCCATGAGATGACTGCTTTTCAAAAACAATCGGTTCACCACCCCAAGTCAGGCCTCCTTCCGTCACCGTTTCTCCCACCCATGCCCTCACGATGCAGTGTGAGAGGATGCAGTGTAAAACTGTGCTCCTGAAATGCGTGTAATTTTATCAACCAGTGTCACCCCAATACATTCAATAAAAAACACGATCAGTGCGTATTGGTTAAGCTTTGGTGACTAGGCATTTGGGAGCCTGGATTCAAAGGTGTGCATGCAGAAAAAAAGGTTTACCTTCTGAGAGCTTCAAGACTACCAGGAAGCCTAAACTGTAGATAAAGGTTGATTACTTTAATAACAATGTAACAGTAAGAGAGAAAAGATATCACCGAACAGCGCTGATTCACCTTTGAATAAATCGTGCCTACATTAATTCTATAGGAGTTCTCAAGGTAGGGAAGTCAGAGCTTGTATGATTCTAATTTGCCAGAGAATGGTTTCCTAGCAACCATCACTGGATGAGAATCAGCTAACTCTGCTTTTTTGAAGCAGACTTTACTCTGTTAGAAAAATGAGTTAAATAAATACTAGCTTAAGGTAGAATTTTACCACACAAAACTATATCTGAAATATATGGCTTCTGAGCAAAGATCTAAAGTGGTTTCCTTTTGCAGAAGCTAACAAAGGTGGACGTGTGGAAATGGAAGGGGCACCAGTCAGGGAACTTGAGCATTTGACTTTTCCCAGGAGTTGGGATTGGACAGCGATGAGTGAGGAGACAAGAGACAGACTCAGGGACAGAGGGAGGGGCAATAGGACCTTATACTGGAGTTGTAAAATCAAGCAATTCCCCAGGAATATATGGCCCAGCAAGTCTTTGAGTATTTTCCACTAAAAGGTGGGGGAATGAATCATCTGGGCATTAACCTTGGAGACTTACCAGCTTCTGCTGGTTAGCTCTAAGACATTACACATTATATGTTTCCTGACACAGAGGGAACATTAGCCTGATAATTCATCCCTGATGGTGACTGTCTGATTGGCAGAGGGAACATCTTGTGGGTGTTCCCAGGAAGAAGGCCTGCGAGGGACCAGTTTATGAATGTTGAGCTTACTGTGCGTTTGTTGCCACAGCATGAACGAGGACTTGATAGAGCAAACCGTCATCGCTGAAGGAAAGGGTTTTCTAAGCAAATTCTTTTAGCTAATGCCACATCAGAATGACATTTCTTGGGCCTCCCTGTAGAAATGGAGACTCACAGAGTCCTAGGGCTGGAAGAGATTTTTACAGATGAAAAATATAGAATGTAAAGAACTGGCCACTTCTGCCTTGTTTACAGTTACATTTGTACCTGATTTCTGGAGAGGAACCTGCATCTTCACCTTCCTCCTTTGCACCAAAACAAATGCTAACAGATACTCTCAGAGACATTGGTAAGAAAGTCATAGTATTTTAAAAGCTTAGTCAATAACATTGGAAATAAAATACAGGAGATCCTAAAAAAAATCTTATTCTTACAATCTCCTTATTGTTTTAAATGAAGGTAAATTTAGAGTTGTAGTCAGAGTTCTGTTACTGAGAGATGGCTTTAGTGCAAATTTGCTTCACTGTGGTTTCTACCACATGTCAGATGTCATTGAAAGTCTAGGGATCAATGCTATGCCAATTTGAGAACTTTACTGACAAATATTTTATCTCAAGAGAGTTGACTAAGCCATACAATTATCCTTTTGATGTCTCATTTTTTAAATACAGTTCTCATTTTTTAATGCAGTTCTGGCACCTGATACACAAAAGTGTAAGATTCTGCCCACACCAAAGTTGGTGGGCGTCCTGGTTTCTGTCCCCTGAGTTCAGCCAGGTCCAGTAGAAGCAGTGGTATGTTGGGGCTGCCTCTCTTCCCTACACCGTGCTCCGTGACATTGGCTTGGTACCTTGGAGTATTTGTACCACTGAGAGGGCAAACATTACAAATCAGGGCTTTTACTGAGAGCCAGTTGTTAAACATTTACCATCACAGCCCTGGGCAGATGTCAGTTCTGTCATCAGGTGAACTGTGAATCCTAGGCCAGTATTCTTTTCACTGCCATTGCCACCCAGCCTTTGTGTGCCCAGGGAATAGCCTTCATTTTCCTATTCATCCAAGCAAAATACAACCAGAAAGGTAGTCTGTAACTACCTTTTAAAATGTTTTTAAAAATTAAAAGCAGGCAAACAAAGAGACTCTTGGAATCCATCCCCATGATTGACTTGTAGGTATAATGTTTTGTTTTGTGGGATTATCCACATCACTGGAAACCTCTGTTCCCATAGATAATGGAGACATCTCTGGAAAACCAGTTCAATTTTTCTGAATATTCCTTATTTACCTTCCACAGTGGACCCAGCCTAATGATCACTCTGCCTGTGGGGGAGCTTCCTTCTGCAGCAGCTTTGATGTGAAACCCCTTCACTGACCTCCCGAGGACCAGAGACTCAAAGTGCCTTTGATTCATGCTTTTTATTAGCCGCTTAGCCCCGTTAGTGCTGAGCATACTCCCATCTGCTGGTTGAATCCCTTGTTTTTCCTCTGGGTTGCACTAACATTACCACCAAGTATTCATCACACATGGGCAGTGTGCTAGGTACTGATCTGTATAGAAGACAAGAAGTTTTTTCTTTTTTTCACTAAAGCTCAGAAACAATCCAGCATTATATAGATATAATGAGAAGCTAGAAAGAGCCCAGGAGACAGTTATATGAAGAGAGATCTGTTCTTGGTCCTGTTAGATAGGCAGAAGTAGCTGATACTGAGAGACCTGTACAAGTTCAGTATTCTTTGTACATTTTTGATGAGGCTGATATAGTCTTTAAAAAAAAACAATGAAAAATTACTATATCGTGGACTTTGGGGTTAAGTCTCTTTAGGCAGACTATATATCCACCCATCTATTCACCTATCCATTCCATGATAATTCATTAAAAATTACAAAAACCTAGGATCCAGTCTGCTCAGGGCTCAGCTCGGCCTTGAGTGAACAGGGATCGGGGGTAGGGGTTCAGAAGAGGGTGGAGAACCCACCTGCTACCCACTTGCTCCCTTCTGGGTGCTGCTTGTTGTGGGTAAAACCCAAGAACAAGAGGTCTTTTCCTATGAGGACTTCGTTACAGTGAGGAAGCTTGTAATCTAAACTGCTGGCCACGATACCATCTGTAGTGACAGGGGTAAAGACATAGCTTTCATACCTCCTGTACACTCCACTCCCTGTAGTCTCCAAACAAGGTGACTTAAAAAAGAAAAAACATGTCAGCAAGTATAGAAGGAACCACTGATATTGGCCCCTGTTAGGCCCCAACTTCCTTTCCCAGCTTCATACTGAATCTGGCTTCCTTTTCTCAGGAGGGAGAAATGAACCACAGCAGAACCACAATCTTCTGCACCACTCCAGGTATGTGCTTGCCCCTCAGACCTGCTAAGCTTTGGAGGCACAGGACTACCCCAGCCTCTCCATCCTGCTGCTGTGTCAGGGACTTTGTACCATGCTCACGGACTCTCAGAGAAAAACCCAAGCAGAAGGAGTAATTTGGTGGAAGATCACGTTCCATGAGTTGAGTTTCATGCTGTGTTGATTTCTTAGATGCAATTAGTTACCCAACAGCAGAAAGCTTGTTCTGTGGTTGGCGGGTACCTTGGCACATTACCCATGGAACAGATGGCTACTGGTTCCACAAATTAGATTTCCAGGTGACTGTATAATAGAGTCAACTGGCACTCCTGTTGTACCCTTCCTGCCTGTCTGATAACTTGCAGCGAGTCTGTGTGAATGCGCTGACCTCCCACTAATGAACCATTCCTCTGGGTGGAAACACAGATGAGGCAGGTCTGAGGGAGGGCAAGGGAGTCTGCTCTTTCAAGACATTCAATTAATCTGCAATGTGCTTATCTTCTTGCCCTTTCTCTCTAATCCCCATGCCAGCTTTCTCAAATGTTCTATGTGTTGACTGGAAGGCATCTGTTCTTCCTTCAGTCTGCTTTGATGACCAGGTTAGGAGGGATTTCCCTGCTCCAGGTCTCCTCTTCTGATTCATATTGATGGGATGCAAATAAGAATCTTTCCCCATCTCAAGAGGTGAACTAGGAGGGGTCTTCTGCAGCATTGCTCATCAATCCTCTCCTGCCCCACACTCCCTTCTCAGAGGAATCATATTACCCCAGCTCAGTCCTTCTACAGTGTAGCCTCCCTCCCACCCCAGTGGCAGTTCACTTGGTCAGAAGCTAACTAGATTCCCTCTCTAGAAAAATGCAGAGAGAGCGATCAGGAAGCAGAGTAGCGTCAATGTGCAGGTGAGGTCTGGGCCCTGTTGCTGAGGTCCTCTGAATTGTCCTGGCTCCAGCGTACACTAGGCCACCTTCTCCTTGGATTCTACTTAATCTGAATTTTTTGAACAAATTTACCTTCATTTAAATAGGCATCCAAATGATTCCTCTCAGCTATATCCCTTTACTCAGTTTCCCTCCCAAAGGAAAAACACAGAAACCACGTTACTGTCTTGACTACGACTATCTCCCAAACCCTGAAATGTCAGCTGCCCCATCACTGTACCAGGCAAGACATTCCTGAGCCGGAACCAGGACCCAGTTCCACTGTGAATGAAGTGGGACTTTATCTGCAGGCCTTTCACCTGTGCTCTGCCCACTAGTGCAGCTCCCATTGCCCATGTCCTGAAACCATGACAACCAATGTTCTTTCCCCCAGACGCCAAAGTGACAGTGCCAAAGAGGCTGCACTCCTTGTCCTTGGCTAGCACACTCAATGGTGTTCGGATCATCATATTAATTGGATTGAGTACTAATCTTCCCCCTTGACTTTCTTGCCTTTACAGGAAAGTGGTTTAGAGTAGAGAGACATGGGGCCCTAATGAGAGGTTGGTGGGGACATGGAGAGTCCTCCATCCAGCAAGGATGCAACTGCACTCGGGCTCAGGGCCAGGCTTTAGTGGAAGAGAGAATCTGGAAGCAGGCCTGGGAAACAGTCAGGTGGAGAGGAGGTGTGTCCTTTGGTTTTGTTTATTTGGTTAAATTGCCTTTGCTCATTTGTTTTCTCACATTTTTAACAAACCTGTCAGCCGGGGTATATGCCAGGAGGCCATTAGACTCAGTCTTCATAAGGGATGGTTGGCACCGTGGGTCAGATCAAAGTGACTTTCCAAATTCCCTGCATGTGAGGAGGAGTCAGAGCAGAAGCATCACTCACATCCTTATTCCTGGCTCTAGACTTGGGATCTTTGAAGCCAAGCTTTGATCAACTTAACCCATGGCCACTGTCTGTTAGCTGTGTAGAGACAGTCCTGATATGCAGCATTGGGGAGCTGCTAGCCAGCATTAACAGGGCCTTGGGGTGAAGCAATATCTCTGTTGGCATATTGTATTTGGCCAAGGGCTCACTGAGGGATAGTGACTATGGGTGATGTATATGTTCCTTTTGTGTATTTGAGGTCTGTTTATATGCTTGATGAC
This sequence comes from Tonatia bakeri, assembly GCA_004024845.1. Lineage (NCBI taxonomy): Eukaryota > Metazoa > Chordata > Mammalia > Chiroptera > Phyllostomidae > Tonatia > Tonatia bakeri. The sequence continues at coordinate 45,648 of PVIA01001028.1, forward strand.
CACCTGCTGCAGATGATGTGATTTTTCAAGGATGTGTTGGCCAAGGAAATCAACCCCTTTGTCCAGAAATGTGTGAGTGTGTGAGGTCTGACTAAATGTGTGAGACAGTGAGGGCTGGTCATAGAGAACAGGCTGAGCTGACTGCAAAATGGTCATTTCCAGGTGTGTCTAATTTTGGAATAGAGCCAGCTACCTTATGCAGTCAGGCTGGTGCCCCCATGATACAAAGCTAGCTGAGTCTTCAGTGGGAATTGGGTCTTTTATCCCTGGTCTACGTTCATTATCTTCTTTAACTTCAAGCTGACCTGTTGTTTTATTCCTTGACATCCCTAGGAGTTTACAACCAGAAGATTATAAAATCTAAGTAAGCACACATTTGGAAAATGGAAAAAAAATCAACACTCAGATCTCAGGCAATTGCCAGGTTTCAGGCTACCACAGATCAAAAGCAGGCTTTGCTGCCACTTCATGGGGCCATCTCTACGTGGAGGCACGTGGTTTGCCCTGCTCTGCTTCTTGGGTGAGCAACCGTACTTGACCTTTTCTTGCATAGGAGCAACTTTTGACCTCAACCCCGTGACTCTTGGGAACACTAGCAATTTAGAAAGGGTTATCTTTTTAACTCACTATCTGAATGAGAAACAAAATCCTAATCACATGATTTAGAAAAACACAACCAAGGCAAAAATTCATCAAAGTATGAATAAATCACAGGGTCTGCAGTAAGTGTAGGAAGAGGGGGTTTTACAGGAAGGTGTAAGTCCCAGCCTATCTTAACTGTTCTTTTCATACCACACCATGGAATTCAGTACTGACATCATGTCAATATCTCCAAGGCCATGTTAGGCCATTGGGTCAAACAATGTCTATTGGGTGTTTGCTTTATGAAAAGCATAGGATTAAGAGCTCAGCGGGGAAAGAGAAAGGAATCTGAAGACCTAGTTTATATGCACAGAGTCTGCAATTTCATTGGGAAATATCCTGCAGGTCAAAAATTTGAAGGGAGTTTTCTGAAACCATAAACTACAAAGTACCAGTAGCATAAAGGATACCAGGAAAGGGAGGGACTGAAACAAGGAAAAAATGATCTGCCTTGTCTGAGACATTTCATAAACACATTCAGAGTTAAGATATATCCAGTGAAGTCCTGGATCTAGCCACATGGGTATAAATATCACATGAGGGTCTCTGATCTGCTTAGCTGCTCAGATGCCAATGATGGTTGGGCTAATGTTTCAGTTAACATCTTTTGGAGACTTTCACCAATGAGACTATTAACCAAGAGCTCAATATTAATCACCAACTTGTTTTCTCTTTGAAGTCTTATGAGGTGAGATTTTATTCCTTGCCTTGCTGTGATTGGATGGTTTTATTACACATCCATAAATTGTCATCATCCTTTCTCCAAAAATGTGTGTGAGGTTAGTTCCTGCTGGGTATAAGGGCAATCATGTAACTGGACATGCATGTGTGGAGAGGGAATATCTGTCTATGGGAAAGTTTAAATATTTGAAAGCTTATGTGCATTCTCAGTGTGTGACAGTATAACTTCCCTGAATGAAATGTGAATGTTTTGATTTTAACACTAGCTTTTATTTGACTACTTATTTTCTCCTATGTTCTTGGCTGGCAATTCAAGGTTAACTAGCACCTCATGGGCATGGGCCTGTTGATTCTGGCCAAGAATCCAGGTTCCCAGGAGGTTCCTTTTATTTAACCAAAGTGAATAACATGCTTTGCCTCTGATTTTGAAAAGCACCCTTTCATTAAAACAGCTACTCACATGCATTTCCTAAAACTTTAATGATGACTTTTAAAGATGGTTGAACTTTAGAGCAGTAGTTAAGGAAACAATCAAGAACCTATGGATTACATGACAGACCTGTTTAACAAATCTCGGCATATTGGTAGGGGATACCCTGTGAAACCTGAAAGACAAATGTTAAGTCAACTAAAAGCACACATATGCCCTACAGTGGGAACATGGCATTTGTTATCCAGAGGAGAGAGAATAGGCCAAAATGAGAATTAACAGAGTTTTAGATTGGTTCTTAGGTTAAAGATTGATGTAAAGATATAGAGGAAAATGAAGATTGGACATATATAACTGTAATGTTTTTTAAATAAGAAAGGTGCAAAGATTTCTGTACATTCCCTCCCCTAGAAAAAAAAAAGTTCCTTAGGATCAAGTTGGGGAAAGCATGATGGACTGATCCAATCTGGCGTGGAAGGCCTTTTGTATGGGGCTGACAGCAACTGTCTTCATCCAGGTGCTGTATAATACTACGTACGTGTGCACTTGTTTAAGAGAATTAAGAAACTCGAGTCTGTGGCATGGCTCTCACTCAGCTTGCTGCCAGCTCGGCGGGGACCAACAGTGTGGTAGGCCTGCTGAGTTCGCGTAACTTAAATGGCGTTAGAAGAAGCCCGGAGACTAGAAGAGGGAGAAGGTAATCCGTGGCATTCTCTTCTAAACAGATCGCTTCTGGAATGATCTCTTTCTAGAAATGCAATCAGGTTTCCAATGACATTACAGCTTGGAAAAGCAATGCCTAAACATTTATGTATATTTTGTCCATGCTCTGGAGTTGTCAAAGTGGCTACAGTGTGTCACTGAGCCTCAAAGTCAATCTATGATTTAGCATTATCCCCACACCTCGGACGAAGACAGCTGAGGCCCAGAGAGAGTGATAAGCTAGCCAGGAGGTGAAGATTCCAGAACTTAAATATAAGCTCTCTGGCTCCAGGACTGGTATTTTTTTCTGTTATTCCGTGAACTAAACTGCAGCAAGCCCAGAGGCAGGGGTCTGGACTAAGGATTCTGGATGCCATATTCCAGAAGGAGCTTTTGAAGAAACTAGGATACTCAGCCTGAAAAACAGATGCTTTTAGAGGGCCCGTGATAGCCGTTATCATATCTGAAACTGTCTTATGGAGGAGGGAGGCAACATCTTTATAGCTCCAGAGGGCAGAGGTAGGATTAATTGATTGAAATTATGCATAAAGCCAGAGGGCGATGGCAAAAGTGTGTCTGAAGGAATGACAAGTGTTAAGCTGCAGAACTGTGTCCGCATAGGTCAACAAGGCAATGACTTCAGAGCAGCAGAGAGCCAGTCTGGTCACCTGAGCAGATGGGAGGGAAGGTCATCAGCACGAAGGTCTGAAGCTGGTTGTTGACCTGCTTTTGTGGGCAGGCTGACTCAGTCTAAAACACCACTCCTGCACTGTATTGATTCTGCTCTCAGCAAGGTCCATTCCCAGAGGGGAGCCCTGGCTGGTTGGTTTGGAAAGCCCATAGTTCAGAGCTAACCACAGAACGCTGTCACCCCCTGTTTGGACTGGGCCAAACCCCTCCCAGCACCGGCTGCTGTTCTCGACAGGCCCTGCACGCACTCCCCATCTGTTGGCTATTTTAGGTTTTCCTGTTCTGGGCCTGTGAACACGCCTGTGGCTTCTCTCTGCTTTCCCACAGGTACTGAGAGCACCCAGGCTCACTGTTGATGGTGGTTCATCCCAACGTGCTTGCATTTGGGGTTTGTGAGGATACCTCGTTAGCAGCTTTGTGGTGAGTGGTGTCCATGGCCAAGTTTGTTGGCTTTGCTACTTACTAGCTCTGTTTTCATGTGGAGATTCAAGAAGATCCAGACCAATACGGTCACACTGCTGCCATCTTGCCAGTATTTTGGGACCTGCTATTGTTGCTTCAAGTTTCTCTTTCTGTGGCTCTTTGGCCAGGTGTCTGCCAATTTAATTATTTCCACTTTTTCTCGTAGAAACTGCCATCAACATATAATAAAATACAACACTTCTGTGAAAGAGCTAGAAAGTATCGAATAAGTTAGGCTCTGCTAGAACATAAAGAAGAAACTCAAGAAGATTTAAAAACAGATATAGAGGATTTTTTTCACAGTGAGTTGTGGCCCTGAGCTGGGAAAGATGGGCCGTATATCCACATTTTGCCTTCTCTGCCCCAGGAGAGAACAATTCTCACAGTTGGAAGTCTGACTCAGTCATCTGTTGGTTTTGCCTGACTAAAGTCACATCATTGATTGATGCCAAATCTTGCTCAATTAAAGGTTCATTTTTCTTTTGGCTGTTGGCAAGTGCAACATTGATTACGGGTTATTAGCATCCACCCCCTCAGATTTCGAATGTTCTGGGAGCGTCTGCCTGCATACCAACTGCAGCAGCAGCAGCAAGGCTCCCAGCCACCTTCCTGTTTGGGCCCAAGGACACCTGCCTTGGCATCTGACTGCAGGGAGGCTGTGTGCTGGCTCCGTCAGGCCTTTCCTCGGGAGATGAGAACTCCCAGCCCCTGCCCCCACCCAGAGCCAAGAAAAACAGTGGGATCTTGTGATAGCATTTGAGTACTTTATACTCGTCTATTTTTACTCATTCAGTCGTTTGTTCATTTGGTGTTTATTCACTCAATAAATATTTTTGAGAACTGGCTTGTGGGGCAGAGGAAACAACCACAGAGACCGCAGAAGCTGAGACTGAGCCTCGTAAGCTGCGTGTGAACGCAGCCTCTGCTTTGTCGCAGGGCTTTGTAAGCAGGATGTGGAGACTGAGCCAACCTCTGCAGTCACACCTTCCCGGCAGGCCCTTCCTCTGAGGTTTTCTGCAGAGAGCGAAGACTGCTGCCCAGGCCTGCCAAAGGACTTTGAGTTCTCACTGCCCATCCTCCACTTGGGATGGTCCTCCAGCCCCTCAACCTGCTCTGGTCTTGAGCAAGACTTCCTGAGGATGAGAAGTAGCTGCTCCTGCCTGCAAGGGCTGTGGCCTCTGCAAGGAGCCCTCTGGCAGGATGGAGTCATGTCAGAACAGCCCGTGGAGGTTCCTCTGCGTTCTTGCCTCCACTGCTGACCAAGCCCACAGGTCTCCACCACTACTCAATGCATCTGTGTCTTAGGGCAGCTGGAAGAAATGACCCCATGTTCAGTGACTAAAGAGAACACACATTTATTATCCCACAGTTCTGAAGGTCAGAAGTGGGTCCCTTCTGGAAGCCCAGGGAGAGAATGTTTTTCCTTGCCTTTTCCAGCGTCTGGAGACCTCACATGTTTCTTGGCTTCTGGACCCCTTTCTCCACCTTCAAAACCAACAGTGCAGCGTTTGCAAAGCATGCAGCAGCGGAACTTGAAATATCTCATGTGAAAGGAGGAAGATAAAACTTCTCAGACACCTTTGTGGCCTGTGTCAATTAAACAGCATCATCGCTCTAGGAGGCTGTTAATCAGACACTTCTGCTGAAAAAAATAATGCTGCTGAAGTAAGCAGGACTTCTCTACCAGTTACAGAGGAGTCATCAATGTGTTAGTGGAAGCTTCCCCCAGTCCTTCCCCATGTGACCCGGCTGATGCTGCTGCAAAGATGCCTGTGAGTGCTTTTTCCAGCCCCAGACTCTAGACGGGGCTGTCATCTCAGTGCTTGCTATTGGCAGTGATGTTCCTGCCGGTCTTCAGGAGTCCAGTTTTCTTTTTGGAGAACTAGCAAATCTTCCCAAGAACTCTACATCCCTGTAATCCAGCTGGCTGCTCTGGGAAAGATCGTCCATGAGATCAGAGTTTAGGGGGATAAACAGGGCTCAGAGCCACTCACCCTGAAGAACTCGAGCCCGCAAAGACTCCAGGAAATGAAAAGAAAATGCCCTGCTTGGATATGGGGCCAATGAGACAAATTCTGTCAGTGGTTTGGTATTAAATGATGTCCTTAATCCCAGCTCTTGGGACACGGCGTCTTCGTGGAAGTTGATCAGCCTTGGCTCAGAGTCTTCTGGCCCTGCCCTGCCCTGCAGGCCAGGACTGTTTGTACGCACAGTAAATATTGGTCCTGTCAAATGCCATTTGGTTGCTCACATGTCTTGTTTAAGAGATAAATGTCAGGGATCTCTCTCTCCCTCCCTTCCTTCCTCTCTCTCTGTTGTGAACTATGAGGAAATGTACATACATCAATATTGTTCCTACTTCCCTAACAACTGTGGAGTCACAGATAAAGACTAATATCTTCAGCGTTCTCATATCCTGATTAGGTTTGTGTCAAGTCCAAGTGAAGCCATCCGCGCCTCAGTAATATACGTGCCATCGAGAGCACAGCCTGTTCTGGACCAGAAGCAATTTCTGTTCTGACATGTCTCTGTTATTAGAAAGTTAAGGAAAGTAGAGAAGGGAATACAAAGATTGGAACTTGCAAAGATGAAACTACAAAGTAAATGGCACTGAGCATTCTGTTTGGAAATGGAAGGAAATCCACAATGACTTTAGCTGGGAGGAGGTCTCAGAAATCTACAGGCCAGGGAGAGGGGGGCAGAGATGGCGGAGGAAGGGGACTTGATTTGGGCTGGCGAACACATAGTACAATAACAGACAATGAAATGTACATCTGAAACCTATATAATTTTATTAACCGATGTCACCCCAGTAAATTTGATAAAATAATTAAAAAAATTTTTAAAAGGAAATCCACAGGGGAAATCAACCCGAAGAGGAAAAAGAAATAAAAAAACCCCCACTTCTGCCCTAAAGATATTATGTCAAGATGACACTGATAAAGGACAACGATCAATTAAAAGGGAGCAAGCATTTGGGGTAATGAGAGACCGTCCACTTTTGTCATTGCTACAAAATAAAAGAGCATGTGGAAGTGATGACATCATACCTTCAAAACTGGCACATGATTGACGGGGAAACAGGCAAGGGGTCATTTTGTGTGTGTGCTTATAGATAAATAGGGGCAGATTCTGATTGGCATTTAGGAGCTTCTCTCGGGCTGAGGATGGCTGTGCAGTGAGAAGCAGCCAGAGATTTTCCTGACTTGGGAGGAAGGGGTTATGTGCATGCAATAGTCGCCCTATCTCCACTGCCACTGGGGAGAGAGTCACTCTGAAGCCCTACTCTGGTGCACAAGGTCCCAGGAAGTTCCAGTGTATCGGTGGATGTTGCATCCAGAATTAGTGCCCTTCCCAACAAAGATTATTAGAAAATGAGCTTGATCTTAACTGTCTTGTGTACCTCTGAAACCCAAGGACATATCTGGCATTGTGTGGAGCTTTAGAGTTTATAAACTATCCTTCCCATAACACGTGTGACCTCATATGATCCTCCCGGCAACCACAATGGGGAAGTTTCGTCATTATCCCTACTAGATAGGTGAGGGAACCAGGACCCAGGGGGCAGCATGGCTATTCAAAGTCGCACCTGAGAGTCAGGGATGGGCTCAGATCATGGAGTGGGAAATTGGGTGATTTTTTGCCCTCCCCCCACCCAACCCAGCTGCCAGTTTGGGCTGTTAACGCAGCATTTTTATACATCATCTCGTGTCATCTCAGAACATCTTGTGAGGTAAGTGTGTTTAATCCCCATTTACTTATCTCCTTTAACCCTTATATCAACCTCGTAGGATTTTATTATCCTTAATTTAGAGATGAAGAAACTGAGGTTTAGAGAAGTGATGTAAATTGTCACTCTGCTGGTAGGTGACAGCTAGGTTTGATCCCGGTGTCTTGTTCATGGTAAAGAAAGCCTTGACCTCCTTCTCTAAGCCACATGGCAGCTACGCGGGAGCATCATCAAGTCCAAGTGTGGTGCCTAGTGTCTGGAAGATCTCACCAGGGGTGTGATTGTCCTGTTTCATGCCTGTAAGATATCCTCTCTCTCTTACAAACCCTCCCTGTCCAGCCTCAAACTCTTTTCTGAGGCAATTATTGAGTACTGCAGGCTAGCTCTGTGACTGCCCTGTCATAAACCCACACACTTGGCAATGAGTTAAGATCCCCTCCCTTCCTGTGCCTGGTTTCCCACTTGAGGAGGTTGGCAATTACTCAGAGCACCCCACTCCCACCCCCACCCCAGGAACAGAGATTAGGACCAGGACTCAAGTTTTTGACTTGGTATAGTTGGGCCCCCTCCCCTAGTGTCCCGTGATCCTGCTTCTCCCACTTTCCAATGACTGCTGAACCTGGGAAGATTTCATGCTCAGCACAGGCAGGAGTTAAGGCCGACTTGGAGCCTGCTTGGCTCAGGGTTTCTGGGATTTAGATCCATTAAGGCTGGATTTCTCCTGTTTCTTTCTGTAATCTTCCTTGTAACTTTCTGATTTGAATTTGTTTAAATTGCCACTGAATTGTACAGCTTCGCTTCAAAAGACTTGTTCCATTGTGAAATAAAAAGAGTTTTCTTAATATGTAAATGCTTATGCAAATCGTGTTTTTCCACGACCAATTTCTCCTTCCTAATCCAGTCCCTGCTGCTGAGACTACTGCAGCGGTTCAGAACCTGTACGAGGTCACCCAGGGGCAGGAATCTGGGGCGCATGTTACCATGACTACCACTTACTGAACACTTACTCTGTGCCAGGAATGGTGCCAAGCCCATTATATGCATTATCTCATTTCCCTTCACAACAGCTCTTAGGATTAGATATTATTAATATTTTTATTTTAATAGAGAGATTGAGTAACTCGTTCAAGATTATGGAGCTTTTGGTGGGGCTAAGGTTGTACCTCAGCCTGCAGAACTTGAAATCTAATGCCCATGAGCCCTGCGCTTTCCAGTATGACATCTCCTTAGCCAAGTAAAAGGAAAATAAGGCTAGAGGATAGAAGAAACAGCAGGGGAAGGTTTAGATCACTTTGATGGGATTCCCTCAGGGGAAGTGGCGTAAGGCCCTATTCTATCCGGGGTAGTGGAAAGGCACAAGACTCTGAGGTCAGGGACTTGCGTTCAAATACTGCTTCTGGCACTTAGAACTGTGCAGTCGCGGACAATCGCAGATAAGGTATTTGACCTCATTTAGCCTGTTCCTCACCTACCAAATGGTAATACCAATACTACTACTAATAATAATTTCCAATAAATCTCTGCCAAATTTTCTTCTCATGTTGTATTCCTTATTCCTAGAATATGTATAAGTGCATCACACATAAGAAGCATTACCAAAATGGTAGATATATTGCCCTGACTAGTGTGGCTCAGTTGGTTGGGCATCGTCCTTCAAAGAGAAAGGTCACTGGTTCAATTCCTGGTCAGGGCACATGCCTGGGTTGTGGATTTGTTCCAAGGTTGCAGTACATGTGAGAGGCAACTGATGGGTATTTCTCACATCAATGCTGCTCTTCCTCTCTTTCTCCCTCCCTCTCTCCTTTCTAAAAATAAATAAATAAAGCCTTTTAAAAAATGGCAGGGATATTCATTCAACAAATATTTGAGTGATTACAGTTATCTTGATTTTACTCCATAAACACAATGCAGAGGCCTTAGAGCTTTTCAAGTGCCAATAGAATGTTTGATGCTTAAAATAAAATTATTAGCTCCAAGACAGTAAGGAACTTCCTACTGTTTCAAAAATTAATAAATGCTTAATTGAGTGCCTAATAAACTGACATTATATCAACCACTCAGCTCTTGACAATTTAACTATTTTATAGTCATGTATACATAGTAAATATAATAGAATTTATACGAGAAGAACTAAGTGAAGAATTTAAAATGTTAAATGATAATTTTTGAGGTTAAAAAGTCATGTATATTTATATTACTTAGTCATACAAATATACTAAGTGAATATGTGTCAAGTTCTTATTTACTTATTAATGAATGAGGAAATCAGTGAGATATTATAAATGGTTCAAAGGAGAATTCAAAGACCAGAGATGTATGTAGGCCATGAAATAAATTCACAAATAAATGCAAAGCTGGCTTTTCCCATAATGAAGGGAGGAAGGGATCAATTGCTCCTCCACCAGACAGAATTAATTTGCATGTTTATAGGTAACAACTATTTGCATGGCTATCATTTAAAAAATAACTTAGAGAATTGTAAATTAGCTCAAAGACAATAAAAGAAGTTCATGGATGCCACATGGCATACAAAAATGTAAAAATGCAATTTTTATAAAAGGGAAAAAACCTTGAGAAACAGCCTACAATACTCCTGAGACATAATATATACGATATACCAAGGACATACCAAGAATTTCAAGCAAAGACAGTCCATAAGTCTGGCTCTCGTTTTATGTTCTTATAAAATATGTAAATGGGTATTTATATTCCTATTTATATGCCCATGTTCCATGGGTAAAATCTGATGCATACTTCTGGCTGAGAATCAATGGCTTAAAAACCTCCACATTAAACTAAAGAAGTAAGGTTTTGGCTAACTTACATGATTGATAACACCATACTGCCATGGACTAGTATCATCAAGTAAAGCATCTCCAGGACACTGGTAAACACAGGAAAACTTGAAAGGAACCATTTTTAAAGAATTTTGATCAGTGTCTCCCCTCAGGTAAAAACACATTGTAGAAGGCAAGGACACTGACAGACTTCCAGGGACTTCTCACTAAGCGTGCCTTTCTCTAGTGCTCATTGTAATACCAGGTTATTCATACAAATGGAAGCTCAGGCATGCTGAGTGTTTCTGCTGGTAATTCTTCCTATGAACTCTTACAATAGTCCCATTTTAAACAAACCTAATTATTTCTAGTACTTCTCTTTTTATAAAGGATAAAAAAATCTTTGTGAGAGTTTTCCAGATGGCCTTAGGTATAAAAATATCCTAACAGTATTGTTTTTCTATATTTAGGATCCCACTTTGGAATGCAAAATTAGAGTTGACAGAGGAGTTTGGACAATTGATTAAGATAGGCTCATGGATGCCTGAGAAACTATTTATTACCTATTTAATCAAAGTGACAGTAAAGCATTTAAAAATACACATGGACAACAATGCAACTGAAAAGATCCTTACCTCTTTTATAAATAAGTCTTTGTTCTTTTTTTCCCCTTCAAATAATCAAGGACGTAACAAAGTGTTCTAGTAAGACACAGGATCTTTCTCTCCAGGTACTCTACCCAGAAAGTTGAGATTCCCCATTCGAGCTGTAAACAAAGGCATTCATCAGTAAACCAGGGAAGCAAACCTTTCAACCAGAGTGAATTTGGCTAAGATTCTAACACCTTTCATAACTTCTTTTCAGATTCTGGTGTTATCAACGAAGGCAAACAGAGTTCACATTTTTGAGTTTTTGCTTTCATTGCCCCTTTTCATATTCTGCAGCAAACTGGCACTTGATGTTGGAACAGATCTCAGGGGATCCACAAGATCAAAACCAATTTTCTCTTCATTCTGAGATGCCATTTATGCAAACAGGCAATTTCTTCTTTACTAGGACAGTATCCTGAAATTAAATCATAGACCAGTATTTTTTAAATTCTCAGTTTTTATTTTTAACATGATATTGATAGTTTGAACTCACACAGGAGCCCTTTGGATTGTCAGCAAGTCCCGAGAGTGAAATGGTCTGGAGACCCACAAAACTGAGGACTGCTGCTTTAGGATAAAACTATTCTTTTTCTTTGATAAATCAAGACATATATGCAGTTGGATTTTTCTTTCACTATTCCTCCTAAGTGTAGTTGCGACCACCCATATTAATTATAACTTTTTTAACTAGAGCAACGAACCCTCATCCATGGAGAAAAGTGGGTGTGGAGGTGGAAAACTGAGCACTTTCTGCCACGCACCAGCATTGCTGCTGCTAGAAAAGCTCATTAACGTGTGTTCTAGAGCCATACGCGTCTCGTTTACATGTCCCTGAAGTAACAAAAATGAGCATGCTCAGTAACATCACCCATATACGGCTGCTCTAGAGTATATAATTAGTTAGCCAACTGTTTCAATATTCTGTCTTGCTGCCCATTGGTTAACTCAGTTTAATGCCAGTTCAAGGTTTGAAGAACTTAGGAATCCCAGAAACTGTCTTCAATCTGGCATACTAAAAAACAATTATTCTTGAAATCAAGTTATGAAAATCATGATTCAATTTTGTTAAACATAGACTTATATTATATAAAAGTAATGTTAGTTACTTAATCAGTAACCTGTACAACTACAGGAGAAATACACTCAAGTAAAATAAAAGTGTGTTTCAATTATATTTAATACTGCTAAATCAGAGTAGGCACAACTGCTCTATTAAACCAAAAACATTAAACTAGTCTTATTTGCCAAAGATTTACCTTAATTGTGAGAACTGAAAATTCTTAAAATGTTTCTGAGGTAGTTTATGTAAGATTTTTTCAGTGTGGTACACTTAAAGCATTATAAATTAAATTTCTTTATTAAAATTTTAGGAATATTTGATTTATATAAGCATTTATTTATAACTTTAAGTAATCAGAACAGAGCTTCTTTAAGATACTTAGTAATCTAATTTATTAACACCCTCTCAAGGAAGGAACAGTTCACACTTACACTACAAGAAGGGCCTGAATGATGGACACATAGATATGGAGACACAAAAAGATCTTAGAGCTTCCATTCTACAATTTCAGTCACAGGTTAAAGGACATAAGGGTACAGACACACAAAAACTCACTGGTCCAGACATTAAAGAGCTGTTCCCTTTCCCGGAGGGCACAACATTCTTTGAGCTCAAAATAGATAAATCTACAAACAAATAAGATAACCAACCAGATTTTCTGTCATCTCTTTACTCAACAGAAAATAAATGTTTATAACTTATTAATTTATGTACAGAAGTCATTAAATGATCGGACTATAAAACCAAATTCCCCATCATTGCCACCACCACTGGGGAATAACTTCTCAGCCAAAACCAAAACAAAACAAAATACAAAATTGATAGAGAGGGAGAAAAACAAACTAGAGAAACTGAGAATCAATGAAATTCTATTGTTCCTTCAGGCTCATTTCTGGGAGTCAAGATCTGACACACCAGGGCTCCAGCTGCTCAGGGCATGTCCTTGTCCGACAGCACGACTTCTCCCGCCCTGCCAGGTGTGTCCCCTGGGCACGTTGGTGGGTGGCCTCTAGTGTTGATAAAGAACATTTTTTTTGAAAAGGTAAAAGCATGACTCTTGTGCAAATACAAAATTAACATGTCAATAATTTTATTTAAACTCATTCATTAATTTAAAAAACCAGTAAGATGTTACAACTGATTCAAAAGAAATTTCAAACAGCAGAGGCGTGTATAGGCATTTAGATGAGTTTACAAATAAATGCAAAATTGGCTTTTTCCACAGTGAGAGGGGGAAGGGTAATCAATTATCCCAGAAGATATTTTTATATTTATAATCCAGAATGACTTGCATTGTTATTAATTTCTATCATTTACAGAACTGTAAAACAGCTCCAAGACAATGAAAGGCAGACAACATATACATTTTGATTGAAGATGTACAATAATCTTTTCTTTTGGTCCATTTCCAAGACTTTCACAAAGCTCTAAAGTGTAAAAATTATAAAGCTCACACAAATCTTTAAAACATTTTTACAGCAAAATAGTTACATTACATGTGGGCTATATGTAGACTTAATGCATTTGACTGGTGTGGAGTGGAATGGCAGGGGTCTCCCAAGGTGAGCGTGTTCTACAAAGGTCTGGCTTGGTGTTGAGTAGATGCTAGCACTGTGCTAGGTGCACGTGGGCGTGGGCATGGGCGTGGGTGTGGGTGTGCGGGCTCATTGAGAAGAAGGGAGATTTAAGCCAAGCCTCTGAGAAACTTATATTCCATCATGGTAGACAAAAATCAAGTTAATTAATTAATTCTAGGTACTGATGTTCAATCAAGGAATGAATTAAGTTTTGTCAACAAGGATGGTGCGGAGGGAATGCGATGAACTAAATAGGGTGGTACGGCAGGCATTGTTGGTTACTGACTCACTAGGCATCTCCTTCTTGAGAGCACATGCACAGCTTTTTCAGCTATGGTGGCTCAGGGAGGGCAGGAAAGGTAGGCTCCTCCCTCAGTCCCAGGTGATGGTCAAGGAAGTCGACAATTTCATCCCCCCTGCCATTCTCTCCGTGACCACTGACACGACTGTTTCTGGCACTGTCATCTCTCTCCTGGGTTACTGCCTGCTCCACTGTTGTCATTCTACACATCATTTTATTTCTTTTTTATGAACCTATTTTGAATTGTGAAAAGCATACATATGAAAAACATACAAAACAAAAAGTAAAGAATAGCTTTTTATAAAATAAACATTTGTATAACCATTACCCAGGTAATACAATAGAATATTGTGAGCAGCACCAAATCCTTCCACTCTCTTTATCTGACTACACCCCGCCCTCACTGCCAGCGGCAAATCATGGTTATGATTTTCTGTCATCCCATCCAGCCTTTTCGTCAGTGTTTTTCTACCTAATTTCCAGATCTTGGTTTCTCTGATAAAAAGAACCAGTGTTCTATGGGGAAAATAGCAGATTTCTCTATTTGAGCAGAGAAAATGCAAAATGAGCTTGGAACATCTTGTGGTACCAGAAGAAAGGAAGTGCTTGTAAAAGGAAAGGGTATATAAAAAAGACATAGGAACCCAAATGAAGCAACAACCAATGGTCAAAATAGGTACAATCTGAGCAACAAAACAGATGATAAAATTGGGTTATAACCTGTAAGCCGAAACAAATATTCATGAGTCCATACTCATGTGAATACAATAAATAAATAAAGGGGGAAGAAGAAACAGTTTTTCCTTACAGAAAAATTCTACACCATTCCAGAATGCTGGCATCCTTGAATTACTAGGTATGGTAAGCAGCAAAATGGTCCCCAAAGGTGTCCACACATCTTTATATCCAGAACTTGCAAGTGTGTTACCTTACATGGCAAAGCGACTTTATAGAGGTAATCAAATTAAAGACTTTGAGTTGGGTAGTTATCCTGGATTATCTGGGTGAGCCCAATGTAATCACAAGGGTCCTTGGAATTAACTTTGTGTCTGTAGGGAACTTCTTAAAAAAAATTAAAGAGTAACAGGTTACTTAACTAACAAGGTGAGAGGAAACAGTGGAATGGTACAACAGAAATATTGATTAATTTTAAAGAGGGCAAAAAAGAAAATAAAAAGGAACATAGAACAGGCAGGACAACTAGAAAGCAGACAGTAAAACGGTAGATTTACATCCGACTCAGAATGAAGTGATAAAAGCAAGGTTGCTGAACTAGGCATCTTTTAAGGAATTTTTATGGGCTGCCAACTCTGAACGATTCTGGAAGAGCATACAGCGTTTCACCGGGATCTCAGTCAAAAACCAGGCCCCCTTTCATTACTTACCTCCAGTAGAAATTTCTGATATTATACATGTGAATGTATTATAGTCCCAATTTAAACGATGTTAATTAAAATAAATATTTGTTGAATGAACACATGACTTAGGAAAATTCAAATCTTTTTGGTTTGAATTTAGATTTTTCTCTTCTGTCCTCCTTTATCCAGTCTTCTCTCTCTTTGTCCCTTCCCTTCTGCTTTTAACATGTTGTGCCTGAAGGGGGATTAAAGTGGCATAATTCCAATATTGCAGTTTAAAAAGCAGACACTGTACACCACCTTTTGTCTGAGGTGTGCGTTTTCAGTACTGATCCCTGGGGGCCTGGTGCAGAAGGCTGTCTTACCAAGGAGTGGGCTGCACCTCTGTGTAGGCAGGAGACTGTTTCTTCCTTAGGATAAGGTTGAAATTCTCCTGGTTTGCTGAGGAGCAGGCTGGTCTCTAGTGATGGTTAAGACAAAAATTTAATGTTTTCATGTGTTAACATTTTCCATTTGGCAATCTTTTTATAGAATGTATAGTATAAACCACAGATATATTAGTGGTTAAGGACAGGAAAAGAAAGCATGCAAGGTAGGGATTTTATAATCTCAGCTTCTCGCCAGTAGGCGAATGATATGGGATTAAGACAACTTGGAGACTCATAATTAATCACTTTCATCTCTCTTCCCTGAGATCAATGGCTATGGTAAGACGGGATTGGCAAACTCAAGGCCCAAGCTGACTCAAGGCCAAATCTAGCTCATGGCCAAATGTAGCTCACTATTATCTCTTTTGTAAATAAAGTTTTATTGAAATGCAGCCCCATTCATTTGTTAACATCTTGTTTATGGTTGCTTTCATGTTTAAAATGACAAAATTGCATAGTAGCAACAGCAACTGTATGGTTCTCAAAGCCTGAAATATTTATTCCCTGGCCTTTTACAGTTTTACACTGTTACACACTCACACAGAGTGAGGGACAGTCCAGCCAATCATTTGGAGACACATCCAGGACTAACCTTGTCTTGGTGGGAGTTGCGGGGCAGGAGAAATTTAGAGCTATGTACCTGGTGGTCATTTTAGGACTGAACCGTGGCGTACTTTGGTGTGCACTTTTTGTGGGAGAGCTCATGCTTATAGTGGCACACACCAGGCAGGCTGCTGGAGGTCAACAGTGAGTAAGCGCAGAGCAGATTCACCCCACACCTGCTTTTCTTGGCAATTGGATGGCAATGAGTATGAAAGAGGATGGACCGATGTCATGGGTCTGTATCGTGGGTACAGCGGTGGGAAGCACTGGGTTTGATGAGCACCTAGCTACGTGAAAAAACCATGCAAACATATTTTGTGAAAAAAGTAGTGAGAAGAATGAGATCTATAACGCCAAACTGTTTATGCCAATTAAAATATATACACAGGTATCAACGATTTGCCTCTCATTATACCATTACACACTAAACATATTATAATTGCCTTGTGGGGGAGGACACAGGGAGTGGCTTGGGAAATAAAAATAGATCAATTAATAAATAAGACAGTTGGAGAGGCCTCACATGGACAAATGATGACAATGTGCCATGAACTGAGGAATTTAATGCCCGTAAGAAAAAAAAGTAAAAAGAAGGAAAGAAGGGAGAGAGAGGAAGGAAGGAGAGAAATAAGAAAGAAGGAAGAAAAAAAGGGAAGAAGGGAAGGTGGACCAAGACTGAATAAATCTGGAGACATATTCTGATTCTGTTATACAGCTCTGGCACCTAAATGCATTTGTGACCTGTGACAAGCTGCAGAAACTCAGCTTCTACATTAGCTAGAGTCTAAAAGGTGAGGGCAGTGGTGGCAATGACAATGGTGATATTGGCGATGATGATGTGCATGTATGTGAGCTGGGGGACTCGGGTCCATGGGGTGAAGTTCAGTCCTCAGGGAAGGGGACTAGGCCAGGGTAGGTGGGCTGTGAGAGCCCAGCAGAGTCGAGGTTAAGGCCCCACCTGGGATCCACAGCCCGACTGAGAACCTATTGCTCTCGCAATGAGGGTGGCATGTGGTGCACGTCAGGGGAGAAGGCTTTAGGTCTTTGGACACTCACGTCAGGCATATTAGGTCTTAAACTTAGTCCATTCTGGGGAGTGGGCTCTGAATATAATACTAGTTTCTGTTGGCTCAGGGACTGAGCAAGAACCTTGGGCAACAATGGGTTAAATTTCATTTGAGGTGATCTTTGCATCCTCTGGACAAATCTCATTACCCATGTGTACTTAATGTCCACAGTTTTGGATTCTAATACCTGTTCTGAATATCTCATTGGATTGTTTTGATAGACTAATGAGATGATACAGGAAGAACTCTGGAGAAATAAAGAACCCCATACCTTAGTTATTAATGTATTTAAGCAACTTCTTAGAAAATAATTCTTTCTTCCCATTCATTCCATCAGCTCAGTTTGCTGGATAGAAAGAAAAAAAAAAGAATAGATAAAAGATGCAAATAGCCAAATTACTCTGAAAGACCAAATATAATAGCTTTTATGTTATTTTAGTAATTTTCTAAAGAGAAAACATAATAGCTTTTATGTTATTTTAGTAATTTTCTTCAAAAGAAACATGTATTATTGTACTTAACTTTACCCTTAAATTCTCAAAAACTATACCAGTTCTTTCCCATAGTTTTTGAAGATTTCCAAGGTGTACCTCAGGACTGCCCAATTTATAGCTAACTCCCAGCTGACTGTCCTAGCTGCTGACACTGGAACTCCATCCAGGAGTAATCTCTCAGCCTCGGAAAGCAAGAAAAATGGAGACATTTTTAAAGTTCATAGACCAGTGGACTTTATGCACAAGGAAAGAAATGGAAAGCAGACCATGAGAACTATTCTTGTGAGCTCAGCTATGATCATATTTTTAAAGATTATGCTAAATATGTTAGTATCATTTTCTCTTATCAAATAATTTAGATACATTTTTTAAATAAACTTTTTCTCACTTAAAAAATAATTTGGAAATTACAGTAGGGCTTAACAAGAGAGTAAAATTCACCTGCACACCAGCAATCATTGGGGGTGCACACATACACACACACACATAGTATGTGTATATATATGTATATATCACCATATATATATAAAATTCATTTTTTGCAACATCAGGTTCAAACTACATGTCTAGCTCTGTGTTCTGCTGACTTTTAATATCATCTTTATATCATTACATCACTAGCACCTTTTTATATTACTAAATTTTCCTAGTTTTATGTTACTAAATTAATATTATTTTAAGTACAAAATAATATTCTATCATATGAATGTACTATGGTTTATTTGACATTTTCTATATTTAGATTACTTACAATATTTTTAACTGATATAAATAACATTTTCATGAACACTGTTTTATATAAATCTTTAATAACATTGCTGGTTATTTCCTAGAATAGATCCATGAAATTGGAATCACTAGGGCAAAGTATACTAACAGTTTTATGTTTCTTGATATAAAGTTCTAAAATGATTTTCAGACACTTTTAATTAAGTCTCTGTACATATAGTTCCAGATTGTTTTTCAGAACCACTATAAAACTGTAGTTCAATCAACAAGGTCAAGTGAATATATGTCTCACTATACTCTCACCAGCAATGAGTTTCAACTTAAAAAAAATTCCTTGCCTATTTGAAAATCACGGCGAACATACTGTTTTGTTCTTCTCAGCATCCCTTTGGGGAGCATCCCTTCTTCTATTCCATAGTCATTCAGAGCAGGCCCTGGACGCATAAACAGTAATCAGTGATGACGTGCATGTTTTATGCCTCCATGTGATGACACCACTATTTTATTACTTAAATTGGCTTTGCATCAGAAAAAAAGAAAGCTCTCATAATCCATCTTGACTTTTTGGAAATGCCTTAAGCAAACAGCTTCTTGCATACACATTACTATTCTAGAGGAATCCAGGCTTCACTGGGTCAGAGCTTCCCTTTTAGTGATGAAAAGCTCTCCAAGGTCTATTTTCTTTTTGGATTTTTGGCTCTGTACAGAGTTAGCCCTGGTGTATCCTATGCAAATGATGGTATTTATAGCCCAGTGTGCAATACCTTATGGAAAGAAGGCATGTAGAAAGCATAGCCTCATGCCTAGTGTGAGGTAGGGAGAGTCATGGTAGAAAGCAATGAGTGATCCCACCAAAAAACTGCTGGAGACAGAAATAAGAAAAGAATGCACAGAAAGAAGCAAAGAGCAGGTAACAGGAATAAGGTGTTTTTAAGTCTGGAGCTGTACTTTACTTTTATTTTATTTTTAAATATATTTTATTGATTATGCTGTTACAGTTTTCCTGTTTTTTCTTCCCTTTATTCCTCTCTGTCCCACATGTGCCACCCCCTCCCCCTCACCAACAGCATTCCTTGTCCCCTTAGTTCATGTCCATGGGTCATACATATACGTTCTTTGGCTTCTCCATTTCCTATACTATTTTTAACCTCCCCCTGTCTATTTTGTACCTACCATTTATGCTTCTTATTCCATGTACCTTTCCCCTCATTCTCCCCCCTCCCCTTCCCCCATGATAACCCTCCATGTGATCTCCCTTTCTGTGATTCTCTTCCTGTTCTAGTTGTTTGCTTAGGTTGTTTTTGGGTTTTTTTTAGGTTCAGTTGTTGATAGTTGTGAATTCGTTGTCATTTTACTGTTTATAGTTTTGATCTTTTTTTCTTAGATAAGTCCTTTTAACATTTCATATAATAAATGCTTAGTGATGATGAACTCCTTTAACTTGACCTTATCTTGGAGGAACTTTATCTGCCTTTCCATTTTAGATGATAGTTTGCTGGATAGAGTAATCTTGGATGTAGGTCCTTGCCCTTCATGACTTGGAATACTTCTTCCCAGCCCCTTCTTGCCTGTAAGGTTTCTTTTGAGAAATCAGCTGAGAGTCCTATGGGAACTCCTTTGCAGGTAATTGTCTCCTTTTCTCTTGATGCTTTTAAGATTCTCTCCTTCTCTTTAATTTTGGGTAATGTAATTATGATGTGCCTTGGTGTGTGCTTCCTTGGGTCCAACTTCTTAGAAACTCTCTGGGCTTCCTGGATTTCTTGGAAGTCTATTTCCTTTGCCAGATTGGGGAAGTTTTCCTTCATTATTTTTCAAATAAGTTTTCAATTTCTTGTTCTTCCTCTTCTCCCTCTGGCACTCCCATGATTTGAATGTTGGAACCCTTAAATTTGCCCTGGAGGCTCCTAAGCCTCTCTTCATTTTTTTGAATTTTTGTTTCTTCATTCTGTTCTGGTTAAATGCTCTTTTCTTTCTTCTACTCCAAACTGTTGATTTGAGTCCTGGTTTCCTTCCCTTCACTGTGGGTTCCCTGTACATTTTCCTTTATTTCACTTTGCATGGCCTTCACTTCTTCTATTTTGCAACCATACTCAACCATTTCTGTGAGCACCCTGATTATCAGTGTTTTGAACTGTGCGTCTGATAGGTTGGCTATCTCTTTACTGCTTAGTTCTGTTTTTGGAGCTTTGGTCCGTTTTTTCATTTGGGCCATATTTTTTGTCTGGGCAGGCCTATTATGTCCTAAGGGGCAGAGCCTTAGGTATTTGCCAGGGTGGAACAATAATGCTGTATGTGGGGGAGGGATCAGAGAGGGAACAATGCTGCTTGCTTGTCCCTGGGCCAGCTTTCAGTCACTTTCCCTGCTACCCACAAGCAAATTGGGCCCCTTAGGCGCTGATTTCCAGGTGGGTGGGTTTGTGCACATTCTAGGACCTTGTGGGTCTCTCCGACTACCTCTTCTGTGAGGCTGGAGTTTCTCTTGCCACCACAACCCCCACAGGTTTTTACAGTCAGAAGTTGTGAGGCTTTATTTCCCTGGGCTGGAACCCTGGGTTGTGTGGTCCTTCTCACTCCCCTGTTGTTCCCCCCATTTGTTTGCATACAGATGTGGGACCACCCATTCCACCAGCCTGCCACCTTGCCTAACCAATTCTCCAGCCCCTGCCTTGCTGCACATCCTTTCCTACCAGTCTGAATTAATTTTTCTTCTTTAACCCCATGGTTGTAAGACTTCCATACAGTTTGATTTTCTGGCAGTTCTGGTTATTTTTTGTTTTTAAATTTGTGTTCCTTCTTCTGGTTGTTCAAGGAGGCAAAGTGTATCTATCTACCTATGCCTCCCTGTAGTTTACTTTTAAATGAAAGCAGGTCCTGACATAAAAGACACATCGATTTTCACTGTCCAGCTTTGATTGAGGAGCGAAGCAGGAATGAACTGGGGAGAATAACAAAAACCTTTTGGAGAGCAGAATAAAGAATCTACATGCACAAAGCCTGGACTCAGGGATTCACCTTCAAGAAACCACTAAAGTATCTTGTACGGATGAGGGTATGTTCTACCTGTAATTCACCTGTTTGCACATTGCTCTAGTTCTAAGAGTCAGCAGCAGCAAAGTCAAATAGTTTTTGTTGTTGGTGGTGAGTACAGAAGTTAAATGCCCAGTGCAGTTGTTTTACTAAAGAATTATGGTGGTACAGGGGGTGGGGAAACACTGCACTTCAGTTTGGAGGAGAGTGCTTAAATCTCTCTGTTAGCCATTTACTTATTCATAACTCAGGGCTCCACGGCTTCTCTTTGGAAGCCCCTGGAATTGTTTGCATTAGATCTGGATGGAAACAGTCAGTCTCTGTAGGGCTTGGCTGGCAAACATTACAGAATAGTTGTTTCTGAGTCACGGCTGGGAAGAGATGCTGAAGAGGAAAGGAAAAGGCATTGACTAAGCATTATAGGCTAAGAAAAACACTCCAGTTAATTTCTTGTTTTAGCATAAGTTAAAAGTGTGCACTTGTCTCTCATTCCTAAACCACTCATCTATGTAATATTTTGTGATACTGGTGTTGGGACTCTGCAAAGTACATTTCTGCTTTGCCAGATGGCTCTTTGTTAGGCTTTCCAATAGGGGGTGCTACAGGGAGACAGTGTGCTAATACATCTATTTTTATGACTTCCTGTTCCTGTCTGTATCATCCCAGCCAGTGAGGCAGGGGCTGTTTTCTGCAGCGGCTACTCTGCTTAGACGACTTCCTACCTAGCTAATGATTTCTTAGATTAATTTGTTGTGTACCGATAATTGATGTGGCTCTGACTTCTGGCTCATGAACCTACTTAGTTCCTTATACATGATCAGACAAGTGTCTGGGAAAGATACCCATGTCTCTTTTTTTGATAAGGTGTTTTGACTTGTCTGCCAGTCACTAAATATTTTCTTGCTCTTATGGTGTGCCAAGACAGAACTAGACTATGCGGACACAGTGAAGACAAAGAAAGGTGCAATGCAGACAGAGAGAAGGGTGTGAGCAGAGCTTGAAGGTATGAATCAGGACCACACATCTGGGACCCTAAGAGGTTCTAAAGGCAAAGGGGGTGGGAGGGGAGACCAATGGGTGGGGAGCTGGGCTTGAGCATGGGTTTTGTTTTTCTTTGTTTTATTTTCCTAACTCAACAATGCTCCTCTTTTCTCTTGAAGTATTGACTCTCCTTTGCCTCCAATTCCAATGTAATAACTTATTTTCAGTCCTCAGGGGTCTCCTTCGCAAGCCGGCCACACACTTCCTCCCTTTCCCCATTTGTTTCTCCACCATGATGGTTTCAGTAAAATACTGTCTATTTGCTATTCTGCAAATCTCTTACTATCTTCTGTTAAGTCTTTTCCATGGTTATCACCCATTCTGCAAAGGGCGTGCTAGCTCATCTCTTTGACCCATTAGCCTTCTTGAGCATTCAGAGGTCAATGTTATGCTAGGTCTGCGTTCTGCACTTGACCAAGGACAAGCACTTATTAGTTTTAAAAAATGATACAGTCTGAATTTCATTCTTAATGTTTTTAGTCTAATCAAGAGGGCAGAGCAAGGGGTTCCTGTGAGCTTGGGCGTCCATTCAGACACCATCCTGTGGTTCCCAGAATCTCCCGGGGCCAACTGGCTTTTGCATGGACACCAAATTTGTCAAATGAACAATGTGGTCCTTTTGCCCAAGGCACTTTTTAGATTCTACCCACAATGACACTGGCACTTCATCATTTTAGACATAGGAAACCACACGCCTTGGCTCTGGAATTGTGAAACAAACACATCTGACCATGAGGTTCTCTCTGCCAAGGTATAATCTCATCTGGCCAGTGACCAAAATAAGAATATTTGGGGAGCTAAGGGAGAGTAAGAAGAGAAGGGAAAGAGACAGTCGCAGTGATCTGGAAAAAATAAGTGATTTTGGTGGGGTCACGGGGTCAAGCAGGGATCAAATGCAAACCGGTTTATGCCCAGGACAAGACATCTGTAGTGGAGGAAGTTTACCATGCCTTTAGTGCTTTACTCATTCTTAAAGCCACTCATAAAAATTCTTAGAATAATACAAACCATGTGGTTGACGTTTGTTGGGGACTACATTGAGGTGGAATGTGGCCACCAGTGTCCGGGCATGTGACAGTTCAGTAGATGCCAGGACTGGGAGGCCGGATGAGCTTGTCACAGCCTGATGCCCACATCAGTGAGGGGAAGGCCAAAGCTGCTGATCACGAGGTCTACTGGGATTTCTTAAGAGATATCACTTGAGAAAATTGTATTTAATAGCTTGCCAGTATTTTGTTTTAATTGTATTTAAATAAATATTCCTATCACAATCATTATCAAAGATTAGTCATAGGAATTAAAGTTTCTCTTTTGGTGGGTCCCTGATGGACTTTGTCAGCATTATGAAAGTGAACGCTTTTTTGAACATGGATTTTGAGAGGGCAGCGAAATGTTCGCCTCTGGGCCGCGGTGGAAACATCACCCCAGCCTGTGTGTGGTGGGTCTCGGGCCTGCCAACGCTGCATTCCCCCAGCTCTTTAGCGGCATCCTCGGGCCCACCCTGACTGTCCCCACTCTCCTTATTTTTACGTTCTTTTCTGCAAAAAAGATAACTGACCATCTTAAATGTCCCTTGGCCTGCCAAGCTTGAATCATGTTCTAAGTACAAAGACCCTGAGCAGGAACGGGTAGCATGCCCTCCCCTCACCTTTCTTTTCCTTTAGTCCCCTCCAACTCTCCCTTGTCCCCAACCTCTCCCCCTTCCCAGGAGCAACAACAACACAGTCCTCAACTTCCAACCACACACTAAACAAACTACCTGAGCTGGGGACTGTCCAGCCAGCCAGGTCTGAACCCATATTCAACCTGCCAAATGCTCCGCTGTATTTACCATCGCTGCTTTTACTTTGCATCTGTCTGCACCATGAAATAAGCCCCGACCCTCCCCCTGCCCCTGTGACATGTCTGGGTGTGTCCCAGTCATAGATTTAGCGTAGGCCCCAATTCCTCTCACTGCAGACAGGAAGGAGAAAACAGGAGGCACCGTGTCTGGCTGAGGCACACCCAAATGGCAGTCCCTTTTCCCAGGGAGTTGTGGACACAAAACTTCTTCAATTACCTTTGAAGGGCTGCAACCCAGTGTAGCCCACTGTGAAAGTGAAAATCTTATTCTTGAATTTTCCTTCTCACCCGCTACGGGGTCCTCCTCCAGGACATCCCATCAAGTTCTGGTTCGAGTGCAGCTGGCCTCACTGTGTGAACACTGGCCCGAAATGTTGTGATCCCAGAACAGACTTTGGTGGAGTTTGACGATGAGCTGAATCATGTAAAGCGCTGAATTATTTAGGAAGCTTTTCTCCTCACCGGCAGAAGCAACTAAGGAGGCCACCGGGAACAATTGAAAGGAAACAAAGACAACAGAGGAAACTTGGTTTATTTTACTGAGCCTTTCCCGTGGCTGTGGTGATGCCTGCAATTAAACCCTCGCCCTGCCCACCTCCCCAGCAGGAAAGATTCACTGGACAGTTGTGGTTTTATGAGTCTTTCTTGCGTGAACCTCATTAAACTTTAGATTCCTCAGAGTAAACAGCAAATTGGGAATGAGAGTTGCCTGCTTGGAAGATGCTGAGGTTAAACACTGAGCAATAAAGCCATCCACTGATTTCAGATTTCTCTTTGTCGTCTTTTTGGCCTTCGCTCAAGCCTTCTGGGTGCCTACAGCTAGCCAGTGGCGTGTGGGGATGTAGGGCTGTGGGGACTCAGGGTGGATCGCGTGTGTAGGTTTAGGGAAGATGTCCAGGGTGGAGAATTTGGCAGGTCCTGGTCACTCTCAATTACAACCCCAGGACCGCCTGAAGCACATCAACCACTGGTAGACAAAGCTGCCCTGCCCCCAGGGCCCTCAGGGTCTATCTGCAGCCGGGTCTCAAAGTTTGGTCATAGGTAACAACAGTTCAAAAGGGACAGACTGACATGGCTGAGCTGTGCTCTGGGTGTCAGGCTGACTCCATGAGCATCAACACCTTTGCAGGACAAGGCCTGGAGAATCTTATCCTGGGCTTGAAACTGCCCCCCAGTGTCTAAGGAGCGATTCATGGAGGTAAGCAAGACCTGCAGCTTCAAAGATGTATGGCAAGAAATGCCTCACTTATAGCAATTATAATGAAATTTGCTGATTGTTTACCTCAAAAATAAGATGATTTCTATATTATCCCTACAATAATGTCTCTGGCATTTTCCTGCATTTGAATATGCTCTCCTGCGTATGAGTGAGGATGGTTGAGTAGCGACCCCCATGCTGGGTATGGGATAATGCATGTGAAGGTCATCTGCTGGGTAGAGAGGGCCACTGACCAAGGCAGGCATTTCAGCTGTTGCCACCTAGGAGCCTGAAAACAAGAAACAGCAAACACAGCCAGATGTGCAAAGGCCGAGATACTGTGTGGGATTCTCTCCCTCACACCGGTTCCCGTGGGGAGAGGCTGCATGTGCAGAGGGACTAGGGGCTATCTCTGGGCTCTGGGACGCCTGTGATAGGTGGGGCGGTGGTCCGTCTCATGTATTTGACATGTGCAAACAACAGCACAGACTTTCATAACCAGCTCCATTTCCACTTCCCCTAGTCCCTTTCCTTAAACATCTCCCCCAGGAAGAGGG
Source organism: Tonatia bakeri (assembly GCA_004024845.1). Classification (NCBI taxonomy): domain Eukaryota; kingdom Metazoa; phylum Chordata; class Mammalia; order Chiroptera; family Phyllostomidae; genus Tonatia; species Tonatia bakeri. The sequence goes on from PVIA01001028.1 coordinate 71,694, forward strand.
CAATAGAGCGAGAATCACATGTTCATTTCTGTTCCCACTGGCCCAGGGGGAAGAATTTCCATGCAGGTTTGTCCCTTCCCCATTATGGCAAATATGACAAGGATTTCCCAAGCCACTGGGCAAGTCCTTGGGGCTCCTTCCACTCTGCCTCCCTCCACCCCCTGTGGATGTGCGGGATTTTGTTGTCACGGAAGTTTGGAAACAAGTGTCTCTCCTCTTGAATTCCAAAAAATCCCTGATATTGGTATAATCCTGAAGAAATTTGGTATTAACAGTGCTAATAATTGCATACCAATCTTGGAAAAGACATTTGGGGTTTTATTTGTATCGCACTCAAATTATATGTTCATATCTTAGCTCCAGACTTTCTTTGCTAAATGCCCAGAGAGAGAAGAAAAAGGACAGGGAGTGATAGATTATTTCAAATACTTGAGAACTTCCAAATGCCTCACAAGATGAAAAGCAAATTAAGGATCCTTGACAGGTTAAGACCAAGTATTTGGGGTTTCTCCACTGGAGCAAATGAATTTCCAGAATTTAATAACTTTCTTAGAATTCCCCCAGCCACTCTGTACCGTGACCCTTTCAACTATTGCTTTTATTCCTGGCATGTGTCATGAGTTTTAAATCTGACAGTGGCTTTTAATTAAATCCTTGTTTATCATTCAGTTAATGGGCTAAGACTAATGATGAGAGGAAAAACAGGCTTTCGGTGATTTTCTTGCCCATCATAGGATACTTGGGAAAGATAATAAAATGATTTACTCAAGGCTGAGTTGGTATAAATGCTATTTCCCCGATTTGTTCTCCTATATGATTTCTGGAATGATTTGGGACAGCCAGTCACTCTGCTTGGGTACATCAAGAAATTACTATAAATCTCTCTGGAGGAGCTTAGAGACATCCAACATCTCCCTCTAGCCAGGTCTGGGCATGCCGCCATCTGCAGTGTGATCCTTGAAATTTAAGATGACAAATCTTCAGGGTCACCTTTCTCTCCTTTCTCTTTCTCAAATGTTTACTCTGGGAACTTTGAGCAGATTCTTGTTAAAAGCACACTGGTTGGCCTCATTTACCCGACCTCATTCCCCGTGTCTGCCTTCTTCACCCCTCCCCCTCAAAGTTCTCCATAGTAAATAGGATTTTGAAAGTTGGGAGTCCTGAATTCTCTTTTCTGCAGTGGAATTCCGTGATCTTGGGACAGTTACTCAATCACCTTGTACCTTTTACCCCCTATCTATACAGCAGGGATAACCACACTATCCACTGAACTGTCAAAATGAGAAGTAAAGGCTTAAAATGAAAATCAAAGAAGAAACCATGAACTTCTGACTACCCCCAAATATCCTTGGATATGCTTTCCTGAGCTCTGGGCTGGAAGGTGCCGTGTGGATACAAGATGGATGGATGCTCAGGTAGTACAGTGAGAACACATCAGAAGTTGGGCGTGTACCCTGGCTGGTGTGGCTCAGTTGGTTAGAGCATCATCCCGGACACCAAAAGGTTGTGGGTTCCATTCCCTGTCAGACCACATACCTACATTGCAGGTTTGATCCCCAGTCAGGGTGCATATGGGAGGCAACTGATTAATATTTCTCTCTTACATCAATGTTTCTCTCTTTCTCTCAAATCAATAATCATATTTTTAAAAATTAAAAAGCAGTTGAGCTTTGCTGATCATCATGGCCTTAAAACATTTCTAGTTCTTTTTTTATTGTTGTTCAAGTACAGTTGCCTGCATTTCCACCCCCCCAACTCCCCCCGCCCCAGCCACCCCCACCTACTTCCCCTGATCCCACTCTGCCTTGGTTTTGTCCACGTGTCCTTTATAGTTGTTTTTGAAAACCCTTCCCCCTTTTCATCCCATTACCCCTCCCACCGCCCCTCTGGTTACTGTCAGTTTGTTCTTAATTTCAATGTCTCTGGTTAGATTTTGCTTGTCTGTTTTGTTGATTAGGTTCCACTTAAATGTGAGACCATACGGTATTTCTAGTTCTTGCTAAATCCAAACCAGAAATCTCAATGTCTTCACTGGTCTTATCGGAGGGAGGTTAGAGAAGGTTGGATGCATTTTACAAGTAGACCGTTTGGCTGATTGAAAAGGAGAATCCAGTCTGAGAATTTTGAAACTCCCAGAGTGAAAAGTCCTAAGTGGATAGTTCTAGGTGTTCCATGAATGGAATTCAAAGGGTCTGTGAACTTAGATGGGAAAAAAATTACATCTTTATTTTTACTAATGCTTAACTGAAATTAAGTATTTTCTTTCATTATAAATGTGGTCAAAAACACAAGAGTACTGGTAGTAGCTGTGTGTTTGCTATCACCAGAAATTAAAGATATTTTCAAGTGACATTACCGTTGTTGCACATACCTAAAATACAGTTTCCAGTGATCACTGCTTCGCACGTGCACAAGTTATTGGAGCAGCCGCTCGAACGGGCTGCGTTAATAAAGAAGCACACGCATGGCACTCTATTGCTCATTTGACTGAAAGTATTTTTTGATTTACTATGTCTGGTTTCCTTTGGAATTCTGTGTATTTGATGTTGTGTGTTTAAGGACATTATGCTGCTAAAGGGTCATTATTATTCTATGAAGGTTAAGACTGCCTGCCCCAGAGTCTGTCAATGCCTCCGAGGCCCCGAGGCAGCTGCTGTGAGGGGTGCAGGGCCCAGGCCCCACAGTTAGGCCTGGGGTCTCCACCCTGGGTCTTAGCCTGCTGTGTAGCTGTGGGGTCACTTAGCTTCTCTGAGCTTCCATCCCACTCTCCCACCCCCCACCCATGAAACGGAAATGATAATTACCCATATGCTGAATGAGGAGATCAAATAAATAATAAAGGTCAAGATTCTTTGTAAACTGTACAGTGCTATGCAAACACTGGGCATTAATATTCGGGGGTTCCAGACACTGCTTTTACTCAGCAGCTTTCTCGTCGAACCAGTGATGAGGGGGGACATGAAAGGAAACAATCAGGGGGCCAGGTGTTTTGTATACAAGAGGCTGGAGGAGAAAAGTACATTTGTGGCTTGATTATAGAACATTTATGAATATAGTGAAGAATATAATGGAATCAAGTAGTGAAAATCCCTAGCTGAGCATCTGGTAAATTATTCAAGACCCTAAATCTCAGTTTGCTCATCTGAAAAATGGGGATAATAGCTACCTTATAGGGTTGCTGGTAAAGATTAAATAACTCTTATTCTTATGCCAGCCTGTAGGGCTCAAGAAGATCCGTGATTACCTGCTTTTTTAGACCCACGGCTCCTGAACGACTCCAAGTGGTGCTGGTGAGAGGGAGACAGAGAGGGATATAAACACTGTCTGTAGGCTTTTTGCATGAGCTGCAAGTCCAGAGGCTTTGTTTTCCAACAGTGTGCTGCAGCTGAGTTTGACCAAGGATATTTTCGGTGTCGGTTGATGAGCATGAACTTTCCATCTCATGAGCTATAGAGGGCCCCCATCACCGCTGGCAAACTTGTGACATGCTGATCTATGTTGCTATCCAGTATGGTAGTCACTAGCTACATGTGGTTGTTCAACTTTAAGTTAATTAAAAGTAAGCAACATTAAAATTCCATTCCTTGGTTGCACTAGTCACATTTCAAGTGTTCAGCAGTCGTGTGGGGCTGCCGAAGAATCACTGAACATTGCCGTCACATTGCAAATTCAGCTGGACGGCATCGTGAGGCTATGAAGGGCCGAATCTTTCCTGACAACACAGCTTAGGCTCTGCAGGGTCATGCATGTAAAACATGGCAACAAATAGCCTGGTCTTTATAGCCCACCCCCAACTCTCTACTGACACCCAGTCTGAATCTTAGCGGCCTCCAGCATTGGGATGGAAGATCCCCACTAAAGACTTGTTTGCACAGAGCACTGCGCATTTCCAGTGCCCACCACCCAGTGCCTCCAGCCTCCTGACAATGCATGAGGGATGGTTTGTGCAAGGAAAAGGGGCTGCTCCCTGTCCTTTCCTTCCTGCTCGCTTCACCCTGTCTCTTTGCAACATCTCCGATTATTCTGGTGAGGAGCTGCGGCCCCCATCCTCTGTTACCTCCCCTACCTGTGGGTTTATCCAGTCAGAATTTAGATGGAGGAAGGATGGTAGGAAAAGTGGTGGTTCCAGTTAGAGCTTTCTCTCTGCGTGTGTCACAGGAGAGGGGAGCCTGGCACCCACTGCCTCTGAAACGGAAATATCACTAGTCATATTTGCAAAAGGTCATTCAACCCATGGAATGAGAGTCACAAAAGCCACAGCCTTGATGAGTTTCTCAACAAAGGGAAGCATTCCTTCTGCCTCAGTTTCTCCTTTACAGCACGGGGATGTCTTTTCTTATCACTCATCACCTTGCAGATATACTGGTGCATCAGAAAGAAGACATGGTTTATAAGATCATTCTTACTTACCAAATAAGACGCTTACAATCTCTTTCAAGATTCTATTCACCTACTTTTTTCCCCTTCAACATATTCTTGGAAGGATTAAACTTCTCTTTCACTATCTTGTCTGTTTTCCAAATGCAATGAACTAATTTCTTCTTACTAAGAAGTGTTCTTGTAGAGTCAGGATATGGGCCATTGGGAGGGAGGAGAAGCCATAACTTAGGAAGATCTGTCACTGCCCCCTCATAAATATGAAGACACAGTTGTTAAGGTAATGCTCGTTGCTGTAACAAACACCCAAATAGCAGTGGCTTAACACACTGGAAGTTTATTCCTCACTCTAGTAAACTCCCACCTCATGTTTGCAGAGTACACTTTGCACAAAAGCACCTTCTGTGCTGTCTACCTGCTACACCTTCTAAATCAGCCAGCAGATTGGGAAGTGAGAACCATGACTATAGTAAATGTTTACGTGGGCCAGGTTGCAGGGCGCACAGCACATCTTTGTTGAACGTACTATGTGTAGTCTGACCTACCACATTAGGGCTTTTGGACTTGCTGTGACCACAGCTGTGTTTGAGCCCCAGTTTTACTCTTGCCAGCACCAGAATGGAGGGCTTGTGGAGCCACCACCAACCTCAGTGAGCTGTCACCCATTTAGAGCAGAATCTCAAGACCTAGCTGGGGGAGTTGGGAAGACCCAGGATTGTTGCTGCGGCTCGCATCTCCACAAGAATCCTGGCCAAAGAGGGTGCCAAGGAGACTTCATCCTTGGCCTAGCGTGGAGACTACTTCCCAGCTTTCCATTTCTCTGCTGCAGGACTCATCATCACAATGTGTGAGTTTGGAGAGACACCTGTCCTCACTGAGCTACAATAACTCCCCCCGTACACAGGTGAGTGACCTCTTTGCCACCCTCAAAGTACCATTCTTAAGAGTGAGGCAGTGGGGACCTCAGCTAAGCCCTCAGAGCTTTGAGGCAAATCCTCAAAGACCACCGTCCTCCCAGAATCTCAGCGGCAGACGATTCATAGCCATCAGATCAGTTTTCCTTGTCCTAAGGGAAGGAAAACCTCTCCAAACCTCTTTCTCCACCGAAGTTGGTGTCAGCTCAGACAAAGCAATCAAATTTTAATCCAAGAACAAGTAAAAACATAATTAAGAAGGTGACTCTGTTTCCCAGAAAGCATACATTCTCTGTTCACTGCGTATGTTTTGAGTGTCTGTAAAGACAATACACAGGCAAATATCAACACAGAGACAGCTGCTTTGTTTGTAGAATTTGCAATTAAGTACCTGGCTTCTGCTGCCCACTGCCATCTATTCTGGAGAGTGAGAAAGAAAAGAAGAATTGTAACTCAGAGCATTGAGCAGAGGAAGGTAAAACCCTGCCCAGGCACTGAATTCTCTTGAAACGGAAATGTTGGCAGGAACGACCTAGGATCTAAATCACCCCCAGGGTGGGGTTGCTTTTTGCTGGATGTTGTCTCTGATCCCTCCCGTTTCCCTGAAGAAGCCAGCGGATCAAGGTGGATGAGCTTTTCCAGTTGCCTAAATATTGAAAGTCACAAGCAGGCTCCTGCCCTTTCCTGGGGGCTGCAGTTGAGCTCCCCAGCTGTAGCTAGGCCCACAGCTGTGTACATACACCAGGCCCGTTGTTTTGGCAGGTGACTAACAGTGAAATGGCAGGGCTTGGTCACCAGAGCACAGGGGGCTGGCCTGCCCACCTCCCCCTTCCTGAGGGCAGGAAGCTCTTTAGTATGCCCTACCTAGCTTGCAATTCCAATGAGGTCGCTCTGTTCCCAAGAAACCATTCAGTCATCATAGATATGGTTAGAATGATAGCCCAGAGGCAGTGGGTTAGGAAAACAACATTTATTAGAGCAGACCTGAGACTGCAATAATTAAGTGACACAAATGAATTCAAGTTAATGAAATCTCAATCAGTGTGTATGTGCTCCCCGCTTCCCCCACCTCTACACAGTAGCCCAGGCTGGGGAAAGTATCAGGAAAAAAGGCGTTCTGGAAGTGGGCCCCCTGTCCCCCCAAACTGTCCTGGAAAGTTAGTCCTGGGGTGGGGGTGCAGCCATGACCTGGGTCCACTGTGCTCTATCCCCAGACTCAGCTGGCAGCTTTCTGTGTAACTTTGGACTGGCTTTTCTAGACTTCAGTTTCAAGGTTTGCCAGGCCCAGAATCCTTATCCCTAAGATATTTTGAGGAGAACAAGGTGATTCTTAAAAAGTATTTAAACTAAACTAAAAAGCACAAAAGATGACTGCAATGACACACTACAGAGTTTTATCATCCATCCATCCTTTTAACAAAAACTGTTTGCGTGCTACCATGTGTTAGGCGCTGAGAACATAGCTGTAAATGATGATGATGGTGAGGATGACGACAACATCAACCACACTACTGACTAACTCTTGTGCTTACCATTTTCCGGGCACTGTTCAAAGTGTGTCATGCACGTCAACCTGCTCATCCTTGCCATAACCCAGGACTAACCAAAACGGGACAACAAGGCAGAGACCTGGCCTGGAGAGAGTGGGCAGTGGGTGAGGCGAGACCTCTACCAGGACAGACCCAGGAACCTAAGGCATACTGGCTGGGGGTGCTTCTTAAAGGGGTGCTGGCTGAGGGGGAGGTGGCCTGGGGCCAGAAGAGCATGCCCCAAGGGGACTGCAAGGACAACAGTTCTGCTGGCTGGAACTTGGGGTCATGGTAGGAGGTGTTGGGGGATGGGGGAGAGGGTATCAAAGACTTTCTAAAGAAGTTGACAAGAGACAATCTGCTAGAGACCTAAAGGATGCATGGGAGCTGGCCAGGCAGGGGGTGGGCATGGCTAAGGTCCCTGAGGTCCTGCGGAGAGGCTGGACTACAGGGTGCTTGGGGTTGGGATGGCCATGCTGCGACTAGGTAGGAGAAGAGGCTGGAGGGTGGGCGGGGTCAAGGCCATCACAGCTGTGTTTGGGAAGTGCATGTTGTTCTGAGGGCACAGTCCAATTCCCCACTGAGGGAGAAGAGCATGTTGGCTGAGTGTGGGGTGTAAATAACAGAGGCCACAGGGAATGGCAGGGAGACACTGAGGAGTCTGGTATTGAGGGACAAGGGATGAGAAAGGAATAGGACGGATAGGAGACAGAGCTAGGAAGTAGGGTGGGAGAGAGGGCGGCATCCAGGGGGACTCCTGGGAACCTCATGCATGTGAAGAGCAGCGACAGTGGCAAGGCTGGGGATGGCGCCCCAGAGAGGTCTGCAGCTGCCTCTCTCAGGTTTGCTCTGCTCCATCACGTCACAGGGAGGTTCCCCCAGCAAAGCGGAATGGCTGCTGTGTCTTGCCCAGCTCTCCTCCTTTCTATACCCACGCTGCCCACCCTGGACCTCAGAGTGTGCCACACCGTTGGGTTAGGGGTCCACTTAACTCTCTCCACAGTGGGGGTCATTGTGGAATTTGAACTCCATGGCAGGGACGGGTGGTGGCTCTGAGGGCTTCCTCAGGAACCTGCTGGCCTGGCTCACCACTTCAGTCTGATGCATTTACTTCCAAATCTTCTCTGAAATCAAGCCCTGTGTATCTACAGACTTTTCTCTTATGAGAAAATTTTAATCTGGGATCATAGATTCCTTCAGGATTCACCGATGGGGGTCAGGCAGTCCAGGATGACTCTGGAATTCTCTGTAGAGTTTTATGTGCATGTGAGGTTTTTTTGGGGAAGAACATACACAGCTATCAGATTCTCTGAGAAGATCAGGGTCCCCAGTGATTAAAGCCATCTGGGCTTTGGTTTCAAGGCTAAAATTTTCCTGGCCCATTTCTCCTCATTATCACCATGGCCCCCCAGTGCTAAAGTCCTGGGGCAGAGATCACCTCATCCTTCACAGTATTGCCAGGAATTCAGAATAAGCATTTGCCTCTTAAAGCTTGTCCTCATCTCGCTCTAAAAAGCCTCCACTACCCTAATTAAATATTTCAAAATACTCGCTGGACCTACATATATTTTATGGTAGAAAAAATCATTCTCTGAGGTCCTTCTTCCCTCAGGCCCCTATCACTTTTGAAGGGGATGCAAGCTTGCTGTGTACTTCCCTGATTCAAGGCCTCCTGACTTGACAAACCCTTGTTAGTGATACCAGCTAACATTTACTGGGTACTTAGTCTATGTCAGGTACTGTGCTAAGCACTTTACTGGTATTATCTCATTTAAAACTCTTAATAGGGCCATAAGACAAACATTACCATTATCTCAATTTCAAAATGAGCAAAACGGAGGCATAGAGCAAATAGCCAAGTAGAAAGTGGCAGACCCAGAAGTCACGCTCAGGCAGTTTAATTCCAGAGGCCTCGTCTTAACCTCCACTCAGCCCTGCATTCCCTTCACCTGTTCCCTGCTCTGCTGAAGAGGTCACTGCTCTGACTTGCCTTGTACATTGGAAGCAGTATCATTTGGACTCATATTTTAGCCATTTTCCCTTTCGGAAGTTGGGAACAAAAGCTGTTTCAACAGGATGCAGTAACTTTTCAATAAAGGGAATAGCTAAAATTAGTATCCTTCACCAAGGGGTGATTCGAAAGACCAAAAAAAGTTCTGCTACCCCTTCAATATTTCTCTAACCTAGAATCCCAATGTCCAAAATTTCAGCATTAGAGATTCATTCCTTTGGATGGCTTTTCCCTCAATTCAGCTGAATCTCTTAAAGAAAATAGGAATAACCCTGGGAATATAAATTAGGGAATCCCATATGCTAGTGATGGTCTTGAAAGATCTGAGGGCCAGACGATGTTCAAAGAGGCAAGAGAGCACATGAAAGAACACGCATTGAAAGTGCTGCCAAGGGCCAGCCCTGCACAGGGCCCCTGCCTTGTCACCATATTGAAAGGAGGTGTGTGGACTAGACTCATTACTGTATCTCCAATGGCAGATTCTGTAGTGTCCTGGCTGGTGCCTCTGCAGCTGGGAGAGTCTGAGGCCGGCCAGTCCAGCACTGTCCAAACCTTTTGGGGGTTCTTTTGCATTTCCTCTTTGTGAGGTGGGAGAGCAAGTGGTCTGTCACCTCTGGGACATCAGCCAGTGGCCCGACATTACCTGATATTAGAGGGATCAGCGTTGGTTTCTGGGAGAGGCGGTTCTACAGTTATCATAGGGGCAACATTACCCCTCAGGGGCCCAGCAAGAGATCAGCTAATAGCTTGAGAACAGCCCCGGAGACCCTCTCCTTGGCCCCAGTGTCAGACATCAGGCTTTTCTAGCCATTGGACTAGTATCTGGAAGAGGCTCAGTTATGGCTGAATTGTGTCTTCCCCCATCCCAATTCATACGTGAAGGCCTACCCCTCAGTATCTCAGAATGTGACAGCATTTGGAGTTAGGACCTTTAGAGAGGTGATTAAGTGACAATGAGGCTGCTGGCTGACCCCTGATCCAATCGGACTGGTATCCTCATGCAGAGGACATTTGGATACACAGACAGTCCGGGTGTGTGTGCTCAGAGGGAGCACCGTGGGAAGAGGCAGCAAGAAGGTGCCCACCTGCAGGCCAAGGAGAGAGGCCTGCTAACTCCTTGGTCTTGGACTTTCAGTCACCAAAACTGTCAGAAAATAAGTTTCTGTTGTTTAAGCCAACTAGTCTATGGTATCTTGTTGTGGCAGCCCTAGCAAACTAATAGAGACTCCATGAGATTTAAAGCAGAAATCCCCACAATAATATGTGCCTCGATGACCCTTTGAGATGAGAGGAGAAAACATTATAGCATCCATGTCTACTGATTTTCCTCTGATGCTATGTTGATTTCAATTTCTTATATATGTTTTTAAATGTACATAATAGATCAGTATGGTAGGACATGCATATAACATATTGGGGATGTGCCCTTAAAAATTTGTATAGATGGGATAAATAATAAAAACTTTGGGGGCCAAAATGGTGGCTAACTGCGTATCTCTAAATCCTAAAGCCAAGTAAGAATAATTGTTTTTCTCATAATTTCAAGTGACCTAAAGAGTTCATCAACCATTCCCTACTCTTTCCGCCGCTTACTTCTCCCTTGCTAGATCAGGAAGATTTATGTTGTCATCACTGTAATTGTTATCTGTGAGTGCTTATGAATAATGGTTCACATAAATGTATTCTATTGAACGGACTAGAGGCAACATAAAATCAATCCATTAAAAACCATGCTTTTCTTGAACTTCTCAATTAATTCCTCCCTCCCCCTTTTCTTTCTGCTCTTGTCTAAGAGACCCAGAATTTTATGATCCTGAAGTAGCCAAGATCACTAAGCACTCACGATGTTGGGTAAGGAGTTTGGCAGATCTCTGCAGATTTTCCCTTCCAGCCCCAAGCAGTTGCACTCAGCCCTAATTCCACTCTCAGATAAGGCTTTGAAGAGCCTGGCCAGACTGGGGAAAGTGGGTCTCACCAACCTCTCTCTCCAACCCCCTATCTCTGCTCATGACCCCTTGAAAATCTGTCAGTAAAGTAGCTTAGTATACACACACCCCAAATTTAAAAAATATAATTGTGGCTCTAAGACCCTGGAACTCAAAAAGAAAGCCTCATGATCCTCTTGGGGAGGGGGTGTTGATGACCTACCTCAGGCCTGACAGCTTCTTGGCCAAGTTCACTCTTTGGTTTGTGGTTGGGTAGGAATGATTAATCTCCATTCAAAGGGGAAAAGATGCCACAGAGGGCCAGGCTGGCCTGGCTCTGCTAGGCTTGGACTCATTCAGGGGTCTCACAGTTAGATAGGTCCTGGAAGTGACTTCCCCTGGTAGATGCCACTAACGTGTGAGAAAGAGCGTTTCCGATATAGATGGCAGCCCTACAAGAACTTATGCCAGGAGAATATTTGAAGTAGACAAAGTCAATGCTATGTGGCGACATTAAAAATGTCTCTTTGGCTGAGTGGTTAATCTCCTTACATTGTTTAAATGTGCCACAGGGCCCAAGAGAGTCACAAATCTACTTGAAGGGGAACCAGCTCTCAGAATGAGCTGGCAGATATATATAGCTCCCCTGACTGCTGGTGAGGGGGCTGCACAACCTGTGCATTAACTTATGCCATTAGCACTTGGGAGTCACCATGGCTGTGTCCTAAATAAGTGCTCCTTTAACAGGAGCATAAGCAGAACTGGCCGTCAAGGGCGAGGCCCTTCGAGACTGACCGGGTCATCTCTACTTGGCATCGCTATGGTGGTATGATAACACGAGACCTGATGTTATTTTGGGACAATGTCGGTCATGCTTAGAGCCATGTAAAAGGCCTTATAGCTTTTTGCTCAGAATACACAGGGTTAGATTTGGTTCTCAGTTTTCTGGAATAAGTGGACTGGACCATGTAGCCAAGGAAGGAGGTACTCTGTAGGCAGACCAGTCTGGTGTGAGACAGTGACTTTTCTTTTTTAAAGGTGGGACACCTTGGGAGAGCAATACAATTTCTGTACTCTCAGTGTTCCCCTCTCTCCAATGGGGGATAAGGCCTGCTGCTTTATCAGTGTTTCTGTGGTGAGGCCTGAATGCAACGTTGTATGCAAAGCACACAGCACACGCCATTGTGTTAGTTCCCTGCCTTCTCAGCAGGCAGAGTGCTGACATGTTGGGCCATTATATTGTCTCTATTTGCTGTCATCAGTAATAGCTGTGCCTCTCTTTGTGGACAGCCCAACATTACTTAAGCTTCCTTTGGCTTGCTCCTCTCAATAGTATTCATTTGTTCATCCTTTTATTCAGCACACACATACTTTTCTGGTGCTATGCAGGTACTGGAAACACCAGGTTGAGCAAGTTAGATGTTGTGCCTTTTCTTGAAGAGCTTCTAGCTCATGGCTAAGGTTGGCAAAAACCCAGTGGTCTGTCTTAGCAGGTGATCAGGGGAAGCCTCCCCTCGGAAGTGATGTGAGTGAGACCTAAATGTAATGTGCTAATATGACCACTTGCCTTCTTCCTGGTGACTCATGCTCAATGATGGACATTGTAAATTGGCTGGAAAGGAGTACTCAAGGCTTATCAGGCAGAGAGCAAACCCACAGCCCTGGCACTATTTCTGTTCTCTAACCAACTGAGCTGGCCAGCCACATCCTCAGTCTCAAGTTTGAAGTGGAATTAGAAAGTGGGACTCAACAAAGCACAGAGTTTGGCAACTGACAGTACACAGATTGGCATTGGTATTTTGCATACTGCTTGACTTCTGGAAATTTATACTAAGGCACAAATAACATACTAGTACAAAGATTTGACTATAAGGATACTATTTGTCAAATTATCTTAGCACAAAATTTGAAAAAATTTAGACCCTCCAAAATAGTGGGTTGGGTAAATAAATCCTGGTAAATGCATTCAGAGAAATAATATTCAGCCATTTAAATAATATTATAGAAAATAGGTATTAACATGAAAAGATGTTCATAATATATCTTAAATGAAAGAATGGAATATAGAAAATAGTACATATGGCATGATTTTTATATTCTTTCTTAGAAATAATCTGAAAGATATAGAAAAGTATTATTAATAATTTCTGGGTTGTAAAATTAATGAAGATTTTTTTTGCACTTTTTGTTTATTTTCCCCAGTTACTACATAGTCTTTGTGTGTTAAAAAAAGTTAGCATAAAAAATAGAGCTTTCACATGAAAGATGGTCAACATCATTAATCATTAGGAAAATGCACATCAAAAGCACAATGAAGGATCACTTCACACCCACTAGGGTGGCTGTTACCAAAAAGATGGTCAGTAACCATCTGCCAGGATGTGGAGTAATGGAAATTCTTATATGCTGCTGGTGCAGCCACTTTGAAAAATAGTTTGGCAGTTCCTCACAAAGTTAAGTGTGCAGTTAGTGTATGTCCTCACAGTTCTATTCCTAGGCTTATAGGCAAGAGAAATGTAAACATAAACCCATGTAACAACTCGTACACAAATGATCGTGGCAGCATTACACACAATAGACAAAGAGGAAGGGCAGCCTGGTGCCCGTGAACTGATGGCTGGCAAACAGAATGTGGCGTGTGCAAGCAATGGAACATTATAAGGCCATAAAAGGCATGAAGTACTGATATCTGCAACAGCATGAATGAACCTTGAAAACATTATGCTAAATGAAGGAAGTCAGACACAAAAGGCCATATAATATATGATTTCATTTACCCAAAGTGTCCAGAACAGGCAAAGCCCTGGAAACCGAAAGTAGATTAGTGGTTGCCAGGAGCTAGGGCAAGGAGGAGTGGGGACTGACTGTTCATGGGTACAGAGTTTGTTTGGGGGAGGATGAAAATATTCTTGAATTAGATAGTGGTGATGGTTACACTAATTGTAAATACACTTCAAACTACTGAATTGTATGTTTAACAAAAAAAAATAAACAGGACAAAAAGTAGCACTTTCCCCTCTATCATTAACCCTTCTTTTATACAATGAAGGGTCACCGTCAAGGTCCCCCCAATATACATGCGATCCCTGTAGCCCTCCCTCTGCCTTTCAGAATGGTAGGAAGTACAGTGGCCATGCGTGTATGAACCATGTCTTTTTATTTTTTGTATTTTTTATATTTTGGGGCTTTGCTGACTCAGGAGGGACTGTCCCTCCAAGGAGTAGCCAGTTAATGGACATAGCAAACAACTCACCTGTGAGCACACTCTTGTACTCAGACCAGCCCATTCAGAGCCCGTACCCTGAACCACCATCTTTACTGGCTCTCACGCTCAGGCCACCGTTGCTCCGCACTAGTTACCTAGGGATAGCCCCTCCACCACAGAGCCTCGTGAAATTATTCAGGGTAGACCATCCTAAACCTGCTTGCTTGGCCTCACCTGTTCCGTCCTAAGGAAACCACACAGAGACTCTCATCCTCGTCTTCCCTTAGCTCCTGCCTCCTGCCTGAACCGGTGCTTCCCCATGTGGCCCCTGCATGGCACACCATGCCTCCTGTCTCTGTTGGTCTGTGAGTAGAAGACAAAGTCTTCCTCTGAGGCAGTCCTTTCCAGGTCTGTGCATCTTACTGTACCTGATTAAAACAAATCCCTGGCACCCTTAAAACAATACACATCTGAGAGATTGTCATACCCTGGCCTGACAGACATATTGCCAAAAGTCATATGATGATCAATAAATCAGTGCTTCTACAAGGTAACTAGCAGAAGAGGCAATAATTGATATTATCTGAATCTTTTCCAGGACTACTGGATCCTACAGTTAGAGACTAATTTTTCAAAACCTCTTTGTCCACACAAAGCTACCACCCATTTCTACCCCATTATGAGTTACCTATGGATACCCAGCCCTTACCTTTCGCAGCGTCTCATCTGCAATATAAACACGTGTGTGTGTGTGTGTGTGTGTGTGTGTGTGTGTGTGTGTTGCATTTTTGGCTCATCAGTCATGAAGCTCCCAGGGTTCTGGGGTAGTAGAAACTAGGCAATTTGGGTTTGCTCTGCATTACAGTGCCTAACTTGACAAAAATTAAAGCAAACATCTTTTGTCCTCTTCCTTTTCAAAGTCTGTCTGTCCATCTTAGACATAAAATGGGATCAACCCTTAAGGGATGAGACACAATCCCGTGACACAGGTACCAGTTACCCCAACAAAGCAACACGTACCACACAGAGCTCACCTCTCCTTCCCTTGGCCAACATGAGATTTTCCGTTTTTATTGACTATTGTTATAAATAAAACAAACAACTGAATTGGCTGAGCACGTATTGAAAAAGTGACCCCTGGGTCTTGAATAAGTGGATGCAGGATTGTATGCCCCTAGGAGGTGGGGAAGAGGAGGAAATGAGCGCTGCCAGAGAAGAGAAGTAAGACCAAACTGGGCTGAGAGAAAGGCATTGGGGCTGTGTCTGTTCTCAGACTGAGGCTGATGACACTGGAGGGGCTTTGCGCCTTGCTCATGTTCAGTCTGACCTTGAAGAATCATCACCGCCTGACCAGATCCACTGAATGGGAACCCAACCCAACCCAACCCAACCAAATGCGACACCCGAACTGGACTAGCCTGTACTGTCCTAGACCAAGATCTTTCTTTTCTTCAGGCTTAACCATGTGCCTAAGAGTCGATAAAATCAGAAACATTAACCAAGTATCTCTGACAATACTTGACTTTAGATGAGTATCTCCCTTTGGAGAATGAGATTCCTTATCTGGAAAATAGGGGTGATAATAACTTCTTTCATAGAAATGTTGTGAATATTAGCAAGATGATGCATATAAAAATTTGGCGTGCACTGAAGGAAGGAAAGATAATGTTCCCAGTTCATGGGCCCTTGTGAGAAAATTGAAATTCTGTCTCATTTAGGTTTCTTAAAAAAAATAAAGGAAGAAAAGGTATGATCTATTTCAAAGGATTAGTCTAGTCACATCACTTTCCCTCTAAATAGCATTTCTCCTTCTGGTTGTATTTTGGGCCCACTGCTAATGTGCATTAGTTTCCAATTTCCCTTCAGCCACTCTCCAGAAGTGCAATATTGGTTCTTTGTCTTAGGGATATTTCATTTCCTCAATCATGTTAGATCAAACAAACCTCCCATACCAGCAAACAGAAAGGAGCAGCTCTGGGCCTCTGAACTAATTTGTGCTGGCAAAACTAATGGGGCCTTCCTCCAGTGTCTTAATTAGGAGTCTTAATCCCTTTGGTTTAAAACCAGAAGAAATACAGGACTCGGTAGGAAACTCTGAACATATTTATTTAATACTGACAAATAGGGTTTAGAAAGTTCACCTAATATACAGTGTCAACAGAAATATATGTATGTCCCTTTCTTCCTAATAATTCTTCCAGGATAAAGTACGGCTCATGCTCCGATTTGGAACCATCCATTTTCCTGTTCTCTTTCATTTAAAGAGACAGTTATTCCCAATCCACTCAGTTTCCAGACACATTTGACTGGTTTGCTTTAATTTGTCCTGTGACATAAGGAGAGAGTGACTCAGAATACAAGCAATATCATTCACGTTGAATTTTTAAAAATGTGATGGCAGTGGATGGAGATTGAACGTACGACATGGAAACAATAACGAAGATTAGGAATGATCTCTGCAGATTGGAACGGGTCTTCCTGCATGATGCTGGAATGCTTCTGGGATTTGGTATAAGGTAGGTTGTTCTTGAACTCTATCCAAGGTGGTTCAGTTCTTGAGGAAACGAAAGAATGTTGTCAAGGTGCATTGATGTGGCTTTTCCAAGGGTGTGGTGAAGTGTATGTCTAACACTGAGTGAGGGGCTCAGACCAGCACTCGGTGATGTCACCCTTTTGTCTGGTTATTTGAGGCTTCTGGGCAGCTTGCTTTGAGAGGACTGTGAGCATGCAGGCATTTACTGAAGAGTTGTGGAGAGTGTTCATGACTGAGGTGAAGCCCAGATGCTTTCAAAAGGAGTAGAAAGAGATTTCATCAGTAAGTGGGCTCTGCGCCCTGCCGGTCTTCAGGCCATATTCTCCTACAGAAAAATGATCAGATCCTATCAGAAACCTCAGCCTCTTAAAGGGGGTACCCATGATTTTGGATGCCTCTTAGCATTGAATCCAATGGGCAGTCCATTCACAACATCACTCATAATAAGATGCCTCCGCAGAGTCCCGATGCCTCTGATCTGGTGTAGTCTCCGCAAATACTTAAAAGTCAATGTAATGGGTACAGGCTTCCTGGACTTGGTTCACATGGGTCCTAGGGGTTTTATGTTTCCTTTCATGTGAAAAGATGATCTTTCTAGATCTCATTGTTTATGAGTTGGAATAGAGCCAAATTTAAACTGTGTTTTGTCTTAAAATTAGTTGATCACTTTCAAGGATGTGGAGTAAGAATAAAATAGATAAAAATTAAAAATAAAAGTAACCACAGGTGTTTAAAATACTCTCTTTAATGTGTGAAATAATTAACTGACAGTATTTTTATAGTTAAAAGTCACCATCATATCTTTTACTTCATTTATTTTTATAGTACCTCTGTGAAGTTGTACTATACATATTCCTATTTTACATGTACAAGACATATTCCTATTTTACAGAAAAACAACACAAAACCACCTAAGAAAGAAAGCGAAGTAATCTGTCTATTGAAATACAGAGCCAGGGTTGGACTTTGGTATCTCAACTACAAGACTGTGGAAGGATTTGGAACAAATAAATCGACTATTTGTGTGTGACTGGGCACTTTTAAAAGACTGACAGGTCATGTTGAAAAAGTTAATCCTCTGAAATATCTTAAACATTCACCCTTATGGTTTCGTTAACAACACTGAGGTGCACTGTCCTTTAGGGAAAGATCTGCTTAAGAAATAATCCATATCCCTTCCAAACTCTGTTAACTCTGAAATTAGTGAAATCTAAGTTAAGATTTGATTGTTTACTGCTCCTTGGATACATAACCAGTATCCACAATCTTAAGCCTGACAGTACTCAGTTATCCTGTAAAATGGGTGGTCTTTTTGGTCTCCCAAAGGTGTTGCTTGGTCCTGCATCAGATGGAGAACAGTAGCAGAATAAATAGCCCCACCTAACATCTGTGGTTAACATCTCCCCTGGAGAAATGTGGAAGCCTGAGAGGTTTTATTAATGGATGCAGGCAAGTCCATTCCCCTCTTTCCCCAAAGATGTTATAGATGAATCCACCACAAACCCCAAGCATGGAGTGGCAAGCTGCATAAATAAGCATATGAAATGATTACAGATCAGCACACCCAGACAGCTGTCAGCAGAGACAAACTCCAAGTCTGCTAAATAATTATGGCTTGAGTTATTGATGGGGACCACAGAAGAGTTTCATCCAAATGCTTTTAATTTGCCAAACAGAGGGAAGGGAGCTGCAGAAAGGTAGATTCCAATAACGGCATTTCCCTCTCTGGCAATTGAAGGGAAAACTTAACAAGGTAGAGGGGATTGTTTTTAAATCTTGCCAAGTAAAATCTATGGCCACTTGAAGGTTGGTGAATGAGAGGCGAGGGGATTGTCTTAAGAAATGGCTTAAAACAATTGGTCTGGGATGGGCTTCCATCTGCGGGAGACCCTACTCTGGTCAAGGACCCGAGGTTGTCACTGGCCTGAGGGTTCATGCCACCTTCCTCTGAGCGATGATGGTTCTACGGCTGCAGTAACAGCTGGAGGCCAAGCAGGGCTGAGGCTTTGGGCTCTTGTGCATTTGCCACACTACTGTGGCCTCAGAAGATCTCTTTATTTCAATGCTTGGGTCCCCATCTGTGATGAGGAATACAAAATTATTTTACTAGAACTTGTGTGATTTAAAAGAAAATGATTACTATTAACTGAAGTCCACAGTTTATTCAGATTTCCTTAGTTTTTAATCTAATGTCCTTTTCCTGTTCCAGATTTTATTTGGCAAGATTTAAAAATAATCCCCTCTACCTTGTTAAGTACAATACCACATTGTCTTGTCTCCTAGTCTCTTTCTGGTTGTTACAATCTCTCAGACTTTCTTTGTTTCAGACGACCTTGACAGTTTTGGGTGACCTTGACAGTTTTGGGGAGTAACAGTCAGGTATATTGTAGGATGCCACTTTATTGAAATTTGTTTTTTTATGGGTAGACAAAAAGCACAGGATAAAGTTGCCCTATCAAGGTGAGGAGGCAAAATTAACCATGTACAACAAATGGATGCAGTAATTCTTGCTTCTCCAAACGTCTCTCTCTCACACACAAACACGTGGACACACTTACACACTTTGTGTCTCCCAAAGTACCTAACTCCAGTTTTCGACATAGTGATAATGTAATATTTGGATGGATGAATAGAATGATGGATGGATAAACATTTTTCTCAACTGCCACCATTTTTACTACCTCCATGTAACTCGATGTTAATATCATTTAAAGTCTTCCAAAGGACACTTAACCACTTTTTATCACAACGCAATAAATTTATATTGACAATATATATCTTTACTCTAGTTTTAAGCATCTCTCATGTGACTCTACTGGCTTAAATTGGCCACAATTATTGTAAGACTCCAGTACTAGTGAGATCCTATGATGTGTATAAAATCTCAGAGATTATAACACACTGATCTCCTGAGATAACTCTACATATTTATGGCCACCAAGAGCAGTTCTGTTCTTCCTCAAAACTGTCAGATATTTTATAAAATGAAGTGTCCATTATAGAAAGAGTAAAAAAAATTAAATGAACTGAAATTGTTTAACCTAAAGACCAAAAGGCTATGATGACAATTAAAGTGTTCTAGAATTACAAAAGAATGAAGAGCCACAAAGATTTGGGTTCTAATCCTGACTTTGCCACAAAGTAGCTGTGTGATCACATGCAAGTTACTTGACTTCTCTGTGCTTCAGTTTCCCATCTGTAAAATGAGTAAAATAATGCTTACCTGGCATAAACCAATGCCGTGGCAGGTTTGTAGGTAGATAAATTATGTAATATGCTTAGCATAGCATAAATTAGTTATCCAATAAAGTTTAGCTTTCACTTCACCAGTTACATGGTTTTATATATGAGAAAAATAAAGCCATTTCATATTTTTATGAGTCTTTATAGCTTAGAAAACATTTTCTCACAATTTAGGATGATAAACTATGGTTATGGCAGCCCTTCAAAGCCCAGATGAGAGTAAATGGATTTTAATTCAGGTAATAGTGATTTTAGTGGGACAAAGCACATTTTTGGCCGTTGAGATAATAAAACTCACAACAAGTAATCTGGGTGCTGTGGATTCTGTCCTTGGGGAAGCTTCAAAAAAAGAGCGGGCAACTCAGGGTGCATAGCCTTGACCTCACCCACCCTGTGGCCATCAAATTCTTGACTGACAAGAGTAAGACTGTGGAGTTCAGGGATGCTTGGGTGGTGAAGGAGCTGCTGTTTACCCTTGGGACACTAAACCCACCCCCTGCTTTTGGGAATCTCTAAAGTTCTGCCTCCAGAACACAGAGCTTCCTGGAGCTGAACTTTGTGTGGTGGAAGTAATTTTCAGTATATAATTGAGTGTGCAGGAAATATCTCCATTCTGCATTCTTTAAAAAATCAGTTTAAACCCAACTCTAATCTTCTCTGCTGGGCTTATGAGAAATTCAATTTCAGTCATTGAGGGGCCGTTCCCCAAGGTTGGACCCAGGTTCTGGGGTCTCACTGGTGCCAAAAGTATTTGGTCCAGTCAAGACCTCCAGGCTCTTAGGGGTCCCCATGTTTATCACTGCACTGACCACCCATATTGTAGTTGGCCCACCTGGTGTCTGTTTCCCCTTCTAAAGAGTCAGAAGCCTCAGGACAGGGTGTGTGTCCTCAGTCTTGGCCTCCCTGGCACGGGTGCATTAACTGCTATGTAACGGGGGAGTGATGGACGTGCATTAATGAATCAACAATTGTTTGCTTTATATCACAAAGCATATTTGATGATTTTTTTCTTCCCCCATGACTGTGAGCCTGATGAAGGTAAGGATGGTAATTCCACCTCTATTTCCTCAATGCTCATAGGCTCTAATGAATGTTCCTTGAGCAAGTGAGTGGTCCTTCCTTTGTTATGCATTGCCCTGTACAGTCCCTGTGGGCAGGCCTGGGAACTGGTCATTATCGCAGAAGGCTGCCATTTTTTCCCACCTGTTTTCTCCTTCCTAGGCCCTCTGAGGTATCGCTGGCTACATGATTGCCCCTTATAAAAACAATGTTTTTCAGGCTTTCTTGAAGGGTCCACGAGTAAGTTCCGGCTGAAGAGAGAGAAGATGTTTCAGTGCGGGGATGGTTGCGGTGCCCGGGAGTGAGCTGTGCACTTCCCATTCCTGCCACCCACTGGCTAGGCCAGGGGTGAGTGGAACACCCTGAGAACGTGGAGCAGTAGGAGGGGAAGAGGCTGGGCCCCCATACTCTGGGGCCTCCACACTGGCTCCAGAGTGTTAGGGGTGAGAGTAAGAACTCGTGTCTGGTTTACCACTGGTCATTGGTGTTTTTGTGCGAGTGGCTGAGCCTTTATCCCAACGAATACTCTCATCTCATACCTTGGCTGCCCTCAGACCAGTGCCTGGCAGGAGCAGGCCACTGCCCCGGGGGCGCCCTTTGTGTTCATCTCCGTGGTTTTATTGCCCCACGTGGAACTCCCAGGGGAGGCCATCCCCAGGCCAGCAGGCAGTAGGCCTTAGCAGCACCAGCCTGAGTCAGCAGCTGTTTTCAGCTTACTGAAGTGACAGGAATGGTCGAGCCTCCTGGGATGAGTGAATCGCCCTCCCTGGCATTCCCACCATTGCGGAGCTTGGTGGTCAAAGGGAAGACAGGTCTCAGAAAGGGCAGGGAGGTCATGGACCTACAGAACATGCATTTGCTGCCCCAGATTCAAGTCTGAACTTCAGGAAAAAGGGAAACAACAAGTACCACTGGCAGGTGCCACTGAAAATGCCCCTGGTTTTGCCAGGTGTTGGCCTGGTTTTGCCAGGCTGTGCCTCGCAGGACACCTGAGAAGCGCCGCTTGCTTAGCACCTCTGTGATCCTCACAAGCTTTCTCAGAGCAGCAGGGGTCTGCTGGCTCCTCGCCCTCCCACAGCCTCTGCAGCCCTGACACAGTGGGTGGCATGTGCCGTGGCCCTTTCTGCACTTCTTGCTCTGGGTTCCTGGGGGAGGCCACAGAACCCACCACTTGGACCCACAGACCCTTCCTCCTCAACCTCTGCCCACTGGATGTGAGCCTTGCTTTTCAAGCCCCTGCTCCTCAGGCCCCTTGGACCCCTGCCCACGCTCAGCCATGCCGAATTTGCTCAGTCCATGACTCCTCATGGAGCTCTGGTTCCTTTTTCTAAACTCAGGACAGAGAAAGTCTCCATTATTCTAAATATTTTTATCTTGCATTTTCAGGCATATGGGTGGTAAACACTCATTTCTCACTCCTGCAGGTCAGTAGGGCCCTGGGGACTGAATTTCTTATTTTGTCTAATATTCGTTGAGTCCCTACTATGGGCCAGGTGCTGTGCTAATCACTTACACAGACATCGGTGCAGGGAATTTTCTCAGCAATCTTATGAGGCTGGTCCCCATTTCATAAATGAAGAAGCCAATTCTGGGGAGACTCCAAAACTCACAATGGCGATTCAGCTCAAAGCAGGTAAACCTTGGAGCCACGGTTCATACCCAGGGAGTCTGGCCCAGACACCAGCTCCTCCAGGTGCCCCAGGTGTACTCCTGGCATTCTAGGGCATATAATCTGGGACGCAAATGCGAAGTATTTTCACTGAGGGGAGGAGAGGCAGGACCAGGGTATCAAGGTATCAAGCATTAGACCACACTGAACAAGAGCAGAGCCAGATACAGAGCATGGGGTCAGAGGTCAGGTTTCAGGGTGATCAAGAACAAGAATACAAGGCAGGTGGGGTGGAATGGTACAAGGTACAGGCTGAGACTAAGGCAGAAGGCAGGAGCTCCCTGCTACTGGGTGTTGGCCACCTAGGTCAGGGACAGGCCACCTGGGTCAGGGAGAGGCCACTTGGGACAGGGAGAGGCCACTTGGATTAAGGAGAGCCCACTGTGCTTGCAGGTGCTGGTAGAGCCCTGGGATAAGGAGGCTCTGGAGGTAAGTCGGGAGCTAGCACCTTTCCCTTACAGTGAAATAAAGTGCTTCCTACTGCTTCTCTGCCTGCTGGCCCATCCTGCAGGTTCCAGAAAGAGGCAGCAGACGGTCCCTGGGTGCATAACGTGAATACCCTCCAGGGGGGAGGGAGGAGGCCTGAGGGTGTGAGCCATGACTTCCCCGAAGGCAGAGCTTTTCTTCTCCAACCTCGTCTTTCTCCAGCTTCCTCCAGCTGCAGGGCCCTACAGTGACAATTCTAATCATGGGGCACCGTCCCTGTCACACCAGACTCCTCCACTGCAGCCCCACTCCATCTATTTTCAGAGTTTATGTGCTTTAAAATAGCCTTGCCAGTAGGTGCCCAAACCCACCAGACCTGAAAAATGCTGGCCAGGATGAAAGAGCTGAAGGACACTATAGCTTCCCACCCCAATATAGTGATGCACCCTGTCTCACGTTCCCTTACTTCTTCCAGAGCACACGTCTAGGCACGGAGACCCCCAGAAAACACTCCCCAGTAACACGAGTTCCTGTGACAACTCTATAAGCTGAGAGAAACAAAGAGTCCTAATGGTCTGGAAAAAAGAAAACTCCAGGTCCACAGTGCAGATGAACTGGGTGCACAGACTTTGGCTTCACACTGCAGTTGGAGGCAGGTGGAGAGGAGACTCAGGAGGGAGGCAGGATGGCAGCCCAGGATGCCTCTTCACAGCCTCTCTGTTCTGTTCCTTTTCCCCACTGGCCCTCAGAAACTTCAGGGACCCAGAAGAGGCTGCCTCAGGGTGTTTTCACCCGGGGAAGTCTCACCACATGTGATGTCCCAGACTGAACCGGATGCTTCTATTCATGTAGGGGTCTCAGATATTGTGCTATGCTTTGGGTATATAGAAATATATAAAATAGCCCTGGCTGGTGTGGCTCAGTGGATTGAGTGCCAGCCTGAAAACCAAAGGGTCACTGGTTCAATTCCCAGGCAGGCCATATACCTGGGTTGCGGGCCAGGTCTCCGGTGCGGGGGCATATGAGAGGCAACCACATATTGATATTTCTTTCCCTCTCTTTCTCCTTCTCTTTCCATCTCTCTCTAAAAATAAATAAATAAAATCTTTAAAAAACTTAAAAAACAGAAATATATGAAACAAACAAAACATAGTCTCTGTCTTTGAGGAAAGCCAAGAATACACAAGATTCCATAGATACACATAGTAGGGACACCTAATATCTTTGGAGGTTAAGGAAAGCTCTCTGGAAGAAGTGACCTTGAGGCTGAGACAGGGAAGGAACATGAGAGGCAGCAGCCAAGTGACCACACAATGAGTAGGGAAAGGGTGCTCCAGGCAGGGCGGAGGC
This sequence comes from Tonatia bakeri, assembly GCA_004024845.1. NCBI lineage: Eukaryota > Metazoa > Chordata > Mammalia > Chiroptera > Phyllostomidae > Tonatia > Tonatia bakeri. The sequence continues at coordinate 95,935 of PVIA01001028.1, forward strand.
AGAGGTGCAGAGGTAAGAAAGATCTGGCTGTGTCTGGGAGATGACAGGGGGCTCAGCATGACCAGAGTGGGGAATGCCGGGGCTGAGGGTGAGCACAAACAGGTTGGTTTGCGCTCACCCTCAAGGTGGGCCCAGATGTTGGGAGGCCTTGTGAGCAGCTAACACTTGAAGAGTTCGGACTTTGGAAAGGCAAGCTGTGTTTTGACTGCTGTATCCCCCAAGCTAAATGGGTGACTAGCAGAGGGTAGGTTCTCAGTGTGTATTTGTGCTTGAATAAGTGGTGCGCACCAAAAGATTTCAAGAAGGGACAAGATCCGACCAGTTCCACATTTTAGAATCGCCACCTGGGCTGCAGTGCAGAGGATGGAGCTCAGGGTGATGGTGCCGGAGGCAGGAGGCAGGGAAATGACGGAGGCCCTAGCCACAGATGGCAGTGGGGGTGGAGACACAGGCCATGGGGTGTGGTTGCAGGGAGGTGGTGGGAATGAAAAGCCCAGAAGGGCATCGGGGGTGACTTTCTTAGTGAGCACTGGGCAGACCGCAGCCCTGAAGCCAGGCTGCCCCCACAGTCATCAGTGTGCACTCAGCTCAGAGTCTGGGATCAGGTTATCCAAACGGATTTCCAAAGACTAGAGCAGTTTCTGACACCCATGCTCCTGCCCCTTTCTGAGGGCTCCCGACGGGGGTGGGCGTGACAGTCTTCTCTGTACCTTCTATTTGACTGACTGCCTGGGGGCTGCAGGGGGCTCACATGCTCTCTTCCTACGAGCAAGCTCCTGAGACACGCAGCAGAGTTGTTTGGGCCACAGCAGTTAAACCGTAGGAATCTTTGCTCAGACAAGAGGACGTAAATCAATGTGTGCTTGAAGAATAAAGACCAAACTTCTCCAGAAAAACGAAATGTGATATTTAATTCTCAAAGCTGGTTCTAGTCATCACAGGGGGAACTAAACTCCCCGAAGCTCTTAACTGGGTGCCTGATGATACCCTTGCTAAGCTAAATAAATCCCAGGCCACAGCTAATTACTGATGCCTGTATCCCTCTCCCCTCTCCTGCTGACATCCTCATCCTCTCTGACCCCCACCGCTTGCCTCCCTCCTCTGCTCCATCCTTTCCTGGCTGTGCACCTGCTACCACAGTACCACTCACATGTGGATAAGGGAGAGAGAATAGGAAAGAGTCAAGCCTCATTTTCAAGACATATGTCATATCTCGCTTGAACCATTAAAATAAGCTCTGAGCCACCTCCCTGGCTCCAATTTTGTCCCTTTTCATCCTCCACACAACTCCTGCTTATACAGGTCTCTGTATAAAATGTAAATTTGACCCTGCCTGATGCTGGCAGCTCTAAGCTTGCTCACTGTCCCATGCAAGGCCTCCAGGGCTAAACCCTGCCTCTGGCTCCTGTGACCTAATCCAGCCCCTAAAAGTGTGGCTCTGGCTTCCCCCAAGGACCCAGACTTCTAATACCACATCAGTTTCCAAGCTTTCCGTGGAGCAACCCTTCCAAAAGAGCTAAGAGCCAAGTCTAAAAGTAAGTAATGGAGAAGGGAAAAGAGAAAATGGACCAAAAAAGGATGGACAATGGGTGGAGATGGAGGGAACGGAAAATTTTCTCCCTTCTCTGCACCGGGTTGGGTAACAGCAGAAGAGGCAGAATTAGGAATGCTGGTAAAACATGGCTCTTGTTTTGGTTCAAAAAAGCTTTCATGCAAGAATATATAAAATGTGTTCAGAAACATGCATAAATCAAAAGTGTGCAGAGGTCGTTCATAAGTGGAACACACCGATATAATCGGCACCCCGCTGAGGAAACAGAACGTGGCCAGCAGGCCCCAGAGGCCTCCTTCTGGACGCTGTCCTTGCAGCAAGCATGCTTGCGTTGACTCCCAGCACCCGAGAGTCATTTCACCCAGTTTGAACTTGATACAAGCCCACAGGGTGTGCTCTTCTGCATCCAGCTTCCTTCGTTCAACTTTCTAGCGATAAGATTCAACCACGTCATTGCTGTCGGCTCATTTTTATTGCTGTATAATACTCCATTGTGTGACTACACCTTTCTTTATCTAGTCTACTGTTTGTGGGCATTGGGGTCCTTTCCAGTTTGGGGCCATTGTAAAACTTCTGTTCTGAGCATTCCAGTCCGAGTCTTTCAGTGAACACGTACGTGTATACATGCACGGGGGGGGGGCGGTGGTACACACCTGGTTGGTACACACCTGGGGTAGCATTGTTGGGCCGTGGAAAGCAGATAGGTTCAGCTTCTGTAGGTGCTGTCAGATGGCTTTCCAACGTGTATGAGTTGAATGAATCGAACCAGTTAACAGAGTGTGGGACTTCTAGGGGTTCCGCATCCTCTGGCGTGGTCAGTCTCTTGGGTGCGGTGGCATCTCAGGTGGTTTTCATCAGCATTTCCCTGATACGACCCATGCTGAACACCTGCTCATTTGCTTATGGGTCATGTAGATACTTGGTTTTGTGAGGTGCCTGTTCAGGTATCTTGCCCATGTGTCGGAGTTGTCTGCCTTTTTCTTAGGGTTTTGTACGAGGAGCTGTTATTTTGAGTAACCTCATTCTCCACTTAGTCCCTCTTACATCCATTTAGGATAATTCAGTTTGGCAAACCCTGACAGAGTGCTTTGGCATGACTGCGTAATGTGCATTGGGATCCAGAGAGATGTGACACCCAAAACTCACTCTTCATCCTTGAGTTCGAGTCCTTGTCTCCCAGGGTGGCGGAATCTAGTCCTTAGGCTCCTACACTGGCCAGGACTCTCAGTGGGGCCCTGGTGTCTTCCTCTCACTCCCATCCTACCCACACCAAGCCTTGAATTTCTGGAAGTTCAGTGGGTAACCCTCCCACAGGTTTCTGCAAAAGGAGCAGGGAGAGAGGACTGAACGGTTTGAGGCAGATGAGGCATTACTGACTTGGTCCAGCTGCACAGGTGCCAGGGAGCGGCTCCCAGAGCAGCCCGGCCGCGGCTCTCCTTTCCTGGGAACAGACAGCAGCACACTAAGTAGCAGCAAATGGATATCCATGCTGCCTTACCTCATGCCTCCCATGGACAGCCTTTACTTCGCTGTGGAAAACACGAGCTTTCCATAGGACACCTATTTCAGAATCCTATTGGTATGTCTTAACTAATGGCTTCTAATTCAACAGACTCCTAATGTTGCTGGACATGTAACAGCCATAGGAGTCTGCTAACTTCTGGGAAGAAAATTCTTATGGAGTCAGTGAGGCCCTGTGTTGATCTCACTGTGTTACCTGATATTCTTCAGAAAGGCACTGTGCTACAATGACCAACAAGCTGTGCTCGGGAGACCTAGGTCCTGACCACGCCCCTGGCCAGGTTGCTGTGTGACCTTCGGCGAGCTGCTTAAATTCTCTGAGCTTTTCTCCTTCTGTTCACACACCAGATGGAAACCCTAATCACTGCCATGCCTACGTTGTCAGGCCTCTGGAAAGTTAAAATAAGATGATATCTATTAAAAAGTGTTTAAAGTGCTCGACAGAGGAAAGTGCTGCCACACACCAGCTTTTGTTCCAGGCCTTCTTTTAATCATCCATTTCCACTTTCCTTGTGCAGTTGGCTCCCAGAACAACTCGTGACCCTTGGCTTGGAATTCTTTTATGTAAAGGGTAGCTCTTTGGTTTAGATAAACCCTTGCACTTTGACATTTCACCACATAGCTCCTTCCTCTGTGACCTTTTCCTCCCTTTGTTTTTTCCCGGCGTCCAGCAGACCTCCCCTCACCTGGGCAGGATCTGCATGGGTAGCCTCGGAGCCACATCAAGGGATTTTAATTTCTGTGCAGCCCTGATAGCATTTCACACAGTTACAGGTCAAAACACAAGGTTATTTACTAGGAATGAGAAATGTCACTAATATGAATAATGGGAACCCTGTGATTTCCCTGCAGGTATTCAGAACAACACAGGGCACCCATCATCCTGGTGAGCTAAGCACTGACTTCACCAGGTTCCTGAGCCCAGGGGGCTTGACTGGGGTCTGAGGGAGGGCAATTGTCTCAGGCTGGGAAGTGACAGTATACATTACATTTGCTTCAGGAGCCTCTCCCTTCACTGGCTGCCATTTAAAGAAAATTCTGGAAGGCTCAGAATCTATTTCCTAACCAACAACAGAGTGAATGAAGATACTTGTCCACACATTCAAATGTCACTCATTCATCTTTTTATTCACTCCTTCAATGGTGTACGCCTAGTGTGCAAATTACTAATGGGAGGGTACATAGTCATGTATGTGTTTTATCTTTTTTCCACCAACTTCATCTTTCTATCATGAATGTACCAGAGGTGGGTGAGAAAGGCCACGATCAGAAAGAGCCCCAGAAGTTCTAAAGGAAAAGGGATGCTTTCAGCAATCGTTAGAAATGGAGCTTTTTGAAACTGTCCCTTCTTTTGGCTTCTATGGTACTTCTCTCCCCTTGTTTTCCTCCTTTGCTGTCTCTTCTTCTGAACATTGAGGTGCCTCAGGGATCTGTCCCAGGCCCCTTTCTCTTCCCACCCCCCCAAAGAGGGGCCCAACTATTCTCATGGCTCTAAATGCCTTCCAGAGACCCCCAACCAACTCCTTCTCCATTTCCAGTGCTGAGCTCTCTTCTGAGCTGCAGACGAGTCTATCTACTTGCTATGTCCACTTAGGAGAATCAGAAGCATGTCCAGTTTTATACGCCAAGAGTGAGGATGTCCATTTTCTTCCCATACCATCATCACCTCCACTTTTCTCCACCTCAGCAAAACCTGAAATGCAGGAGACAGCCTTGCCCCGCCCTTCTCTCCCTGCCCCCCCCCCCAAGGCCCCCTCCGCCACTGCACATGCATCTCGGAGCTGTGCAATCTCACCATTCCCTCTTTCCAGAACTGCTGCAGGGGCCTCCACACTAAGTCCCCTCCTTCCTCTTGCCCTCATGCTCCACAGGGAGAAAAAAGCGCGAGCTCTCGAAAATGAGGACCGGATCATATATCCCCTCTGTGTGAAAGCCTGCGCAGCTTCCTGCTGTACTCGAAATGGAAAGGCATCGCAAGCTGCTCCCAGGGCCTGCGAAAGCAAAGCCTGCCCCACCAGGCCCCTGGCCCTCCTTTCTCACCCCTGCTTCCCTCCCTCTCACTACACCCTAGCCCCCCTCTCGGTGTCAGCTCGGGGTCTTCACTCAGTCACTTTCCTCTGCCGGGAATCTTCTCTTTTTATCTCAGACCAAACATCATCATTCCCATGGGCCTTGCCTCCTAATTTCCTTATCTCTCTTGTCATTCTTATCTTCCTCATCTCCCAGTTTGCAATGATCTGTTTATGTATATGTGCACTAGTGTAATGTCTCCTCTGTATAAGCCTCATGAAGACTGGGGTTAACTAAGTCTTTTGGGGGTAGGGGGCGTACCATGTGTATCCCTCAGTACCTAGCACATACCAGGAACTTGATCAATGAATATTTGTTTAATAAATAAACACCCAAACTACACAAGATCAGATACTTAAATTGCAAAGCAGACATTCTATCCCCTCTTTGAGCGCATAAAAACTGTCATTTAAAAACTGGCACTGCCCTGAGACCCAGGCAAGAGTGACCAAGGACCTGGGCTGGGCAGGCTCCCCTTGGCCTCCCTCTGGCTCAGCCTGTGCTGCAGGGCTGGGACCCACAGGGTCAAGGACACCGTCCTGGCTGGAGCCCCCACCCCAGCTGGAGTGGCCAGACTTAGCCAATAAACATATATGACACACAGCTAAATTTGAGTTGCAGACAAACAGCCACTCATATTTTTAGTATATCCATGCAATATTTGGAACATACTTACACTAAAAAATTATTCACTGCTTATCTGGAGTTGAAATGTGACTGGCTGTTTTGTAATTTATTTGGCAACACTAGCCCCAGCTCTGAGACCAGATGTATGCAAACGATGTCCTGTGGACCAAATCTGACTTGCTGCCTACTTTCGTAAATAAAATCTCATTGCAACACGACCACAACTGCTCATTTATGTACTGTCTATGACCACTTCGGGATGCAAAAGCAAAGTTGAACAGTTGTGACAGAGACCATATTGCCCACAAAACCTAAAATATTTACCATCTGACCTTTTACAGAAAAGCCTGCTGACCTCTGTTCTAGACTGTTCTGTGGATGCCCAGGGCCTCGCATGTGCCTGTCCAACCGTCCTGAGCCTACCTCCAGAGCATGCAGGTGCCTCTCCTCTGGCCGGGTCCCTGAGGGTGTCCGAGGCTGAGGGGCGCGGGAGTGGGAATGCAGCTTGGAAGCACAGGTGCAAGGCCCTCACAGTGAAAGGTGGAGCCGAAGCAGGGAGGCTGGGTGCCGACCTTCCTGCGCTACCCTGCTTCTGCTCAGAGCTCTGTGGGTCTCCGAGTTCTGAGTCTGCACTTGGCCTTCCATCTCATTAGGAAGGGAAGCTCTTCAAGACAGAAAACAGATTTTACTTACCTTGTGTATTAGACTGATTTAACTTTTAAATAATTAAACATGTGGCAGGAGAGCCTCTCTTTGCACTCTTGACCTTGGCCACTCAAATGTCAGGGTTGTTTTAAGCACTCAGAGAAAAGAAATGTCACCAATAGCGCCATCATGTGGTGAGATGTACTGTTACCACATCCACGCAATCCAACTCCAGGTTCAGGAGTTTACGGAGTTGGACTATGACTATTATAAGCATAGTTCAAAATTATACCAGTGAACCACTGGGATGTCCTCAAATGTTTTATGAGACAGTAAAGAGATATAAATGATATTCAGCATAATTTTCTTCAAAATTAGTAGTTTATGGCGGCCAATAATAATTTCTCATATTCGTATAGTGCTTGACAGTTTACAAAGCATGTTGACACACAACCTCATAGCTGCACCGCACAGCCACCTGGGTTGCACTGAGAATAAAGAATGTCTCTGACTTGCCCCAGCCCATCCAGCAAGTCAAATGCTCTTACCCTCATTTTAGAGCCATCTTGCTATTAACCAGAATGGGGGTGAGGCAGAATATTAATTTCCCTAACCATGAAGAGCAGAGATGGGTTACCCTTCAGCAAGCTGGAACCAGGACGACAACCTTCTCTTAGTGTTCCCTGGCCAAGATCAGTGAGAGAAGTTTTCTGAAAGGGTACTGCAATTCTTCAATACCAGAGATTCGTGATGATTTCTTATTATTCACAAAAAAGCACTTAGCAAGAGTTGACTCTCTGACATTTCATTATTCCTCAAACAGCATTGAAAAGCCCCTTCTCTGCTCTGCAGGCAGCAGCCCACGGGAGATGCTAAAAGACCTTGGCCTTGAGTCAGGGCTCATCGGAGTTAACCTTCACTGCTGCCCCCACCCAGCAGGGCCAGGGAGATCTGAGCTGCCTGGAAGACTTTTAATTCCAGTCTGTCAGAGATTAACATCTTGTCCAGGGAGAGCTATGAAGACAGCTTTCTCCCAAGAACCCAGCGGTGAGCTAGGCGTTTTACCGTCACTGCGGTGAACACATTACAGCTGGAAATACATTGAGGGAATTCAGTGGGAAAGACAAGGAGCTAGAAACAGCATTTTTGTTAAATTATACTTTTCTTAAAGATCAATAGATGCTCCAAAGCAGTCCACTGAGGGGGGTTTTGTGTGGTTTTGATGAAAACAGTTTTGCTTTTCGCTTCTGGGAGAGCCAATCTGAGCCACCCAAGAGATGCTTTTCCAGCTTTTTGATTTTGCATAATGTGACTTTTGGAAAAGTAAGTTTACTTTGCCTTTCATCGTGGACTTCTGGGCTATGCAATGAGCTGGGGGACCAGGTTTATCAGATCCGGGCTTGTTTGCTGAGCTCCAGATTCGCTCATTTATTCATGCATGAGTTCAATAAGTGCTTATTGAGCCCCATCTATCCCTCAGACACTCTGCTTGATAAAAAAATTAATAAGACTTGACCATGCCCACTTGGCATTCATAGGATCTTGCTGCTGGGGACTCATGTTGTCATGGGGGGTGGGGTGCAGGCAGGGGGTGCTTTCCAGGGGAGTCAGGTTTGGAAGGCTCAGTGCCAGTTAGCAAGACAGATAAGGGTGAAGGGTGGGAACTCAGGCTGGCTAATACCAAGTCCTGTGCTCCGAACTGCAGGCTTCATGGCCTCCTGAACAGGTCTTCAGAGACCTGTTTTGACCTAGCACATCGCAAGAAGGGAGTCCACCAAGAGGTGCTCAGTGCCTAAAGCCCCAGCCACTTTGAATAGTGGTTTACACAAATGGCAATGGGAGAGGGAAGGGAGGCCAAAGAGAAACAATGGCTGTGGAGAAACGGAGGCAATCCCCAGAGAGTCTGTATGTCCCATGGATCCTGACCAGCAGTGGGTAATGTAGGGCTCTTTGAAGAAGAGTTGGACTACGTCTTTGGGGTAGGAAGGTACCTAACAGTAAGGTGACCAAGTCCCCTTCCCAGGAAGGTCATACCCCCTTCTTATTATCTTCACAGTGCTTATTACCTTCTGAAATGTTATTGTTCATTTGTCCATGTTCTCATTTATTATATTTCTCTTCCTCCCTAGGGCCTAAGCTCCATGAACAACAGCCTTGCCTGCCTTATCCCCTGCTATATCCCAAGTGTCTATAATAGCACCTGGTATGTACTGATTTCTCAATAAATATTAAAAAATAAGTTAATGATTGTGTGAATCTGTGTGCAATTAAGAAAAAGGCATTGCAGGAAAACTAAGACCTATGTGTTGCTTTTTGCACCTGAAAAATTATCTTGACATATGGTGTATTCCACATTTGCAAGCTGGGCAGGGAGGAACATGAGAAACCACAGGAAAGCTTTTTTGTTGGCCAAGCAGACATCCTTTGTATGCTGGGCTGATTGTTGTGGGCCCAAGGTCACTGTCAATGCCTGGCCAGGAGGCTAAGATGAAGGACCAATGCCTGGCTAGAAGACTAAGTGGGTGGGGAGGAGTGGGCAAGGTCCTGAGCCCAGTCCTGAGGCACAGAGGGGTTAGAAGGCCCAGTGGTAATGTGAGCTGCCCAGTCCAAGGAGGAGTGATGAACGAGAGGGTGCAGAAGTCAGACCTGGGCTGGGGGCCATGCAGGGCCACTTCCTGGGGATGCGGGTGTCTCTGCCCGACAAACCTCTGCAGGACAAGCCCTCCCTTGCAGGCATGCTTATGTCTGCTTCTTGGGACCAAGGCCACACAGCTGAAAGTTCAGTTTAAAATGTGACAATTTTCCCATTTTAAATGTATTCGGCCACAAAGTCATGCAAGACTGCATCTCAGGCTGTTCCCTGCTGCTCTAAGTAATTAAAGCCCATGTTATAGCTGCTAAGAGTGACCAACTAGCCTGGTTTGTCCAGCAATGAGGATGTGGAGCATTCCATTTTAGAACTGGGCAGGTTCCTGGCAGACGGGGGCAAGTGGGTCTCCCTGTTCCCTGCACTGACAGTGGCAGGTTTTCCTTCCTTCACGCCCTGGCAGTATTAATGATCTTTATTTCCTTCCCGATCTCCTTTCCCCCTTTTCTTGCTTTCAGACCTCTATGTCTGGTTAGTGGGACTTCCAGGTCTCTCTGGGTGTCTCAGTCACCACAGTTTGAGACCATCTGGGCTGGGGACTAGTGAAGGAATTGTGCCTGCCAGTTGCTTCATTACTGCTGAGGAGCTTGTCCCTAAATTAGTTTGGGAACTGTCAAAACCATTGCCCATTCAGATGAAGCAAGAAAAGGCCATTTCATAACCCTCTTTCTATTATGGGAGGTGAGGCAGGGGCAGGGAATGGGGTCTCTAAGTATTTGTGCAGTGCTCAGGTCCAAACCATCATTCGCACACCAGGGTTCTGGAAAAGCAGGTTGTTAATGGATGCATACGCAGGCCAGGCAAATGCATGCCCACAGAGGATACGCAAGTCCTGCCAGATGTAACCAATGGGCCAGTGCTCTCCATTTGCTGACTAAGCAAATTAATGAAATGACAGCAGGCGAGCCTGTCTAGATAAATCTTCTCATTGAGATAAGCAAGCATTTAGAAGTTATTTCAAGTGCAAGTTGCCAGAGAACATTGCTAGCCTGTGCCCCAAATGTCACCCTGGAGGGGATGAAATCTATTTACTTTCCCATCTCTGGATGACAGAATCTCTTCTGGTAAAGCCTTTGACCTTGCCCTTCAGGAAAGGGGAATAATGGTTTGTTCCCCTACTTACATTTCAGAAATAAGAAGAAGGGGGTGTTTTGAAAAGGTGCTGGGAAGATCCAATTGTGACTGAATTTTTTCTGGCAAGTCTGGGTTGAAGGTGGCACTTCTGTGGATGAATCTGCTATGACTCCTTAATGAGAACAGAAAAGCTGCAAAATGGGATTCAGCCGGGTGGAGATCAGGGGTGCGTATGTTGGACTCTGCTCTGGTCTTTGTTGAGCAAAGTATACTCATGCTCAGAATACACCTGAGTGCTACATGTCACCTTGTGGTGTCATCTAAGTGTTCTTCCTCTTAATTTCTTTTTTTTTAAAGATTTTATTTATTTATTTTTAGAGAGGGAAGGGAGGGAGAAAGAGAGAGAGAGAGAAACATCAGTGTGTGGTTGCTGGGGGCCGTGGCCTGCAACCCAGGCATGTACCCTGACTGGGAATCGAACCTGCGATGGTTTGGTTCGCAGCCCACGCTCAATCCACTGAGCTATGCCAGCCAGGGCTCCTCCTCTTAATTTCTGACTTAATTATGTGAATAAGAAGGAGTCAGGGATTTTCATAAATTATAGTCTTGCTATAAATCCATTGCTCTTCCAAGTATATATCTCTATCCCTAGTGCTCAAGAAACTCCTAATTTAATACCTTCTAAATCAAAGCCATCATGTTCTGTTAATCAAGTTTCTGTAGGTAGAAATAATACTTTAAATGATAGAGGTCCTTTTCTTTAATAATAGAAACACAGTTATGTTTATGAAAAGTAACATAAAAATAGGAATAATGTAGGAGACACCTGGTCTTTGTGTCTGTCCTGTATCTCATAGGTTCTAGGAAAGCTGTGTGTCAGTCACAGGGCCCTGCCTGCCCTGCCTCAGAGGGCTCTGAATTGTCCATCATCTTGGACAGTGGTTGGTCCAGAACTGAACACCTGATCTAAGCAGAGCCAATCAGTGTCAAGTTATGGTGCTGTGGGAAAGCAGAGATTTTTGGCTTTTCCTGGAATTACTGAGGGGTTTCCTGCAGTTATACTGCAGCCACTGCAGAGCCTGAATGAAAATGAAGAAAATAAGTAGGTGGCTAAGAGACTGTACACAATGAATAGTGGTGCCCCAAAATGCATGTCTATCTGGAATAACCTTGTTCAGAAATAGAGCTGCTGTACATGTAAATAGTCAAAATGAGGTCGCACTGATTAGAGTGGGCTCCAGTGACTTATAGGACCTATAGGTGTCCATATAGAAAGAAATAAAGAAATACAGAAACACACACACAGAAGTATACCATATGGCAAAGGAAACAGAGATTGGAGTGATGCGTCTATAAGCCCAGGAAGGCCAAGGATTACTGGCAACACAGAAGCTGGAAGAGGCAAGAAAAGATCCCCCCTAGAGCCTCCAGAGAGAGCATGGTTAGACGGGACCTTGACTTTGGTCTGCCAGCCTCTAGAACTGTGAGAGAATAAATTCCTGGGATGTTTGTTTTTAATTGTGGTAAAATATGCATAACATAAATGTTATTATTCAAACCACTTTTAAATGGCATTAAGTATATTCACACTGTTGTCCAAAAATTTCTGTTGTTTTAAGCCACTGAATTTATGGTACTTTGTTAGAGTAGCCCTAGGAAATAAACAGAGAGAGGGTCCTGATGATATTGTTTGAATCCCTGGGTCCCTCCATGCCCAAATTCCCTTGGACTCACTGACATGAGGCAATAAATGTCATTTATGTGCTTCAATTTTTTTTTCTGAGTGGGTTTCTGTCAGTTCAGTTAAAGGACTCTTGACTAATACAGATGTGGCAGGTTGGTAGCAAATGCTTTTATCATTCCATAAATGAAGGCTCTGACACTGTAGGAGAAACTGCCTTGTTCAGAATAATACCAGTCCTTTACTCCTCCATTTCTCTATGATTCTGATTCTCTCATTCTGCTGTACCCATGTCCAGTTGGACATTAGCAAATAAAATGTTTTGGGATATCAGCCAACTCCAAAGACAGAAATTAAGCAAGAGCCTGTAAAAATACATCCTGATTAGAGGCAGCCTCATTAAAATGCTGGTAGAAAAATATAGAGGTGAGATGAGAATCAGGGAGTAAGGGAGGAAAGGGAACATGGTGTGTTTCAGAGAACCACCCAGAAAGCTCCTCCACGCACACAGCTGTTCCAAGGCAGCTGTGGGTCCTACTTCTAGGGGATGAAATTGATGATGCATAGCAAACAATTAATTTCTGTTAAATACCAGCTAGTTAATGAAAAATATTTTCAAGTCCAGGACAACCCCAAGAAGGATGTACCTATAAATGGCACTGATATTTAGCCAACCAACCATGTCTGTTGCGACACCGAATTTAATGGGACTGGTTGCTTTATATTACTTAACGGCAGATTGATCGCTACTTATATTTGTTGAGATTTCATACAGGCGATTATCCAATAATGGGTGAGCTGTTAAAACTCATGCCATGATTCCTCTAACAGCCAGGTGATATTGCACAGGAAATGAGCAGCTGTGTTAAGAACAGTCAAACAGAGTAAAGAAAATGTCGTTTGGATAATGGGGCAACATGGGAAGGGTCACTACTTGCGGCTATGTCAGATGGGGAGTGGCCAAAATGGGTTATACTTTGTCTTTGGGGAGACTATGGGCATTCATGTCTGGGTGAGACAGGTGGGATCAGAAACAGGGTAACAGCTTATTATTAGGCCAGCACCCAGCAAATATGTCATTCATCTGGTAAACCAAGAGTAAGGAATAGTTTCATCTGTCCACATAGATGGAATGGAACATGGCATGAATACAGCCAAGGTCATAGACTCATGATGGGATATAGAGGAAGGAGTTCATCCAACACCAGGCTCTACAACTGAAAAGCTAATGACCTTGGGGAAGACTTTTATTTTCATTATCTCCCAGCTATAAAATGAGGACTAACAGTGATTTTTCTCAAGGCTCTGATATTACAGTGTATGTGAAATGCTTTGTGAAATCCTAAACCCTGGAAGACTGTTAAGCCTGTTGCTGAGAGCCAGGTGGGATTGCTTGAAGCCACAGACGCAGACTGCCTCACTAAGCCTGGCCTACCTCCTGTGGGCATGCTGGGAGCTGCTCAGTGCCTTTAAGATGCCACTAAAGGGAAAGCCCTTGCAGCTGGGTCAACAGCGACTTGTCAGATTTGTCAACACTGCTCCAGTCTGATGTCTTCTGAATGATTTGGTCCCTTCTCATTACCAACTTGGCTTTTGTTCTGTCCTCCCCAGCTCCAAGCCAGCCCCTTCTGGTTTCTGATCTGCCCTGCCCCAGACTTCTGGTTTTTGGCTTTCTCCTTTGAATGCCTGAAGCACAGCCCAATTTAACTCCATCCCTTGGATGACCAAGTCCAATGCCCAGTCTCCCACTGAGAACCCAGGAGGGCCCCATGCTCTTTCTGCCAAGTCCGGCCCTATAGATGGAGCACGTGGAAAGCTCAGCCACAATTTTTCTTGCTGCTGGAAAAATCGCTACACATCCGTCCCCTGCTGAGAATCGGAATCTGCATCTCTGACATACTCTACAGAGCATGACATATATTCAATAATGATCCCAAAAGACACCAGAGGGGAGGTGATGGGAACAGGTGGTGGCGATGAAGGAGACTGCAACATGGTGGGGGCATTGGAGGGAGGCTCCCTGAATCCTGGGGAGCCACATAACCACCTGTACCTCCAGATCTGAGTCACCTGCATGACTGCAAATGTGGGAGGATAACCCACATGTCCTGACCCAGTTTGTGGAACCAAGAGTATCTGTTTACTTGGCCAATTGAAGGCTCACAAAATGACATCTATCCTGCATGTCTGAGTCCCATGCCCAAGAGCTCACCTTCTCCAATCAGGTCACATTGCCTGTGTCCTCTCTCCTCTCCAGTTCCTCAGACTCTGCTCCTCCACCCCTGGGGAAATGTGAATTTTCATCAGACAGGAAGGCTTGAGTCATCAACTGTGAAATTGCTCCCTAACCACCTCCAATGCCTTGTCATATGCAGTATTTAATTTACTTTTAATAATACAATTTTTTAAAGCTAAATCTCAGATAAAGATGAATTTATGTCAACACTGGTTTAGAATGGATTTTTAAAAAATTACCTTGAGTTTCTGAGCGGTTCCTCCCCAGGTGGCTGCAGGCTCCCTTGTTTGATGCTGAGCAGTTTGCTATAAATTAGTGCAACATATACTCTGTTTTCAGGCAATTTTCTAGTGATGTGATGTTGGTATTCACTTGTGGATTTTAGGATGCCTACAAGAACGGGGAAGAGAATTTTGCGAACACCTGTAAGTGGGCTGTGACCCTTCATTAATCCTAATGACAACCCTCAAAGGGGGTTTTATTGTCCCCATTTTACAGATAAGTAACTGAGGCTCAAAAAGGTTAAGCAACTAACCCCTGGTTACAGAGGGAGACCTATATTCAATCCAGGGCTATTTGAGCTTTTCCATTATTTTTCTGGTTTGCATCTTGGTGCCTAGAACACATTGTTGGTCAATAAATGTCGGTTAAATGAGTAACTGCAAGTTCTGTTCGACACCCAGGAAACACCTCCCTGGCAGAGCTCTCCGTGCAGGATCTGCAGGGGAGGTCGGTGCGCCACACCCTCCCACAGAGCAGTGAGAACTGGGCTCTGAATGAGGGCTCTGGCAGGGGGTGGGGTTGGGGGGTGGGGGGGAGGGGACAGGAGGATCCCAAAGCACTTCACAAATCCTTGAAGGAAGAGTCAATGATTTTCAGTTTGACTTGCCATTTTGAAATCTCTGGTGACTATGAATCCTATACAGTATATTGGAGAATTCTCCTCTCACTGAATTAAAAATGAAAAAACATCCTGTGATCATAGGCCACGTTTGATCTTTGAACTTGATTGGTGATTGTTGGAAGGTTCATAGGAGCTGTTACTTGCGTAGAGGGGAGCCAGAGGCCTCATCTGCATCTTAAAGAAATTAACTAAACCCGTGCTGGGATTGAATCAGGGCCACGGTGAGGCTCATCACCAGTCCTGGCTGTAATCCATGCCATGCTTTCATGCCACATCATCTCAGACCAGAATTGTTAATTCTGTGAGTTTTTCATTAATGTTTGTGTTTATAAGACATCTCAGCAGTGAACAAAATGTTCACTTGACACTGATATTCCCCTCGAGAGTATATAATATAGACAAGGTATATGGGTTAATGAATGTGTCTGAATTCATGAATCTTCATTGGTTTAGACATATGCAGGGCTCTGTGCTAGCATGGGACAGTGATAGATGTGTAAGATCCAGTGTTCACCCTCCAGGGGCTTAGAGCATTAGCTGGAGATAAGACCCTGGAGTGGTTTCCACTAATAAACACCAGACTGGCAAATGTCCAAGTGTACAAGACAACTCAAACACTCTCAATGTCACGGGATCCTACTGCCCACTGCCCATTCTTTTGGAGAATATGGGTACATGAAAGTGTAGGAAAAGGCAGTTCCACCAGGCAGGATAGACTTCAGGAAGCTGGGGCTGCCTTGGTTTCATTTTTCACTATTTCTCATCTGGGCTATTCAGCAGACTTCTGCCAAGCCCTCTTTTCTGGGTGCAACCAGACTGGAGTCATCTGAGCATTCTCTGCTCAAAGCTTCCTCCTGGCCCCCTGCATCACCTATAGAATAAAGTCCAAGGCCCTAGAGTACCTTAAAGGCTCTCTATGTCCCCTCACTCACCGGCAGCTCATCTCAGCTCCCCCAGTGCCCTGACAGGTACCTTCCCAGCCATCCAGACTTCACAGGCAGCACCTCAGCCTTTCTCTGAATCTCTGGCCTCTGCTGGAATTCCTTCCCTCCCGATTTTACCGCCTGGGTGATCTCCAATTTACTTCTCCTGAAGCCTTCGTGTCCTTTACCAGGTGAGGGCTCCCTCCTCTGTGCCGGCTACTTGCCACACTATGCTCAGCGTTCGTCTGCTCTCTTGGCTTGTAAGCTTCTTGAAGACGGGCCCCACTCCTTGTTTCATTTCCAGTGACTATTCCAGAGCTCAGCCCTAGCAAGGGTTCAATAAGTGTTTGCTGAGTTGAACATGAGATTTAAAAATAAGAGGTGGGTTAGCTTTGGCAATAATAGTATTTATAATTTTTTTGGGTGAACAGATTATTCTAGTGAGCTTTTAAAACTCATTTAAAAGTTGTAAAAATGAAAAAAAATGAATAGGACAGATCACCGCCTCAAAACTTTAGAGAAAAGACAAATTACTATGACCTAAGATTCTCAGAAATGGCTTTGTAAGACAAGGGAACGGAATTCACTTATCATTTATTGAGTGCCTGTTGTGTACCAGGCTTTATGGCAGGTGTTTTGTTTAAAAGGTGAGTAAAAGATGGTTGCCGAGAAAGATTCCATAGTCTGGTGTACCAGAGAGACAGCAAGGAGACAGGCCATTAAAGTGCAGTGTGATAAATACTCTAACAGCCTATAGTAAAGTTTGGAGAGTTGACATAAAATGTGGAAAAGTCATTGGAATTGGGGAGTTATAATTTGTCCTGCTTAGGATAAATTTCATCTACTCTGGTTAAAATATCTTTCCATTGCTTCCTTAGGATTTGTGATGATTTTAATCTCTGGATGACATTTATTAACTGGGGCCACCGTTATTGTTTATAACGGATATGCAGGCTGTGTTGCAGCTTTGATATCCATCTGTGAATGCTGAGATGAAGGAGCATCCATCCAGCGTGAGGACTGGGACACCTAGTGCAGCCCAGGTCCCCCCAGGCTCTCAGGGACTGGTGCACAAGTTCAGGGGGTGCCCAGAACTCACCAGGAGGACAGAATGAGAAAGAAGGTTGCTGAGTCTACCTGTCTACCTGTCTGTTTGGGTATTATTTCTTCTTCAATCGTTCTCTGCACAAACTTGTGGGACAAACCCTCTCCCCTACCCTTGCTGTCCTTATCTACTTGTAAATTTGTACTTAAGTTTCAAGATCCAGGCTAAAGAATTCAAGCTTATCCTTGTTAGTATAGAAAGTCCCGGAAGATTTTTCTGAAGTGGTAAACGTTGTCTTTTGAGGAGAGGAATCTGCTATTTGTGCATAGTTGAGAGACCCTCTTATAAAAATCTTGGCACAAAGTGGTGAGAAACTAGACTAAGGCAATGGCAGTAGAGGTAGAAATGGTATCCATTCTTGATTCTTATTAAATCCTTGACTAGTAGCCCATAGACTGCCTTTGGACGTTATTAATTAGACTGGGTTCTCTTAAAGTTATATTACTTCTCCTCCTGTTATAATTGCACATTTACTTGTCTCTGTCATTAGCATGTGAGCCCCCTAAGGCCAGGCGCTGGTCTGTCCGTTCATTGCTGGCCCCCCGCACTGACACTAGCACTACAGACGCTCAGGACATACTTGTCGATGGGTCCCTGGCTACGCAGCAATGTTAGGAGAGCCCCGGGAAACATCTCACTTGGAAACCACATCTAAACTGGAAGAGAGACCTCATTTTACAGGGGCTCTCAGCTATCACGTCTTCATCACCGTCCATGAGCTTCAAGCCAGGCTGTCATCAAACCAAAGTGAAGGACAATTCAGGCGCATTTGGCTTTTGTGGTTTTCATTTTCTCTTCAGTGATTGCAGCCTCTTGGTCATTTGTAGATCACAGAGTTTGACGATTTGTCTCCTGCCTGTTTTGGATGTTAATTACATCTTTGTTTCGAATGACTTTGCGATTCCCACGGGGACATTGTCCGGGTTGTGGCAAAGGGTACAGGAGCAGGCTGACAATCAATGTGACCATCATAATTAATTTCTGCTCAGACTCTTAGAAAGTTCACCAGTTTCTTCAACATATAAAATCTCCTTACTAGAATTAATGAAGGAAAGGAAAGAGGAAAAATAAATTACTTGACCCACTTTGGTGTCACAGCCAAATCCCTTCAGAGATCTAAGAAAGCAGCCATTTTTCAATATTAGCTTCATCAATTAATATTTTAAGACTCCAAGACTTGCTGTTCTGAGGCTGCAGAAAGAAGTGTCAGAGGACTCAAGTACTGTATGATAATAATAGCTTTAATGCTTGCCTGCTGATTTGTAAGCATCAACCCATTTAATCACCAAATAACATGGGGAGATGGGTACTGTAAAATAGTACTATAGTACTATAGCAAACTGAGGCTTGAAAACATTAAGTAATTTGTTAATAGTATCCCAGCTAGTAAAGGGTGTCTCTGAAATTTGAATTTAAGTAGTTAATTCTATAAGACCCCCTCCCTTTCTCATATTTGGGTCTCCCAGGACCATGTATTAACTGAGTAAAATGTGCAAATTGCCATGGTGGAGGCTCACTCTTACCTAATTAAGTGCTGGAAACATTCACCTTAAGAAACACTCTCTTGTGTGGTCTGCTCTCTAGTTTCCCTCCTGGTTTATCTGCAAATGTGGGACCTCCTGTGCCGCCACCCGCTGCCTCGTCCACCTGGCCTTCCAGCCGCTGCCTTGCCGTTCGTCCTCTCCACCCCAGCTGCCCATCTCTGCCCCTCATACAGGTCTGGATGAATGTTTCTTCTTTAACTTCTTGGTTGTTGGAATTCCATACGGTTTGATTTTTCTGGCAGTTCCAGTTACTTTTTGTTTTAAAATTTGTTGTTGTCCTTCTTTTAGTTGTTCTAGGAGGCAAAGTGTATCTCTCTCCAGTGTGGGGAAATAAAGTCTCAAACCTCTGACTGAAAAAACCTGTGGGGGTTGAGGCAGCAGGAGAAACTCTCAGTCTCCCACCCAGGAATCAGCACCAGAAGGGCCCAATTTGCTTGTGGGTAGTGGGGGAAGTGATTAAAAGCCGGCCAAGAGCCAAGCAAGTGGCATTGTTCCCTCTTGGACCCCTCCCCCACATACAATTCCACAGCGCAGCCACATGGGTTACCCCACCCTGGCAAATACCTAAGGCTCTGCCCCTTACTACATAACAGGCATGCTGAGACAAAAGCAATATGGCCCAAATGAAAGAACAGATAAAAACTCCAGAAAAAAATGAAGCATAGGTTGGCTACCTCTTTTCTTTATCGAAAGAGGTAGCCAACCTATCAGATGTATAGTTCAAAACAATGGTAATCAGGATGCTCACAAAGATGGTTGAGTATGGTTGCAAAATAGAGAAAAAAGTGAAGACTATGAAAAGTGAAATAAAGGAAAATGCACAGGGAACTAACAGTGATGGAAGGAAACTGGGACTCAAATCAATGGTTTGGACCAGAAAGAAGAAATAAACATTCAACCAGAACAGAATGAAGAAACAAGAATTCAAAAATATGAGGCGAAGCTTAGGAACCTCTAGGAAAACTTTAAATCTTCCAACATCTGAATCATACGGGTGCCAGAAGGACAAGAATAAGAGCAAGAAATTGAAAATTTATTTGAAAACATAATGAAGGAGAACTTCCCTAACCTGGCAAAGAAAATAGACTTCCAGGAAGTCCAGAAAGCTCAGAGAATCCCTAAGAAGTTGGACCCAAGGAAGCATACACCAAAGCACATCATAATTACATTACTCAAGATTAAAGATAAGGAGACAATCCTAAAAGCAGCAAGAGAAAAGGAAACAGTTACCTACAAAGAAGTTCCCATAAGACTACCAGCTGATTTCTCAAAAGAAATCTTGTAGGCAAGAAGGGGCTGAAAAGAAATATTCGAAGTCATGAAGGGCAAGGACCTACAACCAAGATCACTCTATCCAGCAAACCTATCATTTAGAATGGAAGGGCAGATAAAGTGCTTCCTAGATAAGGTTAAGTTAAAGGAGTTCATCATCACCAGTCCCTTATTATGTGAAATGTTAAAGGGACTTATCTAAGAAAACTAAGAAGATTAAAAATACAAATTGTAAAATGATAACAAACGCACAGCTATCAACAACTGAACCTAAACAAAAACAAAAGCAAACTAAGCAAACAACTAGACTAGGAACAGATTCACAGAAATAGAGATCACATGGAGGGTTATCAGTGGAGAGGGGATAGTGGGGGGAAAGGTACAGGGAATAAGAAGCATAAATGGTAGGTACAAAATATTCAGGGGGAGGTTAAGAATAGTATGGGAGATGGAAACGCCAAAGAACGTATATGTATGACCCATGGGCATGAACTAAGGGAGAGAAACGATAGTGGGAGGTGGGGGACAGGGCAGAGGGGGATAAAGGGGAGAAAAAATGGGACCACTGTAATAGCATAATCAATAAAATATTTTTAAAAAGGAAATACAAAAGATAGGGGGAAAAAAGAGACACTCTTATTTATGGTAAACATCAGCAGATAAGGGCCCCTTCACCTGCTTCTTGACTTGGGCTGCTCGGCTCCCTCCGACCTGACCTGGGGGGAGGCAGAAGTGTAACCTACACTACAATAGTCAGTGCCCCAAAAGGTAGGCTCACGAGTGCAGGCCTCAGGCCACTGCTTACTCAGTCTCTGGGATTAACAAATTAACATTTTAGCTGTTAAAGTCCCCCTGTAACTGGCCAGGCACTCTGCCTTATACTGTGAATTTGACTAGTCACTGCCTTGCACAAAGCCTGCATCGGCTCCATACTGCCTAGTAAAATGCCCATGTCCTTTGTTTAAAATAAATTAAAAAAAAATAACACATGAGACATACATGTCTAGGTTATAAAATAATTACAGAGTAACCATCTGCATCCCTGTCATCCACAATAGGCAAAAGAGCATTGTGCCCAGGTGACAATTATCAGCATCTGCTGACATCACAGAAAGGCCATCGGGTTCTGTGACCCTCCTGATGGAAGGCCCAGCCCCACCGATGCAGGCGTCTTGCCCAGAACCTTGAACCCAAATCTGATGAAGCTCTAAATTGAACTGCCAATTTATACCAAATAGTGGGGCAGAGGAACATTAAATATTCCAGAGATGCAATCAGCAAAATTCAGACTTAGGGAAACTCTGAAGGACAAACAATGCAGTTTCTTCAACAACAACACATTGCAAGGAGAAAGGGGAGGAGGAAAGCACTACAGAGACCCATCAGCCTAGTCTGTATCCTGATTCGAACAAACCAACTGCAGAAGCAAATTATGACACAATCGAGAACTGATTACACATTTGATGATATTAAAGAAATTGTTTTAAGTATAATCATTGTATTGCGTTTACATTGAAATAGTCTTTATTGAAGAGCATTTCTATGAAATGATATGCTTTCTGAGATTTGAGTGGAAGTGGTTTAGTGGGGGTTGTGGTGGGCAGTGGGTCTGACCCGAAACCTATAGTGCAGAGTATGAGGTCACGTAGGAGGCCCTGGGTCAGCATTTAAAGTTAGGGCAGCCAGCCATGAGGGGGATGGCCAGGCAGTTTGAAAACGTGGGGAAGGTCCCCCACCAGCCCACCCTGAGGTTTGAATTGAGGAGGTGTTGTGCTGTTTTGCATTAAACCTGGAAGCAGAAGCAGAGACCCACTGGGAGACCTGCCTGGGAGAACACGGCAGGGTGACTGACAGAATTTCAGGGACCTGCCCAGCCAAGCACGGATTAATGGGAGGTGCCTGGAATGCTGAACTGGGACTGGGAAGGCTGAGCCTCGGACTTCTGTTTTTTCTGAAAGACAGTACCTCTGACTGCATATTCTGAAACCAGCCTGATTTGGCAAAGGGAGGCAGGACTGTGTGTTTGTGGGTATTTTAAAGGGAGTGGAACTTAACATTCTACTGCTTTTCTAAATCTGTATAACTGTTAAATAACAATTCCTTTCCTTTTCACCAAACTCCGGCACTGGGAGTCATGCTTCTTGGCAGCGGGAAAATTGGATGCCACAGCTGTTCCAGAACCTCATAGGCTGGGGTTCTGTAACAAGGGGGTGCCTCTGCTGGCAATGTGCGTCCCAACACCACCAGTCACCGCCACCAACCCCAGGCATCATCACTCCTTTTTCGTTTCATTATGAACATCACAATCATCTCCGCCTATTTCTCAGTGTCATTATATGCCATTATATGTAAATGAGCTGAGCACTGTACAATGGAAATAGGCATTTCTGGAGAGAAAATGATCTGAGAATCACAGTGAAACAGCCACTAAATTAAGGTAGAAATTGGTGTTATTTAAAAGCAAGCATGCAATTTGGGGGCAGGGGAACTGAAAACACACCTCCATCGACTGGAGCAGGCCGCTCCACTTAACCTTAGATCACTGTATTTTGAAATGAAGGTACAGCAGTTGAAATAGTGCTGAAAAAAGACAGAGACAATGGGGGAAATGCTTCTAACCCTAAGGTTACAAGGGTAGTTTTTCATGGAGAAAGAAGAGACAGCATCAGGATGGCTGGTTTTTAACCACGCCTGGGGCTTCTGCATCAACTCAGAAGATTAAGGGAGAAGAAATGATCCTCATCGAGGGGGATTTCAATTAAAAAGAAAACTGTACCCATGATCATAAGCCAGAACACATTCTCAAAAGAGGTCATTGAGCCTCTGTTGGCTCATATCTTTGAAAATAGAATGATTCCTTTTTATTCCTACATGATCTAAAGACGGGTGCACTTGGCTAAAGACATTTGGCTAAATTGGGAGACTTCAGACTTTAACTCCTACTACTAAATGCTGTCTCTTACCTAAGCTTACCTACTGCCCCCTTGCAGCCTCCCTCCCTGCCCCCCCCACAGGAATGCACTTGGATTCACTTTGCAGAGGGGCAGAACAATCTGCTCACAGGACCTGGGGTTTGTGGTGACATTCTTCCACCATCAAAGCCGTCAAAGCCGTGGACAATTTTACTTTCTCCGATCTGAAGGCCGCTAAACCCAGGGTTACTCACGGCAGGTCCACCGCCTCTGTCCCCACTAGTGTTTCATGAAGAATTGTGGGTTGAAAATGGCCTGTAAATTTTTGAATCTCACCCTTTTGTTTCGCAAATAATTCTCCCCAAGAGCACAAGACCAGCAGATCCCCGGCCGCTGCCCAGGCTGCTCCATCTCCTGTTCCCACAGCCAAGGAAAGCAAGAGCAACTCGTAAGAAGAGTGTGGAGATCAGCTCAACCCCAGCCACAGGCAAAAAAACAAACAAACAAAAAACAAAAGTAAAGTTGTCCTGATGGCTTAGATAGTGGAGAATATTGCCGCAGGCCCCAGACCCTGCAACAGACAAAGGTAAATATAAGCATCTGACCCTGAGTGTTTTACAGATGGGAGAGACGCAGAGTGCGGCACTACAAGCACGCAGACCCCCAGGGAGCGAGGACGTCACGCAGCCCCAGCATTGCACCTGGGACCACGGGCAGGTCGTAGCCTGAAGCCAACCCACCACCTGGGCACTGCCCTCCAGGACTGGGGCAGTCAAGGGCAATCATTCTGGGCCATGGATCACTTCCTTTAGTTCTTTTTCTCCTCGGAATCCCAAGACTGGAATGGACCTTGGAGATCATTGAGCCCCACTGTCTACATTGCACGGGCAGGTAAATGGAAAGAGGGTGGTGGAGATGCTAAGCGAGGGCCCCAGGTGGAGGTGGGGACTGGGCTGAAACACCGCCGCAGTGAGCAGCCCAGCCACCTGGGCAGGGAGCAGGAGCCGAGCCGCTCCTCGTCCAGTCCTCCTCGCTCAATGTCAACAGCCAAGACCCAGGGTAAAGCTGGTTTTTAAGCAGAAACCTGCTAACTGTGGACACGCTGAATTATTTATATCTGGGTCATGAATAATGTATTGAGTATTAATATCAGATTTATAAATGTATCCATACCCTAGGGATATCAGTCACTATTATACGCCTCCCAGTGCTAACAAATTACCTGGCCCTCGTGTCTTTGACTGGCTCCTGTCCTTGGGAATGTGGCTCTCCTGCCAGCGCTGTGCCCTTCCCACCTCCATTCGACTGATGGTAAGTGGCAGATGTCTGGGCTACGAAGTGGTACCGCAGTGCCCCAGTGTCCTTTCAGCCTCCAGATCTTGACACCAGCTGCTTTATCAAGCACTGAGCAGAGGGGTGTGATAGCACCCCCTGGATCCTCAGGCCCCCTTTCTTCTGTCTGCCTCACAGTTTTAGACTGTGGCCAAAAAAAAGGCCACATACTAAACTCACAGGCTCAGGGGAGGCCTGCATAGCAACCTTACAACTCAGAGACCTAAAGTAACCACAAAGGGTGGGCTGAATTGAAAACTTATTAACTAAAAGCAGTTTATGTCCTAGGCTAAGATCTTCCTTAATTAAGTCTGTCCATTGTTTTCTCATATCTCTGGTAACATACCTTTGGAACGTCAAAGTAATTTCCTTTTCCCTGGTCCCCTCAAAGCACAGAGTACCACCGCAGAACACCAAAGCTGAGACCACAAATTCCCTCATTGTTATTATTATCATGTTAATTGTTGACTATTAACTCTTCTGTACCCACTTATGTAAAAGAAATATGTGTCTATCGTTCTACTTTCTATTCAGTCCCAAAGGTTGCCCCCACGTTGCTTTCTCCCACCTCCCCAGTCTGTCACCAGTGGACTCAGGTAGCCCCCTCTTGCATCCCCTCCTTCGACTGGAGTGTGTACAGCCGGGTGCGGAACTGCCCTTTTTCGGAGCACTTCCTCAGTCCATGGAGGTTTTGCTTCCTGGCAGTTGTCGTCAGTTTGCCTCGAATAAACTCATAGAAATTATCTACAGGTTTGAATGTTTCTTACGTTGACAAGAGACTCTACCTCATTTCAGGCTGACAATCGATAACGAATGCCTTCTCTCCAGCCACCTTTCGGTGCCTGTTCGCTGCTGTGGAAAGATAATCGGGGGAAGTGTAGCTCATTGTTTGAAGGTCGGACGTCGACTAGCATAAGGGAGTGATTCGGGGAAATGGTGAGCTCTTACAGAGTGTCTCAGGACTTCCTCCTGTGGAGAAGGGACAAGAATGGAAAATCCTGGTCGAAGAGATGGCAAAAGCAGTCTAGTTTTGACTTGGTCCAAGCCAGGAGAAAGGGGACAGGGCAAAGTGGTTACTAACTCCCTCTAAGGAGAAAAGACATGGAGGAAGAAAGGAGGAGGAGGCGTGCACACCCTTGAGGACCTCGGAGAGGACTTCGGCGTCTGTGCACAGGGGGCCAGGCCAGGGAGACGGCCATGCCGAAGAGCCTGTGACTGGTAGCCACAGCTCTGCAGGTCCAGCAGACCAGACCAAACACGGCACAGGGCTCTTCCTGTACTTCTGTCTCTGGGCTCAGGGTCCGATCGTGTTCCTCCAAATCTTATCGTAGGCACGAGAAGCAGCCTCGTCCTTCTCCATTAGAAATGGAGTGAGGGAGCCCATGAGTGCCCCCATGCCCATGGGCCAGAAGGAACCTTAACAGTGTGAAGGTAACTGGAACTTGTGAAGTAGGGTCCTGCCCATTGCTGGCATTTGTCCCTGACTCAGGAAAGGGCAAGGAGTGAGGTCCAAACTCCTAGTGCCTGGTTATGGGGACGGGAACACCTACGCTGGCCAAGAGGTCCCACGCTAGCTACAGTAGAGGGCCCTCGGGGGGCAGAAGGGATGTCTGCACGCAGGCATCCTGCTAAGAAGTGATGTCCCTGGGCCCCCGATGGGGCTCAGCCAGTGAATTGGTGTGTGTGTGAGGCAGCCTCTGCAGCACCTACTCCCGACTGTGGTGTGAAAACAATAACATTATGGTGCTGTTACAAGGGGGCGCTGACATGTTGATGCAAATCTTCATTTTCGACAAGACCGAGAAAATGAAATGGCTCAGAAGGGAGTGGGAAAGTGTCCAGGGAGTAATAACTGTTATGCTGTCAAAGAGCTTTGACAATGAATAACTCTGCTGTGATTTCATCAGCTGAAAGCCAATTAACCCTCAGAGCTTTCTACCCCCCCGAGCCTGGGTAGTGGGAAATGCCTCCAGGGACCGCTTATACTTCTCTTTCACCAGCGAAGCAATAGTGCTGAGTTCCAAGGTGAGACATGTCCACAGATGTGCATGTCGCACAGTCTGAGAGGTGACATCCCTGCCCAGTTCCTACCAGCAGATCCCCTCAGAGGACCAGGGTGGGCAGGAGTCAGCCACGCTGTCTGATGTCACCAGTTCGGGTAACAGGAGATGAAGCAAGAGTGTTTTGGACAAACAGAACCCACCAGGATGCCATCCAGAGAAACAGCCTCTGCTGCTTGGTTGGGCAGGGGGGTCTTCGTTTTACCAACTGGTTCTGTCCCTGCCTTCAGAGAACATAAGTGTGTCTGAAGAGGACACCGGCCCAAGCACAGACACCAGGAGCCTGCTCAGGCTGAGGCTCAGCAGGGAGAGATGACTGGAGCCCATCAGATCCCCACTAACCTCAAAGCAGAGAATCAGAGCCCGGGGCCGCAGACAGGTGGAGCTGAGGTCATGAGGTTGGAAAAAATGCCAGGAGGGGCTAGTGCTGGGCAGGTGGAGAGGAGCAGAAACCATGATCACAGAGGAAGCAGCTGGGGAGAGAGCGAGAGAGACGCTGAGAAGGGGCAGGCAGCCTTGGAGGGAGCGGAGGGAGCAGCTGCTCCCTACACCCCGCCGCCCTAGATCCTGTCAGTTCTCTCCACCGGAGCCTTTGCAGTGACCACTGAGCCCCACATTTTCTCCAGGTGATGTGAGCGAGCCTCTGTTTCTCGCAAATAAAAATGCCTCTGTGAAAAGGCATGACCGGGGAGGAAAGAACCACGTGTCAAGCAAGGCCAGAAAACTGCATTCCTTCATCAAGCATGGAGAAGCTTGTAGGGTCTAGAAGGAGCAAGGAGGGTCAAGGGCAGAACTTTTCGAACAATCTGAGACAATGGCCTATTTTTACCCCCTACCCCCATTGCAAACTGATTTTCCAGACATAAAATGCAATAAAAATGTCATGGCAATATCACATTGCTATAAAAACTTGTAGCCACTTAACTCAAGAATCTCATGGCAGACTAGGTAACAAGCACATGGATTGAGGTACCGCTGTCTAAGAGATTGTCGCTGTGGAGCTGAGGATGGAAGGCTGGTGCTTACTGGCTGCCTGACCCCTGCAGGGAGCTGAATAGAGAGAGTTACCTCAAAGTGGTGGCTCTCATCTGGGGCTGGTGTTGCCCATGGCCCCTGCCAGAGAAGCACAGAAAGAGCTGTCCTGCCACAAGGCCAGGAGCACCCCTGTTAGGAAACACTGGTTTGAAGTTTAACAATTAGGGAGAACCCTGTCCTCTACAGGAGGCCCTTTTGCAACCCTGATAGATGGCCTTTTAGCTAGCATCTCTGCCTAAGAACAATGAGGATCTGGAGCCCAGGACGGGGCAGATTAAAGGGTGCTGGAGTGGGAGTGCTGGGCTCAGGGCCCAGCGGAGCCTGCTGCACTCAGGGACAGAGAGATAGTATAACCCTCGACCAACTACAGTGGCTGAAGAGTTTCAGCCCAGACAGAACTGCCTACATGCACTTAATTAGATTTTAATTTCTCTTTCCACATTTGGTTTTCCAAGATTCTAAGTAATTGTTTCCTGCATCAGAGGACTGGGAAGAGCAATCCCCAACTTAGAATAAGCAGCTCAAGGAGATTTGTCTCATTGCCTTTCAAACACAAGTGCCTTCCAGAAGCTTCTGGGCTGCATCACAGTCCCATAAGGCCTGGACCTGGCAGGGGTGTGGACACCTGTCACCTCTGAGATGAGGAGAGTGAAAGAGGGGAAAGAAGCTCCAAGTGATGCCATTTAGCCCATAGCTGTGGAATTATAAGCAACCATGACTTACTCATCACTAGTGTTCAACAGAAGCTGCCTATGATTGAATAACAAGTGTGAGAGTCTTTCCTCTCCAAATTAGCTTTTAGGAGAGTCAGTCACTTTACCATGGAACACTCATGAAGTGCCTCACGTTAGAGGACACGGCCCTCAGTTACCTTATTTTAACCCTCAAACACTGGAGAAACTTCCCCAACCAACATCCTGGACATCACCTCCAATGAACTCAGTTAAAAAAAAAGAAACAAGAGGCAAAAAAAATTGAATAATTAAGCTCCATTAATTGCTGAGTATGTAAGCTCACAATTTTAGCTCCACTATTATTTAGCTATTATTTATTAGTTTTAGCTCCATTTATTATTACTGAGCATGTAACCTCACAATTGCAAGTCTGGCCATCATTGGAAATAAGCCTTTTTTTTTTGCATTTTTTTGCCTTTTTATTGCGTTTATTGGGGTGATATTGGTTGATAAAATTATATAGGTTTCAGGTGCATGATTCCATAATACATCATCTGAACATTGTACCATGCGTTCACCACCCCAAGTCAAGTATCTTTCCATCACCATTTCTCCCCCTCTACCCTCTCCTGTCTCCCTCTACCCTTCTTTCCCTCTACCCTCCTTTCATCACCACCCCTTTAGCTCCTGTGTCTATGAGATTTTTTTTTTGCTTAATCCCTTCACATGTTCACCCTGCCCCCAAATCCTCCTCCCCTCTGAAAGTCTGTTATCTATCTGTGAGTCTGTTTCTATTTTGTTTGTTAATTCAGTTTGTTCATTAGATTCCACATATGAGTGAAATCATATGGTATTTGTCTTTCTCTGACTCACTTCAAGGAACAATACGGCAAGGGGTTAAGGGTTGTAAAACCAAGCATATGTCCACAAGCAGAAGGAGTATTTGAAATACCTAACAGTTGCTCAGGGGACACGGGTCAATCAGAGTGGGGTGAGGAGTACACCTTGCCCCTCAGCCGATGACCAGCCCTGCCCACAACACACAAACAGGGACCACCCAACGGTCCTGGGATTATGTAAATGCATTTTTTTTTGTGCCGTGGGATAAAATTTGCAATGACCACGTGATACCTAAATGGAAAAACTGGTGTATTTGCGTCAGCGAAGAGCGGGGCAAGTGGTGTGTGCCAGAACCTGTGCAAATGTCGCAGGCTGGCTTTAAGAAAGTGAAAACAAGAATGCGGTACATTGTGTGTGAGAAGTTCAAATACAGTTGTTTTGTGGAATATGTGAACGGAAAAAGCAATGTTTCTAAATTAATTTGTTAGTCTGCGTAATGCATGATTTTAATGTGTGTGTGTGTGTGACCAAAGGACTAACTGGGTGTTTGATCGTGTTATCCATATTTCTAAAAGCTCATATGTCCAAGTTGGCTAACGTGTGGTGGGACTTCTTTTGGCAGTATTTTCTTATATGTTGGCACATATGACATTTGATGGCTGGATGGCAGAAAGGAAGAATTAATGCACTTTCCATGGATGTTAAAACCATCCCAAATCTAAACCATTAGAATCCACTGGGAACTGTGAAAACATGGACTTTTAAATACCACCATTAACAAAGGAATCAAAATTTCTGGGGAGGGTGTTCAGTCCCCAGAAAGCCCTTTAAGTGAGTGTTCTAAAGTGCTCTAAAGGGCTATTTCACATATGTATAGCTATGTCCTTTTTTTAGAAGGCCTTCAGTGAAGGTTTATGATTAAGGCTCCAGACGAGTTCAATCCTGACTCCTCTATTAACTAGCTCAGTGACCTTGTAAAAATGACTGAACCTTTCTGTACTCCAAGATTCTTTTTCTTTTTTTTATTTTAAAGTATAGTCAAATGCTGTTAATCCACTTGCAATGGTGAATGTTATTGTTTTTATTTTTTTAGATGTTAAATTTTTATTGTTTATGCTATTACAGCTCTCCCAATTTTCCCCCTTTGCACCCTTCTACCCAGCATGCCCCCACTTCCATAGTCAATTCCCACACCGTTTTCCATGTCCATGGGCCCTTCTTATATGTTCTTTGACTAATCTCTTTACCTTCTTTTGAGCAGTCCCCAACTTCCCTTTCCCCTCTTATAGCTGTCTGTCTATTCCATGATTCTATGCCTCTGGTTCTATTTTGCTCATTAGTTTATTTTGCTCATTAGATTCCTCTTATAAAAGAGATCATATGGTACTTGTCTTTCACTGACTGGTATTATTTCACTTAGCATAATAGTCTCCAGTTCCATCCATGCTGTTGCAAATGGTAGGAATTCCTTCTTTTTTTTTCTGCTGTGTAGTATTCCATTGTATAAATGTACCACAGTTTTTTTTTTATCTACTGATGGGCACTTAGGCTGTTTCCAGAACTTGGCTATTATAAGTAACACTGCTATGAATATATATGTGCATAAAATCTTTTGAATTGGTGTTTTGGGATACTTAGGGTATATTCCCAGCAGTGGAATTGCTGGGTCAAAGGGCAGTTTCATTTTTAATTCTTTGAAGAAATTCCATACTGTTTTCCACAGTGGCTGTACAACTCTGCGCTCCCACCGACAGTAAATGAGGGTTCTCTTTTCTCCACATTGTCTCCAGCACTTGTTGCTTGTTGCTTTGTTTTTGATGGCCATTCTGACCGGTGTGAAGCGGTATCTCGCTGTGGTTTTAATTTGTCTCTTTCTGATGGCTAGTGATGCTGAGCATCCTTTCATATGTCTATGGGTCATCTGTATGTCCTCCTTGGAGAAGTATCTATTCAGATCCTTTGCCCATTTTTTAATTGGGTTGTATGTCTTCCTGGTGCTGGGTCATATGAGTTCTTCATATTTTTGGAGATTAAACCCTTGCCTGATGTATCATTGGCAAATATGTTCTCGCATACAGTCAGTTCCCTTTTAATTTTGATGATGGTTTCTTTAGCCATGCAGAAACTTTTTAATTTGGTATAGTCCCATTTATTTTTTTTTTCCTTTATTTCCCTTGCCCTAGGAGATATATGGGCAAAAATATATGAGATAGCAAAAACTTCACTGCCTATGTTTTCCACTAGGATTTTTATGGTGTCACAACTTATACTTAAGTCTTTTATTCATTTTGAGTTTATTCTGGTATATGGTATAAGTTGGTGGTCTAGTTTCATTTTTGTTTTTCCAGTCTAGTTCTCCCAACACCATTTGTTGAAGAGGCTATCTTTACTCCATTGTATTCTCATGACCCCTTTGTCAAATATTACTTGACCACAGGGACATGGGTTTATTTCTGTGCTCTTTATTCTGTTCCATTGACCTATGTGTTTGTTCCTATGGCAGTACCAGACTGTTTTGATTACAGTGGCCTTTTAGTATAGTTTGATATCAGGTATTGTGATCCCTCCAACTTTCTTCTCTCTCAAGATTACTGAGGCTATTCAGGGTCTTTTTTTTGGTTCCATATAAATTGTAATCCAAATTTCTCATATGTAAAATGAGAAAGAAAAAAATACCAACAACTCAGGGAGCATTTTTATGAATATTAGTAAGTTAATACATAAAAAGTCCTTAGAACAGTGCCTGATACACAGTGGGAGCTCAGCCCATTCTAGCTTGCATGCTCCCCAGGGTGAAAGAAGCAGACATGCTTCCTGCTGCCGACCTGCCCATTCGGCTCTACTATGGTTCATCTTTAATCTAGCATGACACTTTTTAAATAGAGGAGACAACGAGTGGAAAACTGGAGTGGGTGGGGAGCCAGAGACCCCATGTAGGGCTTCATCACAATGTGACATGCCAGCCCTTGTCATTTCCCCTCAGCAGGGGCTAAGAAAGGGAGGCCATGTGGTGTCTGGGGGAAAGAGAGCCAGCTGAAGCAGCTATTTAAACCCCAAAGCATGGTGGGGCATGTTTCTTCAGAGCATCTAAGCCCCACAACCTTCACATACTTCCTGAGTGGCCCTCCTGCTGTCATCCATCCTCTGGTGAGGGACAGTGGTCATTTCCATATTTAGAGAGGCCCAAGAAGCAGCCTCATCCCTGGAGGTGGGGAGAACACTCCAGGGCTGCTTGGTGTGAAACGTGGCTCCCAGGAGATTCCAGGGATACTGGTTTACATGTGGGGGTGGTTTCCCAGACAGAATAATTCAAGTTGAACGGTAGCATGTGTCCTGGGGCTCAGCACATCTCCAAGAGATGGAACTTACTTCTTGTCCCTACAGCATGACAAGAGCCTGGCTGGAGAACGTAGTGCTTGGGAGCAGCACTAGGAAACGGGGCCGCTTGGGTTCAGCTCCACCACTGGTTAGCTGGAGTCTTGAGCCAGAGGTTTAACTGTTTTGTGTTCAGTTTCCTCATCAGTAAAATGGGTTCTGTGAGCACTAAATGAATTCACCTATGTGGAACATTTAGAACAATGTCTGGCAAATAGTAAGTGATATATAAATACTGGCTGTCATTTTTATAATTTTATGCTCTGATGGTGTCAGTCTCCTTTGGAACACACATGTTTTTAAAAATTGACTCTTCTTTCCCCTCAGATCTCACTGAATCTCAAAAGATAGGTCACTGTGGCATCTTAGACTCCTGTCAAGTCCTTCTTCTACTGTGTGATGAAGAGCTTTCAGGGAACATCATTGTGTTCTGGGGTATTCTCACTCATAGAGTTACCAATTTAAGTTATAACAAAACCCACACTGTCCATTCTTGGAATATTCTCCATATATTCGAGGACTTGATCTGTCGTGTTGGCTAGGACAGAGTTTAGCTATGGGAACAAGACAAAGATTCAAATGGTACAAATACAATCAAATTCAAGTGAGGCACAAACCAAGGATAATGGGAGATCAGAAAGGGTAGGAATCCTGCCTGGTGGAAGAGCCATGTGATTTTATCAGGTGGTGCTAGAGGAGTGGGGGGAGGGGGTGAAGCATTCCAAACTTCGTACGTAAAAAATAACAGGGGCAGAAACATGAAGATGCCAAAGTGCCACAAGTCATCTCAGTTGGCTGATGTATAAGGTGCTGTGGGGTAGAGCTGGGGAATAGGGTAGATCGTAGCTTTGTCATAAAAGGCCTTAGGCTCAATGGTGGGAAATATGTACTTAATTTGTCAGTCAGCGGAGAGCCATCGAGGGTTTGGTAAAGGAATGCCTAATCACAGCTGTGCTTGAGGAAGAGTAATGGTTCTCATAAGATGACTCAGAAGGGAGAGAGATGAGAGGAATGGAGACTACAGAGGGGGTCCCCAGAATATTTCAGATGAAGATTAATGTGAGTTTAAACAAGGGTGGTTATGGAGGGACAAGGTAATGGTGGTATCTGGGGTACACATTAATTGATTGTTATGGGAAAAGAAACAATCAACAATGAAGCCCAGGTCACCAGCCTGGGGAAATAGAAGACTGATGGATCAATTAGCCAAAATTGTAAACCAAGTAGAGAAATCTTTTGGGCAAACCGGTGAATTAGGGTTGAGGCGCCAGTAGAGCTGTAGGTAATGTGGAGCTGGAGGACAGGAGATTGAGACTAAATATTTTACTGGTCCTACAGCTCTGTTATTTTCTCCTACTTCTGAAGCATCTATTCTATGCTCATCTCATAGTTGGCGCTCGATCAGTGAGCAATCTGAATTGGAGAGGGGGTTTCATGAGTGTGATGGTGGAAACCTCAGGAGAAGGAGCAAAATTTGAGGGCAGAACTACAAGAAATGTGCATGCATATTTAGGAATGAGCTATCTAGACATGTGAGCCAGAAAGGAAAAAAATACCACAGAGTAATAAAGAAGTAATGTAATGCTGAGTTGAGGAGGTCAAGACAAACGAGAGTTTTAAGATAGAGGAGCAGTAGATAGAACAGGTTGAAACTGCAAGAGGAGAACTCTAGCAATTTCCAAGCCTCAGCAAACATTACTCAATGGCCCAGCATCTGAGAATTCCCACCACCACTTGCTTTGTAAAAGTGGCTTACCCAAGAGAAGCTACACATGGAATCATCCAGATGAGTTGGGTGTTACCTAGTGAGACAGCTATTTTTCTAGATAACCATTTAGTAAAGCAAAGGGAAGATTAGCCTATGAAAACATTCCCTAGTGGAACTTACGTAAGATGCAGAGATGGCTGAACTCAGCCTAAGGAAAAACTAAATTGCTACCTGCAAGACCACTCCATTTTTCTTCCTTCCCTCTCTGTGTCTCCTGGCCCTTTAATGCCTTTTGAAGCCAAATTTGTTCAGATTATAGAGGCAGTAATCAGCAAGATTTATTCCAGGGTTTGGAAGGAGGACTCCTGCATAATCTATGACCCAGTGGTGGCAGCCCCAGGCTGCAGGTGGATCTGCTCCAATGCTCTCTTTCTTCTGCTGCAAACTGGACTCATTCTGTAAGGAGAGGCCCCAGAAATTCATCAAGGCTGCACAGCACACCCAGGACCTGTGAAAGGAACCAAGATTCTTCAGCTCAGCTGGGAGCATGGAGGAAATATGACTTCACTGCTGAGTTCCAGGGAGCTGGCCTGGCCGCCAACCGGTAGACATATGTTTACAGGTACAAATGCTTTCTCTGCCTTCAGCTTTGTTTATTTTGCAACTGGAATAGGCTTTTTTTTTCTTTTCTTATCAGAAGTGCAATTTAAGCAGCTTATTTTTGTCTACTGTTTTGGCCCAGTGTATTAGGTAAAGTGTAATACAAGAATCTTAAGGTGAGGGTACATTTTCAATCCTTATGTGATCTGTTAGCTTCGCACAGGATCTTCTCGCTACCCCCATTAGGTCTCAACTAAACCATCTGACTGTTTCCTTTTGCACTATCAGATGAACTTATGCTTTTAGTTGATCTTGCCCTGTTGGTAATGAGTTGTTTGGGGCCATTCACATGCTATATCTTTGTGAGTCCTGAGCCACTTCTGGAAGATGGCAGCTCCTTCTTGCAGGTATCATCTGTGGTCATTGTAAAATTTCTACGTCAGGGTACCTGGGCCGCACATGATGTGAGCCTATGATCTTGGCCTAGAGTCCTAGACCCACTACGACAGAGACATGCTTCTCCACATTGCTCGCTCTTCTGCAAATGAGCAGAGCCAACTGGTTACTAGGCTGTAAGTGGAAACGATGCATGTCATACTTGGGCCAGAACATTTAAAAGCTAGTGCTTTACTCTCAGGTTTCACTTATCCTCACTGCAAAGATCATGTAGACCTTGTTCTAGATGGTACGGCCACAAGGTGACAGAGCTTCTCTCAGCCTGTATCTTTGGGAGAGAGCTGCTCTCAAGAGCTCTAAGAACAACCATGGATTTTGCATGAGTGAGAAATGAACTTTTAAGTTTTAAACCACTAATATTCTCAGTTTATTTGTTACTTCATCATATCCACTAAAGGTTTAGAGTTTGGAGAATCTTTGAGATTAGTCTAAACTCATCAATTTATAGATAAGGAAGCTAAAGCCCAGAGAAATGAGGTGACTTATACAAAGTCACAGAGAGAGTGTGACAAAGCTAGAACTGAAACTTCCAATTTAGTTCCCCCCAGTGTCACAGAGCATCTTTTGTGCTGATTTGTATATATCCCAAATATAATATTTTCAACCTCATTTCTCAGTTACCCCAAATTCTTGATTAACGGAAAAATAAACCATACAGGGCCAAACTTGTCTCATGTTTTATGGTAAAATCCCTATTTCACCAATGATCTTAGTTGTTCTGTCTTAATTTCAGAGGAAACAAAGACAGTGATGGCAGGCTCTACACACCGGTAATTTCTCTGTCATATATAGCCTGATGTAAACCCTGGGAGGGGAGTGGGTAAGATATCTGGGAAGCTTGGATTCTGAGTATATCTCAGTAGCTCTCTGTCCTCGCTAGCCAGCTGTTGGTTCCTGGTGTATGTATGTGTGTGAGTGTGTGTAGAGGTATTTCTTACCTAGAGACTTGATACAAGGTAGCAAAAATCAAATTCTGGATGAAATCTTAGGGGGAACATCACAAGTCGGACTTCCATATACAAAGCAAGTAATCAAATCATCATGAGCACATAAAATAAAAATTGGAGGCAGAAAGAGAACTGGAGAGAGACTGAAAATTCAGAACTAGAAATGTTCAGAACAAGTGAGATGAATGGAGGTGTAAGGTTGTTCTAGAACCATAGTTGATGTTCTCAGCACACATTTTACATGCTTGTAGCATGTGACTTTGTAGACAGCTCACATTGATAGAAGTGGTCCAGCTGATAACCTCTGACCAATAAGCTGAGATAAAAAATACCTACTTCCTTTAACACACTCTATCTTCATTTCCCCGTAAGTTGTATCAATCTCTATAGCCTTGTCCTTCTTCTTGCCAGCTTGGCCCAGATTTTCTGAGGCCACTTTTGTTGCTGTTTTGCCTGCATATATCATGACCAGGTATCACCATGGATGATGAACATGTGTGTTTCCTAGATCTATTCTTCTCTGGATGTCACAGGTGGGCACAGGTAACCAGTTTCTCAGTGATCATGAACAATGAATTGAACCAAATATGCAGAATTTATAGCGGAAAGAGGGAGAGCAGATTTATTAAGTGATAGCACACTCCACAGAACATGGGAGTGAGCTAACTTTGAGCAGTGATTGACCTTCAGTGCCTGGAGGGGTTCTGTTCTTACAGGGTGGATACTTCCTGGCTAGAATTGGTGGGCTTTTATTGTGCATGTACAAGTAGTTATGCTGCTTTTAAGCTACTGGGCATGTGGTCTTCCCTGATTTTCCTTGACTGGCCACCGGGGGAGGCGGGTACCACAATACTAATTTATTATAATGCTATTATAATGAAGCAGGAGTCATGTCGTCTTCTGCTCAGGGACAGTCATGACTCACTGTGATTCATTACTTTTCCAGAAAGCCGGAACAACAGGTCCTAGAACAGGGTTTCTGTCCCGTATTCACGTCCTTTATCTTAGCCCTGGGGTACCACTGGAGTTTTCTCATTCCTGAGGAACTGGTTTTAGAGCAGGGATTCTGTTTTGTATCAATGTCCTTTGTCTTAGTCCTGGGGTGCCTCTGGAGTTTCCTCTCTCCAGACTATCTGCTGCCTCATGGGTACTTGCAGAAGCAGGTGGATTCCCACCCAAAATTTGGTTCAGATGTGGAGACTGACAATGGCCTCCACATACCAAGAGAGTATGGAAAGGTTTGGATTAAATAACTGAGTTCTCTGAGGAGAGCAGGGCAGGCTACTCCCCCAGGTCCTCCGGCAGGTCTGAAAGGCTGAGAGAGCAGGGAAAGGAGCAGAGGAGCTGGCTGGCTCAGGGCTTCTGTGGGGTTGGGGGATGGGGCCAGCATGGGAAGTCCCAGGCTTGCTCAGTCTGGCTCTCCCACCCTCACCAATGGAGGGAGCACCAGTCTATTTTATTAGCTGCTGGGGGTACACTGGAAAGAGGGAAGGGTGAGGCTTAAAAGCTGTCAGCAGTCTAATATCATGCACTGAGGTCAGACTCCTTTGCCATAACAACAGCCTCTCCAGTGGAATGAGGTAGCATCCCAGCTTTCTGCCTTTCAAGTGCGATTCCTGTTTCTTTACCTTCCCATCTGTGCCCCACTGCTCCCAGCATGTCTTGACCCCTTGTGATCTTCTCCCCAAGTGCAGCCCGGCCTTATCCTTTCTGCCTCCCAGTCTCACTGGCAGCATCCCTGGCATAGTACCCAACATGCTGACCTCACTTTGGAGTCAGTAGTTAATTGGGAACATCCTTTCTTGTTCTAAATTATAGGAGATAATGATTACAAGAAAGTAAGAGGATTTGATTTTGTGAGGTTAAAAAAAACACCCCAAAATAAACCCAGCATAGAAAAGTAGAAAAAGAATGAGAAAAGCAGAGGGGAAAGTCAGTGGTTCTAAGAATGGAGACAGAATTAGATTGTGTCCTTTCCTTCTAATCGCTCTGTGGGATCAAGCACCTTCCCTGCAGTACTGGGCGAATTCTGCTTCCCTTGGGCCATGTTATCTGGCGCCCTCATGATAAAGGCAGTGGGTTAAATTCCATCACACTCTTCAGGTCTCTTATCCCTGTGACTCTGATTTGTTTCCTCCTCTAAAGGCCGTTGGTCCACGGCCAGGCTTTATTTTTTGTTCTTGACAGAAACAAGCTAAAAAAAACTCTCCCCTACTGAGAACTTTAATTGGCCTCTTTTGTGTATGTGTGTGAAGATATTCTTCTGTCTTCTTTGTAAATACTTTCCTTTTCTCTAGAGTGGAGAGATGGCCTCAAGCTTTGTAATGGATTTTACATGCAGAGAAGAGAGAGAAAATAACATTGCCAAACTCTTTTCTCTGTTGACTTACAACACAAAGAAACCTCCTTCCCAGCCCAGTGTCTACCCCACCAAGCTAAAATGGGCTGCTTCAGTCCCATGAAGCTCTCATTCATAGACGCATTAGGTCCTTGTCTGATTTTCCCATTTGAAGGATTTCTCTTTTCTTTATACTTGTCCTTCTCCTGGGACCATTTTTGCTTCCATGGGATTTACTCTTTCCTTCATGTTCCCTTTAGTTTCACTGGTTTTATGTGCATGACAGCTGGTCTGAGTTCACCTATTTTCAGGTCTAATATTTTCATTTGAGTTCTGATAAACGGGTGCGAAAGTGTAGAAAAGAATTCCTTCACTGGCATATATATACAGCATGTCATGGTGCTCCACACACACACACACACACACACACACACACACACACTTGTTTAAAACTCGACTCCGGCTGAAAACCTCTCTCTGGGTATCAGGTGGTAGTCACAAGAACCGCAGGCACAAAGTCTTGAGAGAAGTTTGGAACTGGAATGGTATTAGAGATGGAGTTTGGGGCTGAGAACCCAAACTACTTGAAGGCTGCCTGTGTTAATCCCTTCTCCCTGTAGATGAGGTCTGCAAGGGAGATACAAGCACAGCACAGCGCCGGCCAAGCAGGTACCCCTCCCAGCTGGGGCTGTTGCTCTAGGGCCGGAGCTGGGTTTGGTCTTGTGGTACCCTGTTTGTCCTGGGCTAGCAAAATAACTGACCTTACTCTCACCCAACCCATACCAAATCAGCACCAGAGGACGCAGAAGCACTGCTTTTGCAGACCAATTGTATTTCCGTAGAAACTGGTAGAGGCACTCTGAGAGGTAAACACAGGAGTAGAGTCTAAAACTATAGTTCATCTGGAATGGTTTTTGTATGTGATGTGAGACAGGGGTCAAGACTCATTATTCTACATGAAAATCCAGTTGTTACAATACCATTTATTAAAGAAGACTTTTTTCTCCATTAAAGCGTTTTGGCATCTTTGTTAGAAAATCAATTGACCATATAAGTGTGAGTCTATTTATGGACTCAACTCTGTTCTGTTAATATATTTATCTATCTTTATGCCAATACCGCAACTGCTGGATTATCTCAGCTTTATACTAAATCTTGAAATCGGGGAGTATAGAATTCTCACTGTTGTTCTTCTATTGCTGTAAGATTGTTATGCTGTTCTACTCCTTTGCATTCCCATATACATTTTAAACGGGCATACCAATTGAAAAAAACAACACCTGGCAGAACTTTGATTGGAGTTGCATTGAATCTAGAGGTCCGTTGGGACAGATGCGCCTTTTAACAATATTGCATTTTTAAAACTGTAAGCATTGCATACTTCTCTTTTTACTTAGGTCTTCTTTAAGTTTTCTCAGCAATGTTTTGTGCTGTTTTATGGTGGTTTGTGGTGGGAGAGTGAGACCAATACCCATTGCTCTATTGCTCCAGACCTGGAAACAGAAGGTCTGATCCTTGTTCCTTAGGTTTAAACTCTGCTCTTGGGCTTACTTCTCAAATTTCTACAGAAATGCAATTGGTCTGCAAAAGGAGTTTCATTCAGAGAAGCAGGGCTGTCAGGGGCCTTAGCAAACCTTGCTGTACTCAGAAGAAGGGTTAGATTCTCTCAGGCCAACTCATGCTGAGGCAACATTTGCTGTGGGCCGTGTATCCTCACTAGGGGAACTACAACAGTGGTAATTTCTGAAGCAGAATATCCTGTCCAGCTCCTGGGCGATGGATCCCATTTGGATGAGCACTTGGGTTGGAGTCCTGGTATTTGTTTCTTAATATCTTAGATTCACTAGAATTTCCCCCTTTAATCCCCAGTGGTTCCCTCTGAGTGTGACCTGCTAAACTGACCTCTTCAATGGTAAATTGGATCATGCACCCCCTAGGATTAAAATTTTCCCATGGCTTCTATGGTTTTAGTCACCTATTGTTGTATAACAAATCATCCCCAAACTTAGTGGCTTAAAACAACTTTTGATTATTTATCATAATAAATAACTTAGGAACTTAGGGTCAGAAACTTAGGTTGGGCTCAGCTGGGCAGTTCTAGAAGTGCCTGGGCTCACCACATGGCTGCAGTCATTTTGTGACCGAAGGCAGGCCTGGATGCCTGCCTCTACGAAAGCCAACACTCAAGAGGCAGGTGCTGATAGGAAGGAAAGTGGTTGATTTTCAGGTGCTGACCACCTGGAAGATGGTGGACTCATGTCACAAAGCCCATCTCCTGGGAAGATGGGGGACTTATGTCTCAAAGCCCATCTCCCCAACTCAGTAGAGGCAGAGGTTTTTTATAAGGAGGGAGAGGGGAACAGAACAAAGAGATCAAGGGAGGGGGTTGCAAAGTTCTCCTCATGCAGACGAGCACAGTACATTCTGGAAAGGCACGTGATGGTCTGGTGTGTGTCATCCTGGTTTAGTCATGCTGAATTCAGGTCCTCCCGGCTTTACATAGTCCTGTCTCCATGGATGAAGGTCAACAAAATCTCCTGGAGCTGGGATACCTGAAGGTTGGAGTTTGTGTCTTTGGAAGTTAGTTCCTAGGATTCTTACACAAACATGTTATTCATCTACAAGCTACATATTAGCCAGAGTCAGCACTTATAGAAACAATGTCAAAAGAATGGTTTTCTATGGTTACAATTTGACAGTTTTGTGGGTTTCATGAGTCTACATTTCCCCGTATTCTACCCGGGACTTTGGTGCTGGTTACTGGTCAGGTCTTGCTCTCCATATGGACAAGGTCAGCCTGGGATTTCTTTCCTGGTGGCAGAAGCTGCTCAAGAAGGTGGAAATAGAAGCTACCAGATATCTTGAGGCTGAGCTTTCAAAATTATCACATTATTTCTGCCACATTCTGAGGTCAAAGCAAATTACAAGGCCAGTTCAGACTTCAGAGACAGGAACATACACTCCAACTCTTGCAGAGAGGAGCTACAAAATATTATGCCTTTATTTTTCAATTTCTCACAGCTTCCTATTGCACTTACTATAAATTTCAAATTACTTACTGTTTATGGCTCTGCATAATGCAGGCCTGGCCTCTCTCTCTCAAGTAACCTCTTACCAACCTTTCCTTGGCTCACTACAAACAAGCAGTCGCTCTCCCTTTGGGCTTTCACAGATGCTGTTCTCGCGGCCTGGAATGCTAATCTCTCAGATCTCTGCCAGGCTGAGTTCTCATTCTGTCTTAAAGTTCAAATGTCTTCTTCTCAAAGAAGCTTTTTCGAGCAACTCTCCCAGTCACTCTTTAACACATTGCTCTGTTTTATTTTTGCACAGCCCTTGTGAATAATTACCTTATTTGTATGTTCTTTACTTATCTTCTCACCAGAATTGAAACACCACGAGAGCATACTCATGGACTCTGCAGTTCACCTCTGCGTCCTGCGTGCCCAGAACAGTACCCCAGAGCGAGTACCAT
Source organism: Tonatia bakeri (assembly GCA_004024845.1). NCBI lineage: Eukaryota > Metazoa > Chordata > Mammalia > Chiroptera > Phyllostomidae > Tonatia > Tonatia bakeri. The sequence goes on from PVIA01001028.1 coordinate 137,485, forward strand.
AGAGACTGGGTAATGACTTGTTGAATCAGTTAAGGTGGCAGTCTTCATTTCTATAGGTTTGAGAGTCTCTACCACCTTAAAAGACAGGATAGAAGTAGATGGAAAAATGAACCTCCTTATGCAAAATCGGGATTAAAAAAATCTACGGGTGCTTTTACTGCAATTAGCACATGTTGCCGCCAAGTGGCAGTGAGTGTCATAACCACTTTGTGCAAGCAGCTGGGCACGGACTTTTCCTCAGAGTCGGATGGTTCTTCGCCCACGTCCGAGTGAGCAGATTTGGAGTGATTTAGTTTTTACTTTTTAATTATTAACTATATAGTATACTTTTTAAACTTGCTGACTTGAAACAACAATAAAAAACAAAGCTGTTTATTCTTAAAGAAGACGAAGTTTTCTTAGAAAAACATGTTTTGTCTTCTGTGTATATATGAGTTATTGATCACCATGAAATAAAACTCTTTTCCCATAGCCATATTCTGATTAAAATGTTCTTTTGACCTTGATAAGAATTCCATCTCAGAGTCGTGTCTCCAGGCTCATGTGTGGAGCTGGACCTTCCGGCTGGATTTCTCTCCCAAAACTCTGTGGTTCCTCTCAGCTGCTACTCCTCACGTCATTTAAGGCCTGCAACGGTTTGTTTCTCAAGCGTTTCAGCTCTTTTTCAGTACTTCTCTTCCCTGTCTCAGAAGTAGGGACAGAAAAGCCACCTATTCCTTTATCCTGAACCCATGATTCTGCCCCAGATTCTTTGCAATACAAAGAAAGTAATTCTTACTTGTCTTCAAAGAAGAGTCAAATACCTGCTTTCACGGGGTTTTCTCATTGGGAGTTCTTGAAAGTAGTGATTATTCACAATAGGACTTATCTTAGCGAAGGCATAGCAATGGTTTCCCAAGAGGCAGGTTATACAAACTGTTTTTGTGATAAGCATTCCTCAGAAACTCTTTTTCTAAAGGAATAGATAGAGCTCCTAAACGGAAGAATGAAGCAACATCTGGACAAAGCTCCTGATTGGGCCTTCGGGCTTCCCTGCACTGCTCCTCCGGAGTGCCAGTCCGGCGGGTGCGCCTCGTGAGCCAGCCGCAGGACCCCGCTGGGAGCCCTGTTGGGATCCCCGGAACCACACCCTGTCCTCGGCTCGTGTCCGTCACCCAGCGTGCTAGCGATGCCAGCGATGCGATAAAATGCTGCCCGAGTCTTCTACAGGAATGATCTGGACTTAGGGCTTGCCACAGCACGGCTGCTTAATTCCAATCGGAGGGATACATTTTTTCTTCTTTCTGTGGAGATGGCCATACATATATTTGCATATTGCTAACAAAACCCGATCACCCTGAGGTTAGATGTCTTTTAGAATATATATGCAATCAACACTCATTAAGACAGTATTTGCATGTAATGAATGTTTGTAGAATAAATAAAGGAGAATGACTAGACCGTTCAGGACTCAGGATCTATAAATGTGTCCATTTACATCAGTGTCCTCTGATATTTTAGGATTATACACCTCATTATGTAAGAAAAGTAAACAACCCCTTAAAATGTATATGTATTTATTTATAAATTATTCAAAAATTATTCAAATGTACTATTGTACCCATGTTTCATGTACTAGCAATATACAAAATATATCAATTTTAAAAAGATTAAGAAAAAAGAAACAATACTTTTAAGTAATTGTTTTACTTTTTAATGATAAAATTTTATTCCTACTAAGATCTTTTACACGTTATTAGTATTCTTGGTGATTACAATGCAATCGAACATGCTTCTTTATGTTTTAAAATCGTGGTTTAGGACTTTGTGATATACTTGCTCAGCAGTCTAGGTCTACGTGTGGTTTGTTTTTTTATTTGATTATAATGCTGTCAGAGGCATTACAATCTTTACAAAACTTTATAGGTCCGTACGGGAGGCACGCACCACTGGCCTCTCCCACCAAGTCAAGGTGCTCACTGCTCACCATCATATAAAAGTTTGTGTGAAAACTCAGCTAACACCTTTCTACAGTCCCTAGCATCAACCTGATTTTCTTACAAATAAATCATGGTGCATTGATGGAACATAGCTTTGTTTTTACATTTTTTATAAAATATATTCAAAGTTGACCCTGAGTGATATTTAAATGTTAGAAAATTTAGTTTCTTAGTGTGAAGACATGAAAGCTTTTATAGGCGGTGCAGTGTCATTTTCAACAACAAAATCACGTAATGGTGAAAACATCTACTTTTGTATGTTCTTTCCTAGCACAAGTTTCTTTGGAAGTGCTGTTACTTTCTTTTCATTGGTAAACTACCATCTGTACCTTAAGAAACAGACAAGGTGTATTAATTAATTTATTTAATACCTTGCAGATAGAATTCTACTACTAGCTATTTGTCATTATTTAAAAGGTCAGATTTTTAAAAAAGAAATGGTATGTTTGCAAAAGCACAATTAGCAGCTCATCCTCAATGAGGGAAAACTCTTAAGGACTTTGTCACAAGACAACCAGCAGACCCCTCTGTTTGCGAATGATTTACATAATCTCTCCACATGTCACTACAAAGTAATCTAAAGATTTTACTATGTTGTAAATGATCTTATTTTTATAAAATTAATACCAACCCTAACATTCCCTTTTTTCATGGTTTCACTACTCAAAGCGTGGCTCAGGACCAGGAGCCTCACGTGGGAGCTTCTAGCAATGCCGGCTCAGGCCCAGACAGCCTGAACCAGAATCTGCATCGTAACAAGACCCCAGGTGAGGCAGACACACGTTTCTGACGAGCACACACAGTCAGGTTTGAGAGTGCCGCCCTGTGAAATTCTGGCTTCCACTTCTTGGCTGCAATAGCTTGCTTAGGAAAAAAACAAACCATACAACTTTCACACATGGGGCCACTCTAGCCAGACTTCTTCTGAACCCTTTTTTCCGCCAATCAAACCACCCGCATCATTGGTGGTACCATTCACTCAGTTTTTAAGGAGTCTTTTTTTGTGGAGAATATATCTTCTTCAGTGCCTCTTTCCTTTAGTGACTCACTAAAAGATAGTTCTTTACGCTATTCATTATTGAAAAGGAACCTAGTAATACCATTAACTTAGACAACCTCTATACTTTCAACCCCCCAAAGTAACAAAGCTCCCACTTGGTGTCATTTGTTCTGCACTCATTTCTTCTAACTTTCAGCAATGTTTTCTACCCATCTTTTAACATTATTTAATGATAAAGTAATCCGTTTTTGTTTGCAGCCATAATCTTTTCCACATGTGTTAGCCATTTTTACCACGTAAGGAAGAGCATGGAAAGATGTGTGGTCTTTTGCTTCTTCATAAATAAGAAACCTTAATAGATGTTTTTTATTGTTGCATTGTGACATTTTTTAAAAACCCTGGATTGGGTGTCATTTGTCCTAAAATATTGCCAAGGCTGTTGTAGAAGTTGCTGCCTGTGATCTAGATGCTTAGCTCTTGGGTAGTCCACTAACCCTGCTCCCACTGAGCATCACGCCAGGTACGACACGCCACTGGGGAGCATGGATGACAGTTTATGATAATAGAAACAACTATGTAGTGTTTTAAATAACCCTCAGCATTTTCATTTATTTTTATTTGTCCGATTCTTTCTTTAAAGTTTTTTTTTCTTTTTAAAAATTTTTATTTTTATTGCCATTCAAGTGCAGTTATCTCCATTTTCCCACCATCACTTTCCCCCACCCCCACCTCCCACCCTCAATCCTAACCCGCTCCGGCTTTGTCCATGGGTCCTTTATACGTGTTCCTTGACGACCCTTTCCCTTCTTTCCCCCATTATCGCCCTCCTCCTCCCCTCTGGTTACTGTCAGTTCATTCTTTATTTCCATGTCTCTGGTTCTATTTTGCTCACTTGTTTGTTTTGTTGATCAGGTTCCACTTACAGGTGAGATCATATTGTATTTGTCTTGCACCGCCTGGCTTATTTCACTTAGCATAATACTCTCCAGATCCATCCATGCTGTCACAAAGGGTAGGAGCTCTTTCTTTCTGCTGCATAGAATTCCATTGTGTAAATGTACCACAGTTTTTTTGATCCACTCATTTACTGATGGGCACCTAGGTTGTTTCCAGCACTTGGCTATTATAAATTGTGCTGCTATGAACTTGGGGTGCATAGGTTCTTTTGAATTAATGTTTCGGGGGTTTTAGGGTATAATCTCAGCAGTGGAATTGCTGGGTCTAAAGTCAGTTCCAATTTTAGTTTTTTTGAGGAAACTCCATATTGTTTTCCACAGTGGCTGATTCTTATCAGAAGCGATTGGATCACCACTGTCTCACTGCGCTGTGTGGCTGAGCAAGCACAGCTCATTCTTGGGGTGGGCTAGTGGTCAGCTTGGCCATTTCCACGTTGTGTGTCTTTCAGTTGCTATTTCTTTTTTGGCAGGAAACTCTAAAGTTATGTGTCCATTTTCTGAGAGTTAGTTGAGTTAAAGTTAGATACTATATTCCATCAGTACCCCAACAGGGAATGCTTCTCACTACAAGAAGCCAAAGGAGAGAAGGCACCTGGAGACCCCTGATTGATGTCAGCACAAAATCCACCGATGATAACCACGTGCGCCCGCACCAGTTATTTACAAAACTCAGGGTGGCCTTTGTCAGTACTGCTTCTGATGCAGAAGATGGTATCTGTAGAATGGTCCTCCCTGAACATAGAGAAAGAAAATGAGGAGAGCGCCCTGTTGCAGACTCTCGCTCCTGTTCCCTGGACTCCACTGATCCAGAGTTTATTTCTTGCCTTTCCAGGTGTAACGAGGATGTAACCCACAGCTGTCTCGTCCTCCCTTTTGCAGACACTTCTGTCCCTGTCCACCCCCCCTTCCTCCCACAGCACAATCTTAAACTTTCACAGTTCAATATTCATAAACCAGCTTTGGAGAGAATATTTTTTTTATTTTGCCCAAGAACAGATTCTACCTACTTTGTGAGGTGATGGAGGGCTTTCCCCCTCTCTACACAAGCACTAAAGCTGACTTTGCTGTCATTAGGTTTCACACGGTAATGCTGGCCCTATCAGGATGTGTTCCCCTCTGGACTGCTTTACTCATTAGCCGCAGTCGAGTGTTAACCTTTGCAGACATAAATAATGCAGCAGCACCTTGGCGTGAACAGAAGAGGAGCAATGGCCAGGCCTTTAATTTGCTTTTTTTCCCTTGGCTTCTTGCAAACTTCTTTTTCTTCTTCTGTTTGACAGAATGTCAAAACTGTATTTCTCTTTTATTTGTATTAAAAAATTCTTCATCATGCCCTCAACCTGTGCCCTCTGCCATTTAACTTTGCAATGTGGGTTAGATGACTGGAAATGGGGCACAGCCACATGACACGCTTTGGCTAGAAGGATGTTCGGAGGCATGACAAACAGGCTGTAAGTGGATTCACCCATGGGAGCCTGTCCCCTTGCATCTCTGCCATCACCATGAGGAGGACAAGCTGAGCCTAGCCCATCAGCCCCAGGATGAGGCTGAGGGTCATGGGCAGCAGAGCCCAGTCACTGCACCCACTGGAGAAGCGGTTCATCCAGATCAGTGGACAGCAGTGAGGTCCCAGACAGGTAAGTCTCATCAAGACCCGTGGAGCCAATTAGCCGACCCACTGATTCCAAAAGTGGGAATGTATACACTTCTTGGTGTATGCGCCTGGATTTTTGTAGTTGTTTGCTAAGTGGCACTAGGTCTGTCCTCCTGTCCCAGGCCAGTCCCTCCTGCTGCACTGTGGACCCGGGCAAGCCCTCCTATTCAGGGACCACTCTGCAATGACCACCCCTCTGCCTCCTGTTTCATGAACATTTTCTTCCCAGTCAGCTATTTGTCATGAGCATTTGAATCACCTCAAGTCTGTCTTTATCATTTACCTTCTAAATATTTGCTTCTGTCCTATCATTCTCCTCTTCCCCTGCACAGGTAGAATCTTGAAAGAAAAGGGTTATCCCTATTCCCAGATTCCACTTTCCACCTCCCACTCACTCTGCAACCCACCTTCTCATCACATCACTGACACTGCTCTTACCCAGACCACCAATGACCTGCTTGTTATTGAATCTCATGGGTCCTTCCACTCCTCCTTCCCCTCCCTTTCTCCTCCTTCACATCCTTCTCTTCTTTGATGGTCCCTCTGGCACTACACTGTCCTAGTTTCCAACTTCCCCGCTGCTCCTCAGGCTACCTTAAAGGCTTCTCATCCCCATTCCATCTCTTCAACCTTGGTTGATTCCCCTGGGCTCTCGCTCTAAGATATTTTCCCTTCACCCTCTGTTAGGGTGATCTCATTCTTACCTCAACAATAAGCTGATGACTCCCAAATTTCTAAGTCCTGCCAGCTCCCTGTCCTGATCTCCAAGTGGATATATCTAAGACTTTATTGGATGTCCCACCGGCAAACATGAGATGCCTAAAATTTAATTCACTCTCTTCCCCTTCAAACTCCCTCCTTCCCCTGTGTTCTCTATCTTGGCCAATGGCACCATCTCTCCCACCCTGTAACATAAGCCAAAATCCTTGGCTTTCTGCTTGGTTTCTATTTTCCTGCCTTCTGTATTCAACCCATTCTCAAGTCTTACTAATTCTATCTTCCTAACGTATCTTCAATCTGTTCACTTCTCTCTATTCCACATCAGTCACCTTTATCCTTCAACTTGGTTATTACTTTACCAGGCTCCTCATTTGCCTCATATGCTCACATATCCCACACCAAGCCATTTCCCATATGCTACCAACACCATCTTTCTAAGATGGAAATTTAATCATGCCATTCCCCTGCTTAGAACCTTTTAATGGTTTCCCACTGCCAGGAATCACAGAAAGCTCTTTGTGAGCTGGATCCATGCTTACCTTTCTGGCTTTACCTCTTGACACCCCTACCTTGAGCTAATGGAAGCCATAAAGAACCACTTGCAGTTGGTCATGGACACCTTGTTTTCTCCATTCTTGCAGGTTTTGCACCTCCAGCTCCTCCCACCTGTAACAACCTACACCCAAGCCTTTGCCTGGCAGGTCAGGTAGAAAGCATTCCTGTATCCCCAGCATGCATTGGCACATCACCCCTTGCCTGTTCTACCACTTACCCCATCCTCTTGCACTTAATTGACCTCTCTCCTAGCCTATCATCTGTATATAAGGTCCTCAAGGCAGGGGTCTTGTCTTGTATCCTCACAACCCACCACATTTAGAAATATAGCAGGTGCTCCATCAACATTGTTAGACTGAGCCACTGAGAAAATAAATGAATACATCAATATGCATATGAATCATAGACATCTTACTTGAAAGCCACTTCCGCCTTGTATACGGCAAAGATCTTTTTGTTCCTCAAAGATTTCCTGCTCTTACCTATCACCTACAAGGAGGTTTTGTCCTTATTTTATTGGCACTACCTTTAGGTCCTATAAAAATGTCTTCAATTTCTTTTATTAGCTATCTCAGAGCAATAAACTTCTCAAGTTTCTGTTGTCTGTAGTGATTGCCGTATGGGGACATGATACACTAATGCTCGCTTCAATAAGCTGAAGTTATTATTAAAACAAACAGAACTACCTCCAGCTCACCTCCCATTTTAAAGGGCCCCCTAAAACTGATTTGGTGAAACAGGTTTTAAAAGAATATCCCCCTTAAGGAGAAAACATAAACAGGGGAGGGCTCATGGCTGGGAAAACACAAGCCTATTTAGAGACCTAGTTTGTTTTACTTGACCACACAGGAGGTAATAGTTTCCATTGGCTCAGTGCAGTCTAAGCCTACTTCTGTCCACACTAACGCACTCAGAGTTCTCAAAGATTCTGAGAAAAAATGACATCAGCCTCATCTTTGAATGATTCGGGGAGTGACTCAACTGTGACATGCACACAATTCATGTGTCTGTGTGACAGGGGTCACAGTACACACAAAAGCTGCAGCACAAAACATCTTGTTCATTTGTGCCATGGCTCCTCTGCACTAATAAGCCAGAGTATCTCAATTCTGCATCTAAAAACTTTCTTACGACTGCATGTAATCTGTGGATTGTATCAATTTATACAAACATGCACATAGATACACATTTATCCAAGACTTCTGTTTCCTATCTTCTAAGACTATAAACAGCAAATAGCTCCAGACCATGAGTTTTCCTGCACCCCTATTTGGGGTCACACTGGGAATGGAGGGTCCTGGAATCTTCAGCAGAAATGTAATTCAAGGCTGGAACAGCAGTTTCAAAATGGAGAAGAAAGCCTGGACTCTTGCAGACAAACTAAGGGTGTCTGGCTAGGTGTTTCTCTTGAACCCTGATCACTTGTGTCCAGTTAGCACAGGCTTGTAAACATAACCCAGCCAAAGGAACAGAGGCAGACAGGCAGAGGAACAAGCCTCAGAAAGAGCGGGGAGGCAGCCTGGTTCCCAGCAAACACAGCTCCAGGCAGGGTACCTGGAGTGAGCCCACGTGAGCTCTGTCTAGTGATTTTGGGCCCAGAGCTGTCCATTGCTTGCAGGTACTAATATGTTTTTTTAATGTCAATTCTAGTTGCTTTTTTTCCTTTGCAGAGAAACTAAACCACTGTGGCATCAATAGGTGAGTGAAAAACTTATTATGCAGTACAGAGAAATGTTGAAATGAGTAAATATGGGTTATAGCAAGAGAAGGAGAAATGAGTCTTAGAGAACGGGTCCGCTAGAGAGTCAGACACACTGTCCCAGCCGTGGACCTAGCATCCACATCATCTCCCCACCACCCTGGGGCACTGCGGTCTGTTTTCATAACCATGACAGACCTTTCATTTTTTAGTCTAAAGAAGCTGAGTTCAATGTATGCAAATTTCTGCATTTTTCTCTCTAGCCATACAATCATAAAGGCTTTAAAAGGTAATGAAATCTCTAAACTCTTGTGATTACATATCCCATCGGTTAAAAAGTATGTACACTTATTAATACATTGTAAACATGTACTTCTATACTAATATAATGTGTACATGGTAAAGCATATATGAAAAATAGAAGGTAAGCAATGCAGGAGATAAGCATACAAACAGTTCTAACACAGTATTTTCATTAATACAGTAAGAGGTTGCCTTTCAGGCCTCCTATTGAAAGGGACGGTGGAGAGGCTGCTTCAACTACTCATGGGCGGGCCTCCAGAGAACAAAAGGAAGATAAAGAGAGTGAAAATCTGGTGAGTTCTTCAGAGAGGGGAATTATAAATATGGAAATGTGGACTTCCATTTCTGGAAACCCTAAAAACCTTGTCCCTCCAAAATAAACAAATAAGCAAACAACATCTTAAAATGCCAAACAAAAATGTTTTCAAAATTCGGAGTGCTTGGGACAATGGAGAGGGGCTGGGAATATGGAAACAAGTGGCCAGGAAGGCAGCAACTGCCCACAAGGGTTTCTCGGTTCCATTGTTCCTATTCCATGGCCTTGGGCCCATGGCCGTGTTGGGGCAGGTGGCAGAGATCCCGGCATGCTGCACCCTCAGTGAAAGGACAGATGAGGACAAGATTCTGCCTCTCAAGGGCACTAACAAGGAAGCATGTCTGTCTCTGCCTTGGTTCTTGGAAGATTAAAAAAAAATCTCTTCCAAAAATTTGTAAGCACAGGCCTGTTCCCATGCAGGTTTGGGGATTGAATTCATACTATTTTGTATATACCAAAAAGCAATATGACTAATTTATGAGAAATTAGTTTAAAGCAGCTCAGTGTTGAAAGCACTCCTGGCAGATGGCAGAAGCAAATGCAAAAGTTTTCTATGGAGGAAAATACCCCAGTTTCCTGGGATTCCCACAGATAGAGGCCTGAGAAATAGGAGGGTGTGGAAGAGAGAGAAGGTGAAACAGATCTAAGCAGTTCACAAAAGAAATGATACAGAAAATGGGCAGAGGCAATACGTGAAGAATAAAGGCTGAGAATTTTCCCGATTTGGAATCATACATAACTGATCCCATGCAGGATGATAAAAAGAAATCCACGTTTTGACACATTGTCGTGAAACTGCTTTCTCACCAAAGCCAAAAAAGGAAGTCTTAAAGACAGCCAGAGGGAAACATGGATCATAGGAACAGCAAGTGAAACCCACTAGCCTTTCCAACGGCAACCGCAAAAGCCAGAAGGCAGAGGGATACTGGTTCCAGAAGGCACTGTGGGTGGGAACGGAGACTGGTACAGCCACTGTGGAAAGCAGTATGGCGATACCTCAGAAAATGAAAAATGGATCTGCCTTTTGACCCAGCAATCCCACTCCTGGGAATCTATACAAAGGAACCCAAAACAATAATTTGAAAGAACATAAGCTCCGTTTGTTCATTGAAGTATTATTTACAATTGCCAAGACACGGAAGCAACCCAAGTGTCCATCAGTAGATGACTGGATAAAACAACTATGGGACATTTACACTATGAAATACTACTCAGCTGTAAAAGAGAAGAAAATTTTACCCTTTGCAACAGTATGGATGGACCTGGAGAACATTATGCTTGGTGAAATAAGACATTCAAAGACATATGATTTTACTTGTATATGGAACCTACTGAGCAAACTGAATTAACCAGCAAAACAGAGACAGACTCAAAGATGGAGAGCAGGATGACAACTGTAGGAGTGTGTTAGGGGGTAGAAGCATTGAGCAAAAAGGAGAAAGGACTCGTGGACAGGGACAACGGTGTGATGATATCGGCAGGGAAGGATAAATGGTAATGGGAAAAAACAACAAAAACCAGAACTATTAAAAAAAATAGTAAGCCCTGCTTTCTATCAGCTTCAGGGGTGGGGGTGAGGGTGGGGGTGGAGAGATCAAGCAGAAAAGAAAAATAAAAAGAAAGAACTCAGGGGGTGGGCTTGGTGGAGGAGGGCAAAGGGGGGAAATTTGGGACCACTGATTAATAGAATAAGCCAGGGTTAAATTTAAAAAAAGAAAAAACTCATGGATAAGAACACCAGTATGGTGATTGCAGTGGGGTTGGGGAGGAAGGGCGAAGTGAAAGAGGGTCTGGGGAGACAGATGGTATTGGGAAAATACAATAATAAATGAAGAAATAAATAAATAAGTTTTAAAAAGAAAGGGAGAAAAAAAGAATTGTAAGCCCTGTGAGAACTTCTTTCCAGACTATAGGAAAAGAAAAAACATTTTTCAGACAAATGTCAGGAGAACTGACCACCAACGGAACCTTCCTTAAAATCTTCTCTTTAAGGGACCCCTCCTCATTCTCAGAGAGTTCTCAGTCACAGCACTGGTCCTGAGAAGCCTCTCAGGTCCCCTGGCTTCTCCTGCACTCACACTCCCTGTCTACCGCTCGTCCCCACGGGCCCAGAGCTACCCGGATGGACTGGGTGTATTTCTTCTCTCCCTTCTCTTATTGTGTTACAAAAATGACATGAAGGAGCTCCTGACAAGCTGTTCTTTGTCTTTTCTGAAGGGACTGTTTGCACCAGATGTTAGAAATTAGATCCCGTCCAGACATCAGTGAATCTCAGACATGAGGTCCCTTCTGGGCTCCAGACCAGGTAAGGCCAGAACAGCCTACTCAGTTGACACACCAAAAGAGGTAACTAATGTCCTTTGTGTTCCAACCAACTTGCTACTCATCCACATTTACAGTGGTTTCATTTGTTTCTCACCTTTTGGTATTTGGGTGATACTGATAGCATTGTCAGGCCATGTGAAAGGAAGGAAATGGGGAAATGCCAGGAAGCATAATTAAAACAAAGCGCTAATGACCCTGCCCATCCAAAAGGCTCTCTCATGGTGGCTGAGAGTAGTTCATGAAGCAGACAGGCGGCCAGGGTGTAGCACCCCACTGTCCTCATAGCCCAGTGGCCTAAGCAGCTCCTGGGCCCACAGTGCCAGTTTGTCAAGTGTCTCATGAAAACAGAAAACAGAGCTTGGGGTTGGTCCTCAGCCCTCGACTTCAAGAGGAGTGGTGGCTCTGAAGTGAATCTGCTGCAGAGTGGAATCCTTCAGGGTATTGGCAGGTGGTAGACATGAATTGGCTTTTCTCAGGGGCCTTGACCATCCAAGAAGGCAAAAACTAAGCTCAGGATGGAGGAAGGGTGCTGACAGAGATTCACATATGAGATAATAAGGCAGGCAAACCCAAAATGTCTGAGCAATTTTATAATTTCCCAATTGTAGAGCCACTCCATTGTCCTTTGCAAAGAATCAAAAGCTCAGGCATGATGTCTGCTTCATTTGCTTCTTAGAACAAACTTGATGAGGCAAAGATTATGGGCATCCTTATAGATGGAAGAGGCTGAGGAGAGAAGTCAGCCTGAGGTTCCATGGCTGGTACACTGCCCTCATTTTTTTGGATTCTTTTTTCTCCTTGCTGTTCTGATTGGTTGTTTTTTGCTTCCTTATGTTCCAAGTCACTGATTCGATTCTCAGCTTCATCCACTCTACTCTTGATTCCTTGTAAATTGTTCTTTATTTTAATTAGCATATCCTTCATTTCTGACTGGATCTTTTTTATGCTGTTGAGGTCCTCCCTGAGTTCTTTGAGCATCTTTAACATCACTGTTTTGAACTCTGCATCCAAGAGATTGCTTATCTTCATTTTGTTTAGCTCTTTTTCTGGAGTTTTATTCTGTTCTTTCATTTGAGCCATATTTCTTTGTCTCTTCACTTTAGCGGCCTCCCTGTGTCTGTTTCTATGTATTAGGTAGAGTTGTTACATTTCCCAGGCTTGGTAGGGTGACCTAATATAGTAGGTGTCTTATAGGATCCAGTGGCATAGCCTCCCCTATTACCCACCTGGGTACTCAGGGTATGTCCACTGTGTGGGCTATATACACCCTCCTGTTGTAGTAGAGCCTTGATTGCGTTTGGGATGTCCAGAATCAGCCACCACGTGTGTTCTGTCCAGGGTCACACAGCATAAGTTACAAAGCACCCTGCAGATAGCTGTTACTTGTGCTGGGCTTGGAGTTGCCCAGGAAAGGCCAGGCTGTAAACTGAGGCTGGCTGCTGCTAGTTCTGGGCCTGGGGCAACTTAGTGGGAGGTATGGGGCTCACTGAAGCCAGGTGCTACTTGTTTGAGAGAATTTAGAAAAATCTGAAGCATGGGCCAAGACCAGCTATTTGTATGGAAAAGCCACTGGAAACTGCTTGGGTGGGCCTGAAAGTTGGGTGGAGCAGGGAATCACCAGGATGGGGCAAGCAGTATGAGCCAGGCTGATGGAGTCTCAGATATGGCAGCTGCCTGCCAGTTCTGTGGCTCTCTTGGGGGAGGGCTCAGAAAAGGTACAGTGGCTTCTGCCTGTACTTCTGTTTGGGAGAAAGCTGCCCCCCAGCTCTTGCCCTGATGCCATACAATTCAGTTCCTCCCCATATGTCTCTGGTACTTTTCAATCTGCTGCCCCTATGCTGGAGTCTGTGTGCATGGGCCCTTTAAGAGGAGTTGCCAGGGGGTCCTGCAGTTTCTGTCTTCCGTAGCCTCAATCCATGGTGGTTTTTACAACCAGAAATCATGAAGTCTTTTCCTTTCTTTCCAGGTATTGTTTTTATTCCCATTCTACAAAATTGGAAAACTAAGACTCAGAGAGATTAAGTCCTTCTTGCCCAAGGTCAGAGAGCCAGTAAAGTGGCTGGGATCAAACCCTCCATAGTATTTGTTCTGAGTCCCTTTTATAAGTATATTCTTTTACCCTTCCTTCCTCTCCTCTCTATCTCCCTCCTCTCTCTTTCCTGTCTCTTAATAAGGGTCTGATAAGTACTAAAATGCTAAAGCAATATAAAGAAAATGTGAATTATTCTTTCTTTAATCCTCAGTGCTGTCACATAGTAGGTTCTCACTGTAGAATGGGTCTTTGGTGGGTTTTTCTGAAGAGTGAAGAATTGGCATGAAGGCATAGGCATCTTAAACCCAGTCACTCTTAAGGCGAACAGCATGAGGCATGCAGGTGTTTTGTGATTGTGGATGAAAAGAAACCTGAGTGACTGGGATTAATCCAGGACTTGGCTATGTTAGCTGGGGCTGGAACTAATGAGCCACAGCTCCATCTTGGTAATCCAGCCCAGGGCACAGTGTCCCAGGACTGGTATCCACAGATGTACCCAGGTGCAGAGCCCCTGCTGGCTTCCCCATGACCTGAACCAGGTTCTGTTCTGGAAGGGCCAGCAGGGCAGGACTGCCTGTGCTCTCCTCACCATACCTCCCCCAACAGTAGGTGTGCAAGTTGGTCAGCCAGCAGATAAGGTGACTGCCCCCCTGGTGTCACATAGAGGTTTATTAAACTGCAGAGCACCAGAACGTGTTTGTGACTGGCTGGTCCTTGGTAGCCTGCCTTTATCATCTGTGTCACCGACTGCATCTTGCTGCCACAGCTTTATTAGGATGCAGTGACACCTTGCAATTACTCCTTCGTTTGGGCCCACTAACTGGACCATATGTCTTAGGAGTCTCTGCCAGTAGATCTCTCATATATTAATTGCCTCTGCTTTGGATTTGTAAACACTGCCACACTAGTCATAGGTGGAAAATGTGTCTTCAGGGCCAAAGATACAGAGGAAGGGATAGATCCAGGTCTTGTGGAGCCTGAAGTTTACGCAATTTTGAGGGCTATCTTTAAGAACAAGAATGCAACATTACGAATATGAAATTTCAGGGCCTTTGTGAGGGACTTGGAAGGGACCTCTAGGGATGGGGGAGCCGATGATTACATTCCATTAGCTTCATGGTAAGTGTGCCTCCTGCGTCTGGTGATTGACAGATGTGTAGAAGCAAGGGTGCCCCACCTGTGGTTGCCATTTGGATGTAACAAATTGGATAGACCGGTGCCATGGCTTGTTTGGGGCCCTATCTACAGAAATTGGTCTTCTTCTTTAGCATTCAGCAAAGGAGAGAAGGCAGGAGAAAGAAAGAGATGCAACTCTTAATGTGACTCCACAAAAGAGAAAAATCAAGGTGTCCATAGATGGCTCCAGCTAACAGGGCACAAAGCAAAGGGCCAGACTGAGTGGAGGAAACAGAAATGCTCAGAGAGTGACATCAGCATCTTGCTCTTTCTCAAACTCACCAAGAAATGAATCAACACCGTTTTGGAGGAAGAGTGAGGGTTAAAGTAATTAACTGAAATATCTTTCACTCATCCCACTAACCAGTCTCACTGTTTCAATAGATGGGGTCATTCCTATATTGGCGAGTTTCTATTTGTTCTCCACTCACCACCCCCTGCCATTGCTTCCATCCACTCTCTGCCTATGGCTACCCCTACAGATTGCATGGCCCAGGCTCCCTTGCCTTCTGGCTTACAGTTGTCCTTGACTAATGGGAAGCACCAGCAAGAGATCAGAAGGTGAAAGGAGAGAGGGTGAGACTTGGGGTAATTCTTCCTTGTTCCCTCCCTTCTTCAGTATTGCATTTGTGGCACGAGCTGAGTAGCATGCCTTGGTGACTGCAGCTCTCCCTGGGTTCTGTTCACAGGCATCGAGGTGGCAATGGCTACCCACGGTTAGTCGTTTATGGGTGACTCAACCTGCAAAGGCCTGTCAGCTTGTCCCACAAGACCTCTTATGAAAAGAAGGCATAAAGAAAAGAGGAAAGAGAGAGGGACAGACAGATATTGAACAACAATCAAATAATTTTTTAAAAAAGAAGGAAACAGGTAAACAGGCAAAGAGCAAGCCAGAGAAAGAAGCATACTTAAAATCATTAAGTGAGAGCTTTTTTTCATTTGCTAAACCCAGGCTGCCTATCCCCAGCCAGGCTTTCTGAAAGGTCTTTGAAACAGCATCTAGCGTAAAAGGCTGACCATCTGTAAAGCAGCAGGGATTCCTCCGTGGAAACAAGGGGGAAGGAGATCATCACATAGTCTTGAAAGGAGTCCTGTTCTTCTGAAGTTGGAAATTATGCTAAGGGTGACCCTGTGGCAGGAACATCTCTCTTCAGTCTTTACAAATTGATAAAGGGTAAAGAATAAAGCCAATGGTCCACTTTCCTTTGGCTGCTGGGTCAGAGCAGTCCGGGCCAGAGGGGAGAGCTGGAGAGCCAAGAACTTGACCACCCTAACCCCCATTAGTCATGGGCCTTCAGCGAATTCCTGAGCTCCCAGTGACACCATTTCCTTTCCTGTAAGACAGGATTGATAGAACGCCGATACACCCCTTCTCCTCAGAGATGCAGCTGGAAAGACATAGTTAACAGGCATGACATTGAACAAGTGCAAGCCCTACCCAGAACTAAGTCTTCATAAGTTGGTGGGGTTAAGTGTTACAATTTCATAGGTTTTCCAACATGCTGGAGATTGTGGCGATGAGAGCTCCACCGAAAACACAATCATTCGGTGAAGACACTCCAGTAAAGAGCCTTCTTACACAGGTGTGGGCAGGGCTAAGAAAAACAGCGAAGAATGTTGAGTCACCCGGACGCTGCTGAGTGGGAGGCCACTACTACCCTTAGGCTTGTGACCAGAGCCCCACGGAGCAGATGCTGTGGAGGAATAGCCACTCAGGGTCCCTCTGAACAAGGCACTCAGTGTGTCTGCAGCAAAGCCCCCGGTGGCAGGAGGCGGAAGACGCCACCACGAATCCCTTTTTGTTATTTTCCCTTAAGCTCTCTTTGGCAGTTGGTGAAATATAAATCAGCAAACCTAATACATAAATGTATTTATTGAGAAACCAAAATTTATAACTATTATTCCAGAACAATTTGTCTAGGCTCCTTTTAAAGATTTTGTTCATTTATTTTTAAAGAGGGGAAGGGAGGAAGAAAGAGAGGGAGAGAAACATCAATGTGTGGTTGCCTCTCAAGCACCAACCACTGGGAACCTGGCCCACAACCCAGGCATGTGCCCTGACTGGGAATTGAACCAGCGACCCTTTGGTTTGCAGGCCAGTGCTCAATCCACTGAGCCGCATCAGCCAGAGCTCTAGGCTCCTGTTAATAGTGAACATTTTAGCTCATTAAAGAATACAAACTGATTTACAGAATTTTCTCCCCCCCCACTTCCCCCCCTCCTTTTTTTTTTTTTTTTTTTTGAGACTTTGGCTAGATAAACATATCTGCAGACAAGCCCTGGCCCATAGCTCTTCTACTAACCAATAACTCCTGCCTTCGTGGTAGGTCCAACTCCCACTGACCAGTAGGCTCCAACTCTCATGACCAGTAGGTCCATCTCCCACTGACCAGTAGGCTCCAACTCCCATGACCAGTAGGCTACTACCTTCGGTGGTGAGCATGTCTACTCACTGACCACGACCCATTGTCTATTTCCCACCTTAGCTGTTATTCAGCTTTTGAGAAAGGAGACCAAGTGATGCAACTGGACACTTGAAGTTTCAGGGTTGCTGACTGAGTGAAGAGGTTGGGTAGAAGTCTGTAGGCTACCTATAAGGAACCTTTCTCTTACCAACTTCATATCTTTCTCTCACTATACATGCCTTTCTACAGCCTGAGTAAAGACTTAGCAACTGGACTTTGCTCAGGGACTTTATGTAGGGCAAAGCCTCCTCGATGGTGTTAGGGTCCCTGGAGCCTATTTATGCACAGAGCTTTTCCCATAATGAGGAATTGATTTCCAAAATAACTTGCTATTGATTATCTTCCTGCATCAGGGAAGAGCCAAAACACATCAAAATCTTATGGCCAAGACAAGTAAAATGAGCAGATGCTCTTTGCTCTGGGTCATTACTTCTTCCACCCTGCTTGGGGATTCTGTAAATCACCAGAAACAAGCAGCACAAAAACAATGTAAAGATGAGGCAATGAAGCCGATCATAAAAGGGCCACTCAAGCCAGCCCAGCCCTGATCTGTCAGTATGTTCATGACTCCATGCCTTGGGCAGGATACCTGACCGAAAATTTTCTCCAGGCTAAAATTCTGTACCTGCTGGGAAGTCAGACGATGAAAACAAAAGGGAAAATAATTGGGCCACAGCTCTGTCTGAGGTACAGAATTCCAGGAATGGGCTCCCGCAGCCTAACTAACATGAAGAATACAGCTTCGTTATGCAGCATCTTCCGCTCTGTATCTGCAATGCCTTTCAGAGCAAGTTTATCTGTGATTGGGACAATCAAGAATTTCAAGCAGAGGAGACAGTGAGGTCTTTAGTTAAGATGTGAAATGAGCTAGAAGTTCAGTGAGGCATAGAAAGCCCTCTGGAGGGGGTCTAAATGAATCCTGCAGCCTCAGCTCTAGGACCTCCGGCATGGGAACCCACCTTGACATCCAGATGGCTTCCCACCCCCTGCTGTGGCTCAGCCTGTCTCCTTTCTGGCTTGTGCTACTCTTGGATGAACTAGTTCAGGTTGTTCAGACTCCATGAAACTTCAGGATAGTTTAGGAACTACCCCACTGATGTCTTCCTCAGGGAACAGAAAGCCAAGTCATGTGCTATACATGCGGGGATGGAAACTGGGGACAGGGATACAGTAGAGCAACTGAGGACAGTGGGAAAGGTTTGAAATAGTCATTATGGAACCAGAGCAAGAATCTTCACCTGCCAATGGGTTGCTTAAGGATGGTACTATGTTGGGTTTTCACAAGCTCCACGAAGTGTCAGGACTTGAGGAAATGGGTGGTTGGGTGTGCCCAACAATCCCACAGCTGGGATTGGGGGTGTGCTGATGCTCAGTGGAGGGGCAGCTCAAGAGGCAGTGGAGGGTGTCAGGAAGAATGTGGGGAAGTGGCTACCGGTGAAAACATGGTGGTAGAAGAGGAGGGAAAGCCAGAAAGTGTTGCTAGACCGAGAGACTCAGCAAAGTCAGGAAACCGGAGCTCTTTCAGGCTGGAAGAGGGGCTCTGGCAGGATGGGTTACCCATGGGAGATACAGGGAAATGGCCGAGGGCGTG
The DNA here is from genome assembly GCA_004024845.1 of Tonatia bakeri. Lineage (NCBI taxonomy): Eukaryota > Metazoa > Chordata > Mammalia > Chiroptera > Phyllostomidae > Tonatia > Tonatia bakeri. Next base: position 156,256 of record PVIA01001028.1, read on the forward strand.
TCAACTCTGAGGACTGAGAAGAGCTCCTGGTGGCTAGCATGGCTGGAAAGTAAACAAAATAATAAGAAGGGTAAAGGTCCTGTTCTTTTCTCCTGGTTTAGATCTTGGCCCCCCCATAACTGTGTCTGCACTGGATCCGTCGTATGTGCCAACCTTCAGGTAGCTCAACTTTTTTCCATTTGCCTCTCAGTCTTGGGCATCCAGGGTGGGTTCTGGTAAAGAAAGAGCCACTACTTGATGAACCCAAACTAATTTTCCAATGTAACTGTTTCTCTTGTTCTTGCCCGGCCTCTAAAGGTCACTCTGTGAAGAAAGTGCTTTCTGCACCCTTGTTACATCATCCCCAAGAAACACGCAGCCAGAAACATGGCGCTCAGTTCAGTTCCAAGTCGGGACTTCTGGCACCTCATCGTGGTGCTAGTTTTTGGTGCCTATTGAAAAGCCAATGCCACCATCCAAAACAAAATCAAAAGATTGGAACAGTGTTTCTTTTAAAAAGTAAAGCTTCCTAAATTTTCTCTCAAAAATAAAAATTTAGCTACCAAGAAATACCTAAGAGCCAAAAGGAGGGAAAACTGATCCTCTGTCAGTCACATTACTTCCCTGGGCTTTAGTTTTTCTTGTCTGCTAAGATATCTGAGGCCTCTTCCAGCTCTAGATAACTGCACGAATATGCTTAGATAAATATTAATAGCTTTCATGAGCCCTGAAGAGCTTTGTTCACAGAGAAGGAGAAAAAGTCAGGTTTAGCTTGATTTTTTTCTGTGGAGACACTGATAGATATCCTGCCCCGGTGTTGTTCCTGTTCGCCTTATCAGTATTTTTTTTTTTTTTTCATCTCACATCTCAGCAGACAGCTTATCTTTACTCTCTTTCCATATTACCCTCATGGTTCCTTTGCAACTCTATTCACTGCACTGAAGTTTGGAATACTGTTTTCTCGAAAGATAACACCCAAAGCTGAATTCTTTATAAAAGGCTGTCACTTCAGTTTGAAGGGTAGAAATGAGTTGGCAGTAAAGATAAGGCCCTCCTTTCACGTTAAGACCAAAGAATTCTGAAATCTCTAAGAAGACCAATTATTAACTGCATACTTCCTAAACAATGCCCAAACAGATACATTATACGTTACAGCAAAGAACTATCACCTTTAGCAAAAGGCAGGGACAAAAATTCCATTTAGTCATTGTTAACACAAGAATTTGGAGTCCCGGCATGACTTATCGCTTCAAACATTACGTCATATATTCCCAGCTCAGTTCAATTCCCTTGTGTTGAATGTCTTCCGTTACTGAAATTGATCTTTGTTAATACCAGGCGTAATGTGCTCTCCATCTCTTAAAGGAAACTGATGGACTCTTGCCATGACAGGAGATAACTGGAAATCTATATCCTCCGTACACCAGTTCCCCATCAATATACTGAAATGTCTTTTCTTTAAAAATAACAGCTCTGCATGAATTTGATCACTTTCCCAAATTAGTGTAATTGATGCACCCCAAGGCCTTAATGATTCAGAAAGTGCATACTCAAGGGATATTTAAATGGCTATTTTGTAGGCAGATAAAATATGGGCCAGTTCACTGAATACCCATTCCCTGAGTTTAGGTGATGTTCAGAGCATGGCTGAGGGCTGGCCAGTGTGTCAGGAAGGCTGCTCATAAATAACACAGAGGGCAAATGGCTTCATACGTGCATGGTCTTGTCCTTATCCTGGCTTTCAGTAAAAGATGAAAAAGGCTGTGCATTTGAGGACATGACAATTATTACGGTAGGAATTATTATAGTTGTCTTAAAAACTGAGAACCTCAGTTTCCTAGCCTGTGAATCGGGTGACAATAATAATCTCTACTCCCCAGGGTTGTTTGCTAATGTGGAATCTAAATGGAGTGCGAAAGCCTCGCTGGGTCTGCGGAACTGCTCTGAGAGTCCTGGGACCTTCTTTCCGCAGCGCACCCTCACTCTCCGCAGGGCCAGTGCTGCTGGGGAAGGCTACTCCGGGGCTGCTGAATACATGAACACATAAGGGAATCAATCCCTTCCCCAACATCCTGTGGGCATGCTCCAGCTGCGCGTCAGCTAGGAGGAACTGGCTGTATTACTTCTAACTATGAGGCAGTGAGCATACCTCTACTCTTCGTTTCTAAACTGTTGGCAGACCTGAATCATCAATCATAACATTCTTCCCAAATGTGGCCTTCAAAACATTTCTCGAGACAATATTCCAGGCAGCCACTACCGATTGTTCAGAGTTGACACCAAAGATAAAATCCATTTGAGATCTCCCAGGCTAGCCACATCACTGTCAGGGCATAAAGGCTCCCCCTGAACCTGTGTTTGAATCACTGATTCATCACAGTTGCCATCCTGGATTGTCAGGACTGCCCCCAGCACTACTTGTTTGCATGGTGCGTGGAGAAGGCTAGGCAACCAAATCTGTTTAAGAGCACACCGTGCTTTTTGCTGAAGGGACCTGCAGAAGATCTCCTCATTTATTTTGCCTCTGTGTGTGGCAGTCCTCAATTCTGCCCACCCCAACTTTCTTCTGAAGTGAAATAGCCACTGTGTTCTACTTGCAGCCTCTGGTCCTCCTGGTCTCGGTACAGAAATCCCCGCTATGTTAACCAGGTTAATAAGACCCACTGTTGTTCCTCACTTGTGTGTCTATCACCCCTTCTCTGTGTTTCTTCTGACCTCATTTGGACCTCATTTGTTCCTTACGACTCACTCTTGCCTGAATCTCTAACCCCTGGATGCTCGCTTATCTGCTCCCAGTCATCTGGAGACTTGCTTGGTAACCTCTGGCAAGTGTCAGGCACACCATGCAAGGTTGTTCAGCCTCAACTAGGGAGTGATCCAATATCCACTGACTGCTTTGTTTGGTGCCAGCTTCTTTAATCCATTACTTAATTTAATTTTTAATACAACCCGGGAGGTTGATACAGCATCATTATAACCTATATGGGGGGAGGGAGGGACAAAAGATTTAGAGATGTTAAATGTGACTGAGTTTAGAGAGGTGGCAGTTGGTAGAGCTGGGATTCAATATCTGACCCCAGGATCTGGACACCACCCACTCACCACACTGCTTCCTGGATGGATGCATACATGGTGGGCTTTGGGGGGTTGCACAGTATAGGGCAGTTACTTCTTTTCTACATTCCCCTCCCCATAACCTCCAGCCCCAGCTCTGCTCATCAGTATGACTCAGGCTCTCGCAACTCATGTGAGAAGAGGCAGAAAATAGCAGCCTTCTCCGGGTACAAGAAACACAATGCAGTGATTTGTGGCGTGAGGCCTGATAATTAACTAAATAGGATCCTTTGCGATGAGACAATTTCACTTGATTTTATTGCCACATTAAAATGTGAATCTTAAGCAAAACAAGAATATAAATCTTACTGGAGGATGCTGAAGTTTAAAACAATATATACCCAACTCAATTCTCAATAGAGAGAAGACTTTATTGAAGGCCATAAACATTTTTTGCATGCCAGGGGAGAAATATGGCCATAAAGCCAGCTCCGGTTTAGTGATTTGGTAAATGAATGGAATGTTTGTCTGAGCCCCAGCGGGATTCTTAGGGGGTAGTCATTAAGACCCTCACATCCACAAGCAACATTCTATAGATCAATGTTGTCTAAGAGCAGCCTTTCTCCCTGGGGGTGCTCCTGGCATTTGGGGTGACATTTCTTCACTTTGGAGACTGCACAGTTCCCTCCCTGAGGACAGACCCCTGCCCATTCCCAAGGACACTTCGGTGCATTTCCACAGCGGCGGTACACCCTCCTGTCCACCATGGAGCTCTGGAGCAGGAACGAGCAAGTGGCGTGAGTCTTCCCTTCTCCAAGCTCAGGAGCATGCTGTCTGCTTCTCACCTACCTCCAGGACACGTGATTGCTCAGAGCCAGAAAGAGGTCAGGAGAGAAAGAACAGAGAGGAGGTTGAAGTTTCCAAAGAATACTTAGTGTTGACCCTCAAACTGCATGGGCTTGAACTGCACAGGTCCACTTATGTGCAGATTTTTTTCAATAAACACTGTAAATGTATCTTCTCTTCCTTATGGCATTTTTAATAATATTTTCTTTAGCTTACTTTATTGCAAGAACACAGTATGGAACTTGTATATAATGCACAGTATATGTTAGGTTTTTATGTTATTGGCAGGGCTTTTTATTGTCGTTGGTTACTGTAAGCTATTAGTACTTAAGTTTTGGAGTGTCAAAAGTTATATGAATTTTTGACTTTATGGGCAGTCAGCACCCCAATCCCTGGTTGTTCAAGGGTCAACTGTATGTATAAAAGGTAAAATCTCAACTCACATGAATATAAAATGACATATGTGTCATTATCAATGAGGGAACTAGCATTTCAAAGGAGGATTACAAAACATATATAGACAAATAACAATGTTGAAGAAATACAGATAGAGATAAAATTGTTCAGCACCTATAGGGCAACAATCAGCTGCCTCTCCATGGAACACAGTTTGCAATTCTATGGGCGAGAATCACCTCCATTACCAGCAGCATTCCACATCTTGACGGAGCTGTAAAGTAGTAGAGGGTGAAAGATGGATCAGAAGGGTACTCGAAATAGAACCTCCAGTAATCAATTTTGCCTATGTCCAAAATCTCACAGTTTTTCTGACAAGGTGGTTTATTCTTAACCAAGCCAAAGGTGGAGCAACATTAACACCAACAGATTTGGGAATGGCGGAGTAAACAGCATGTATGTCTGTCTTCTTCTGGGTGTCTCTGGAAGGGGGCAAGACGTACAGACATTCTCCCGCAGGCCATGGCAGGAGAGATGTGGAGATGGTGCAGAAATGGCCTCACAGGGTCTCTCTGACTTAGAATAAACAGGCCCACTCATTCCTGTTTCAGAGCCTTTGTACTTCTGCTCCTTCCCATTGAAAATCCATCCTCCAGACGTTGGTATGTTGCTTACTTCTCATTCAGATTCAACTCAAATGTCATACCTTAGAAAAACCTTCTGCACATCTGGCTCCCTTCACAGCACCCCACGTCACTTGTTTTCATTTATTTCGTTTTCGTGTCTATGACCTGGCTTGCCTCTCTATAACATAGTCCCTACATGCAGGGACCCCCAGACTTGGGGACTGCCATCCCCAGTGCCTGGGTAATGGTGTGTATTTTGAGATTGCCTGGTTGCTCAGGCAATGAAGCAAAGGCAGCCTGCTGTTTTCTCGGGTGGCTAACAGTAGCCCAGGTGTGATAATTGGATCTGACCTCTTACCTGCGACAAGAAGATGCTCTTGATGGATCTAGTATGAATTGTAATTGCTGGACCAAAAAGGAATGTGGGAATTTTAGGAAATGACAGGTTGACCAGGCAGGAGGAGTCAGCTGCACGCTTGTATGATCTTGAGAATGACTTAGTAGAGAAAGAAAATTGACGATGTGGAAGAGAGATAGATTGCTAGAAGGGTGTCTTCAGAAAGACAAAAGGAAATGGACAGTCATTTGAGCTAATGTACACAGAGGCAGAGCCATGTGAGATGCTGGTGGAGGTGGAGGTGGTGGGGATCTGTGGAAATTCCCTTCTCATTGATTCACTTTTCTCAGAAAATTAGAAATGAGGTCATATATTGAGAGCAGGATGGGGAAGATGGTGCCTGGGCCATGAGGGTGAAGCTCTCATGAATCCTGTTAGTGCTTTTATAAAGGAGACCCCAGAGAGCTCCTTGCCCCTCTCCATTCTGTGAGAACAGTGAGGAGACAGCAGCCTGCAACCCGGAGCGGGGCTCTCAGCAGAACCCAATCGAGCTGGCACCTTCATCTCAAACCTTGGCCTCCAGACTGTGAGAAGTAAGTTTCTGTGGTTTATAAGCCACCTCATTTCTGGTCTTTTGTTATAGCAGCCTGAGCTAAAGCCAGGTATTGAATAACACACAGGACTGCCTACAGGATGGATATAAGCAATACACTCTGGGCTCTCCTACCAGCATCAGCAAGTGGGAAATGAAAGAAGTGGGAGGAAGAAACACAATATAAAGTCAGCAGAGTACAGAGTCCTACTTTTCCAAGGTTAAGGGAACTGCTTAATTCTAATCCAATAGGAGCTTGTGCTGCATCTTTTATCTCCTGGGGATTTTCTTCTCTAAGGAGAACTATCTACTCCTTAGCACTTCCGGAACTTATGGTAGCCCTACTACTGTCCCCACTGCGTACCTCCTGCCAACACACCCAGTTACATGGTCTACACTAGACTATGACCAAGGAAAGTCCTTTCCCTGAGAATGTACAGTGAAAACAGAGAGAGAGGGAGACTCAGTCTTTCTCACATGCACAGTGGGTGACCATGCAATATGTGGACCAGAAAAGCAGAAGAGATTTGTCTGCAGGCAATGGAGAATCAAACAGATATTATAAGAGGGCCTGCGAGGGGAGATAGAGAGAGAGCCCCGATGGGTTCCAGGCCCTCATTATGGTCTTCTCCTGAAGTCCAAGTGCAAACCTACCTTCAGCTGATTTGAGAAACCCCCTTTTGGGTTTTTTTTCCCTAAGTTTTATTTAATTTTTTTTAGAGAGAGGGGAAGGGAGGGAGAAAGAGAGGGAGAGAAACATCAATCAGTTGCCTCTTATATGCGTACCAACAGGGACCAAACCCACAACCCAGGCATGTGCCCTGCCTGGGAACCCAGAAATAAAACTGGTGACCTTTTGCCTTTGTGGAACATGCCCAGACCAACTGAGCCACCCTGGTCAGGGTGAGGCAGCCATACCTTTTGTTTAGGCAAGTTACCTGCTGAAAAATGAATTCTAGGTAAATATAATGCTTTCACACAGTTCACCCTGTTTAATTCTCACAACAATGCAGCAGATACTATTATCCAATTTTACGGATGCTTTTTGGCTACATGGAAATTAGTTGTAGATTGAATGGTAGGGATACTTGAGTTTTAGTCTTAATTCTACCAGGACTACATCATTTGAAGCAAATTGGCTTCTTTTAGCCTCAGTCTTCCTTACAAAGCAATTTGGACTGGTAAAAAAAATCAAGAATCCTGTTTGTTATTTATGAAATCAATGACCTGACCACGTCCGGAAGGATTTTGAATGGGCAGGAGCTGCCAGTCAGCACGGCCTCATCCTCCTCATTTCCAAGTGCATGGGTCGGACTGTGTGGAGCCTAAGGTGACCTTTAGCTCTGACATCCAACGGACTATTTTCTGGCTTCACTTACCAAGAGGCTCACTCTCAGTCATGAAAGAGCTGAAAATAGCTAATAAATTTGGTGGAACATTTGGACAACACAGTTATAGACCCACTTGTATCCGCAATAATTCTTTCCGGCTCTGAAAACCTTTGAAATTTTTATTTTTTATTATGACTACATGGATCATTACTTGGCAAAGAAATTTCCCCTAATATTAATCTATGAACATAAAGAATTATGTGCTGGGATAAAAGGATATAAAAATAAAATCTATTAACTTATTGACAATAAAAGTAGGGCCTGGATTTCCATGAAAATGAACCAACAAAAACTACCATCAAAACTGGATGAGCTCAAAGTAATACAAGCTTCATTGACCGGCCCCAAGAAAGTGGCTTTCAAGTTAGTTTCCCAGTCCCGTGCCTCTGAGATTTCCTTGATGTTGTTTAATGGAGAGAATTGATCCCCAAATTCCCAGCCTTTTGTCAGCTCACTGAGAGCTTCGACCCTAATTGCAAGCTATGCAGGCACCTCATTGCCACGCTCATTAGCATTCCTTGAATGCCTGAAATTCTGGAAAACCAAGACACTGGAACCTCACTGCGTTAACGGGGAAACACATAAACAGAGCCTGGTGTTGGATCTCACTGAGTTCCTAAATTGAAAACCAATTCAAACAGATTCTGAGGATAATGGTCTACCAGTTATATTGACAAGGACTTTCTAAAATTGTCACAAAATTAGGAGTGAAGCTTAATTCAGAAACTACCTGTGTTTTCAAACAGTTAAGATTGAGAAATTACACATAGAAGGGTAAAATAGTTTTTATTTTGTTTTATGTGTCTGTGTTACTCCTTCACCTCAGTTTGGATGTTTGTTCAGCTGCTTCAGAGCATAGCCCTCCACATTGCCTTTGGAGAGGCTCGCCTGACCTTTAACGACCTCATCGCCTGGAGCTTGGGTGAAAACGGTGAAAACTTGATGAACTGCACAACATGAAAAAGTCCTTCACCTGTCCTAGTCATCTAAGTATTATTTTCCCCATGCCACATGGAATAGATAGATAAATATTAAATAGCTACAGATAGAAATAGAGGTGTATACTTCAATTTTACTTGCCTTTGTAAAGCACAGTAAAAAATTCTGAACTCACCGCTTTCCTGCTCCAAGCAGCACACGAAACAGCGGCACCCTCTGCCTCCAACAGGGCTGCTCATCTTCATTAGATCTCCAGGTCTCCGGCCCTCCTTAGCCTGCCGTAGCCTCTCATTTGGTTTGCATTGCAGGCTCCGTACAGAGGTAATGACTCTGATTTTGAAAATCTCTAGAAGTTATAGCAAAGAAGCTGGGCCAGGAGGAAAGGTGGACCCAATGAGAGGAGTGGCGCTGACTCCCCTCCCCACTGCTCCATCCTCCCTCTTCCAGAGAGAGGACAGGCTGTGGGCTGCTGGGGACTGTGGGACTTGAGAGCCTGCACCGTGCTCTGTGCTGGCTTCTCTTCAGTAAAGGGGCCCCCGGAGTCAATGCCGCAGAAAGTTCAACGAAGAACAACCAGAACCATAGCCTGAAAGCACCGAAGGCCTTTAAAGGGCATCAGCTCCTGTTGTGCCCTTTATTTCCTGCACAACCGCCACCACAACTTGCCTCTCTCCTTGCCTTAGGCCTTTGCTCATGATGCTCCTGGGGCCTGGATCTCTCTCCCCTCAGCTCCTCCTTGATAAAACTCCTGCTTATCTTTCAGGCCTCAGTTTAAAGTTGCTTAAAAAAACACCTCCCTTGGCCCTCTGATATAATTTAGTTTCCCTCTTTTATTCTCTTTTCGCACCCTAGTCTCCTTCTTCGTAACATGTATGTGTTGCTATATATTTATTTGTTGTCTTTTGGTTACATAAAACCAGCCCTTGGTTATATAAAACCATCAACAACAAAGGCATCAAGCTTTATATTCATGGACAGATTCCCATGTGGTAATCACCCATGAAAGGTTATTTACGGAATACTTACAATGACCCAGGTACAATGGCTAAGCACTAAGACTAAAAATAGTCCCACTCCTTGGGTAATTATAATACGGATGGCTAAGTTATTACGGGCACAAGTACACATAATAGGAAATGGGCCTAAGGACTGCCTTGGCATGGGATAAGGGACAGTTTTTGGAGGATACAACAGAAAGAGAGACCTGAAGGGCGAGCGGAGTTAACCAGAAGATGCAAGGAATGGGGACGAGGTGACGGGTGAGGTGAGGATGAAGAAGCGCCCCAGGCAAAGGGACTGGCTATGTATGCAAAGACTTGGAGGTAAGAGAGTTCAGGCAAAGTCAGAAATAAGTATTGTTCAATATGGCAAGAGCAAAGTGACTGACAGCACGAGAAGAGAGACAAGCTGTGCCCGCATCATGGCTTTAGACTCTATTTTGAAAACAGTGGGGAGTAACATAATCAGATTTGCATGTTAAAAATCTAGCTGCAAGGTAGGGACTGGGATAGAGAAGGCCAGTGGTAGATTGCCTTGTTGGCCCCGTCGCTCACTGGCCCCTGTGTCCCCACCCTTACCATGGTCTCACAGTGAGCCCAGTGTGCTTCTCTTCCTTTTAACCTCAGGTCAGGCCATGTGACTTGTTTTGGCCAATAGCATCTGGGTAGAGGTGATGGTGTTACATTTCCAAGCCTGGGCCTTGAGAGGCCTTGAGAGGCCTTGAGTATTTCCACTTGCCCTCTTATACCTCTGTCTTGCCATGGGAAAAACATGCCCTGGCCAGCCCACTGGGCCCAGGAGGAGGAAGACGGGAGACAAATGGAGCCGAGCCACCCCTGCTGTTGTAGCCTGAGGCACATCTGCCCAGCTGGCTCACAAACCCATAAGCGAGAAAAAGATTTTTTTCAAATGAGATGCTGAGGGTCTTCTGTATGCAGTATTATTGAGACCATCGCTAACTAAGAGTGATGAATTAGGAGACTATTATAGCTGTCAGCTGAAAGCTTATGATAATGAAGATAGAGATGGAGAAAAACAGAGAGATTCAAAAGGTACTTAGAAAATAAAATTGCCATGACATAGTAGCTTATAGAGAGAAGTTAATTAAGAATGTATCTTGGGGTTCTTCCTTGGGTAAGTTATTCAATGAGAGGGGGAACATAGGGGGAAGGTGCTATTTGAGTTGTGTTGAATCTGAGGTGCCTATGAGCTGTCCAAGGGGATGGGTTCAGTGCACGTGGGTCTAGAACGTGGGAGAGGTCTCAGCTGGACCATACATGAGCACCCGTGTGGGTCTGGATAGGAACCCTAGGGAGAGAGCGGAAAGCAAGAATGTGGAGGATAGAACTCTGGAGAGGCCGGCATCCAAGGGCACGTGAACATGAGCCCTCAGAGAAGACCACCGAGCAGCAGAGAGAAAGAGACAGGCCCAGGGAAGGTGGTGTCCTGGGAGCAAAGTAGGGGAGGGCTCTAAAAAGGAGGGTGTGGTCAACTGTGCAGAGAACTGTGAGAGAAGAGGCAAAGAATTGATAAGAAATGTATAAGAAAGCACAAAGAACTTACCTACCATATTTTGCCATGTATAATGTGCACTTTTGTTGCCTAAATTTTTGAGGGGAAAATAAGCATGCACATTATACAAGGGTGGTACCTGAGATACCTTGTATCTGTTGTGTTTTGAAATTATTTGTACATAAACTTTCTTGTACCATATGTTCAAAAATAAATACTAAATTTCCTTTATAATACAAAAAACAAGTATCTAAATATAAATAAGTAATTTAATTAAAAATAAAAACGAAGCATTTTTTCCCTGAAAGCTTGGGCCAAGAACGTGGGTGTGCATTATACTTGGCAAAATATGGTAATTTACAAACAAAGCAAAGGCATTTTTGCCCAAGAAATTTCAGACGATTCCACAGTAGATGCGTCAATAGAGCCCTAACCCCAGATTTTCTGGATGTTCGGAGTGAGTAGCAGCAAGATCCCAGGTGCATCCTGAATCACTGCCCTTTCCCGGTCTCCCTGGGTGGGCTGTACCTTGGAGCAGAACTTTGCCTTCCCTGCAGCAGGGTACCATGCTGTCCAGGCCACTCTGCTCAGAGGCCTTGGGAACTCTGTCGAATCTATGCAAAGCATCCTTTGTGCTGCGCCAGGGTTGGCGGGTCTCCCTCGGACTCACTTCCCATCGATCCAGATGAACTTTCTGGCCCTGAGGGCCTGCGATGGAACCAGCCCGGCTTCTGCTGCTGAGACCCGTGGTGGCCCCTGCTTTCAACAGCACAGTGGGCTCTTCCCTCCTGCCTCCTGGAGTCAGAGTTCTGGAGACTGCTGTGGGTTGAAATATCAACATCCCCTCCACGGTGGGCAGGCGGCGGAGCTGGAGGAGGTGAGAACCTGAGTGCCCTGAGTGAACCACTCGCTTGCTCAGTCTGCAGGCAAACGTACAGCCACCGAGCCCAGCACAGGCCTGGCAGGAGCTCTGAACAATTACCACGTTTATGTCCTCAGTGATTGCTCAGGTCGGGGAACTCCAGAAACTTGAAGTTTGTTTTCCTCTTCAATTGGAACTGACAGTTCCCCACAATTGGATTACTTTGAAATCAAGGAATTGCAGTTCAGATAGTTCATAAATTTATTTCTGTTCCACCTTGTAGCATTTATTACAAAGACTGATCAGCCAAAGAATATGGACTTTCTGCTTTTTATTTCCTGCTTTATTACAGCCACTTTTCAAAGTAGGGTGGTGTGGTTAGCAGGATGGGGTGGCTCACAGCCAGCAGGCAAGGGTGTAACTAAGCAGAGAGAAGCATCCTTTTGTTCGCATGGACTCCATCCACTGCCATTCTACCCGGTTCGCTCGAGGAAGGGTCTGGAAAAATATTAAGTGCCTGGGGGAGGAAGTGAAGGGGGTGAGTTAAGAGGCACCAGAAACCCCACACTACGTTTGAAGCAAAGCCAGAATTGGGGTGGGCAGCCATCCTCTCTCACCTCCACCTCTGCAGATATCTTTGGGGGGCAGGTGTAGAAAGGGCAATTGGTCAGAGAGAAGAAAAGATTATAAATTGTCAAGATCTGGAGAGAGATTCTGGAACTTTTGGCAACCAAAGGCCATCAGACCTTGAGTGTGTGTGTTGGATCTGTGAGAGAGAAAGAGAGACATATTTGTTATACAAAGTTTTACCTACCAGGGGCTGACCCTGGTAAGGGTCTGGGAACCCAACAATGAATTGTCCCTGTCCTCCTGAAGCTCCTAGCTACATGGGGTCACTGAGCTGAGAGACAGGTAGGGTGGGCCCAGGGTGCTACGAGAGTGCTATGGAGAGCTTTCTGGAAGAAGTGGAGGCTTCTGCTTGGAAGGACCCTTTGACATGAGACAACTGCCTTCTTCATTAGGCCCAGGTCACTGAAACACAAAAGCAAGCAGGGCTGCAGGGCAGAGGCCCACTCCAAGACAGAGGCTTGCGCATGTGACGGTTTAGCAGGGTGGTGAGGAACCCTTTGGGTGGACATCCTGGCTCTGTTGTCTGCTAGCTCTGCAGCCTTCACCTTTTGGTGTCACCATGTCTTCATTTGTAAAAAGGGGACAAAAGTGGTGTAGCTCGTAGGGTTGCTGACAGGATTGAATGAGAAAACCCACGTGGTATGTGAGGACAATGCTTGCCTTCCAGGGGCTCTCAGTAAGTGTGGCTCTGTTAGCCGGACAGGGCCTGGCGTGGTGTGTGAGTTCAGAGGGCATCAGGAGGGTGGGGAACACCCAGGGCCTGTACCTTTGTTTCTCCAGCCCTATTCACATAGGTTAGATAGTTCACCCTGCCCTAACCAGCCTGAGAGTTAAAGAACAACTTATTTTAAAGGTCTTATTTGGGGTTTACCCTCCAGCTGTAATCCTCATTCATTGCCTTGTGAAGTAATACATGGCAAGGAGCAGCCTGCCTCTCCTAACTGCAGGGATGAAATCTCAGATTGGTTACACAACTTCTCCCAAATTCCACGTTGAGATTATTGAAAAGGAGGGGTCTGAACTCTGATCTTCTGAGCTACAGGCCCAGGTCTCCTAATAAATCTCAGTACTCCATGGCATCTACTAGCCGGCAAGCTCCGCCCTCCACCGTGGCTGACCTGGTATCACGAGCTGGAATGATTTCATCGAACAAGCTGCACACAGAAACAGAAAATGTCGCCTCAGGCGCTTTCTTGGATGTTTGATTTTCATGTAAAAGCTATTTCTAACCTTAATGAGCAAATACTGAGCGACTGTTTCTCTTAGGTTTCTCTGACAGCAGAGAATGGAGTCTGAGAAGCAAGCTAGCTTTGCAGGGTCAGCAGAAGCAGGCAGGGGCACCAGGCAACTCTTACTGGTGTGAATAGGAACTTGACTTTGCATTTTAAGTCTTCTCAGCTGTTCATCCAAAGGAAAACTGTGGTTCACAATTATAGAAAATCAGTAGCTAGAATTATGAATAATAGCAAAAGAAGCTGTTTGTGCAGCAAGTAATCCGTGGCAATGTTTTATAATTGATAGTCCTTTTTATTATTTAAACGCTAATTAATTCGTGTTTCTAGCAATGCATTGACTGTATTTATGGTGTTATGGCAGGAGCTTAAAATCGTTCCTTATTGTTTTCTTTAGATAATTAAAATGCACTGTTTATTTGTTCTATTTGTGGGTGTTTAGAAAACTGCACCTTTCGAGAGCGCCTTATGGGCAGTATATACAAAAGCACCCCCATGTATGCTCTGTCCTCGATGCTTTTCTTACCTGTAGGATTCACACAACACCTCTTGAGGATCTGTTCTCACAGTCTCCCTGGTGCTGGCTCCATTCGCCCATTTATAAAGTGAAGAGAGTGAAATCTGTGAGTGCAGCTGCCACTTCGCCACGATGACCTGGCAGACCTGGCTTTTGCACAGACACATGACACAGTCCAGTCCCTTCATCTCTCCGAGGCTGTAGGCCGGTGAAATGAGGGAGATGGGAGTGGTCGCCCTTAAAAGCCCTCAGAGCTCTAAATCTGAGTGTGTTCATGGAATCAGTGGATGTGCCCTCTTGCAGGTGCATCGGAGGTTCCGACCGCTGGAGAGAGAAAAACCACGAAAAGATTAACGGGCCGGTGTCATTAGAGGATTCTCCGCCCACAGATACGAGCTGCCTGTTCCTGGTTAGTGTCGCTGCATCTTCCCGAAGGCTGAATTTTACTGTTTGACTCCTTCTATACCATTAAACAATAGGCTGCCCATAAAGTAAAATCTACAGAATTTCAGTGGAGGCTCTAGGCTGATGTTTTATGTGAGATATTCCAGAATGTTTTCCCAAGTTTATTTACAAGATGGGAGCCTTTACATTCCATTTCTGGGGCATATTAATTTTGTTTTTGTTTTTGTCTCAGGAAGACAGAGAAGGCATTTATAAATGTCAGCCCTCACCTCCCAAGGTCAGAGCTGAAGCTCCACACAGAAAAAAGTCAACTCCAGAATGCAAATGTGTCGAATTGCTACTGCTGGCTCGTGGTTATGCAGGTCAGTTGTTTGCAGCAACCGCGAGAGATGAAAGTTGTGGATTAACATTCCTTGTAATTCCATTAGCTCTGTTCTGTTCCATAGCTTCACATTAGAGTCCTAGCTCCGCCCAGCCATCCTGCAAAAGGGGGTTATTGGTTGTACGAAGAATTTGCTCTGAACTGAAGCTTGGTGCTGGGGTTTTTTTTAAATTTATATCACTTTTTTATTGTAAAGTCAGGATCCTTTTGCAGAAGCCAGAAGCAATTGAAAACTTGTAAAGTCTGGGGAATCTGCTATGACTTATTTATTTATTTAGCTAGTTAGTTAGTTAGTTAGTTAGTTAGTTTTTCAAGTACAGTTGTCTCTGTTCCCCCCCACTCCCTCCCACCTCCTATCCTACCCCCCTTTGTCTTAATCCATGTGTCCTTTATACATGTTACTTGATGACCCTTCTATTTTTCCCCCCGGTACCCTACCCCCTCCTCTCTGGTCATTGTCTGTTCTTTATTTCAATGTCTCTGGTATATTTTGCTCACTTGTTTGTTTTGTTGATTAGGTTCCACTTATAGGTGAGCTTATACGGTATTTGTCTTTCCCTAACTGGTTTATTTCACTTAGCGTAATACTCTCCAGTTCTATCCATGCTGTTTCGAAGGGTAGGAATTCTTCTTTCTTTCTGCTGCGTAGTATTCCATCGTGTAAATGTACCACAGTTTTTTGATCCACTCATATACTGATGGGCACTTAGATTGCTTCCAGCATTTGGCTATTGTAAATTGTGCTGCTATGAACAGTGGGATACATAGGTGATTTTGAATTGGTGTTTTAGGATTCTTAGGGTATAGTCTCAGGAGTGCAATTGCTGGGTCAAAAGGCAGATCCATTTTTAGTTTTCTGAGGAAGTTCCATACTGTTTTCCACAGTGGCTGCACCAGTCTGCATTCCCACCAACAGTGCACTGGGGTTCCCTTTTCTCCACATCCTCGTCAGCACCTGTTGTTTGTTGATTTTGTTATGATGACGACTGGTGTGATGTGATATTTCATTATGGTTTTAATTTGCATCTCGCCAATGGCTAGTGATGCTGAGCATCCTTTCATATGTCTCTGGGCCTCTGTATTACCTGTGGATGGACCTTCTTCCATCTTGGACTTACCAATGCTGAGCACTTTCTTAACTCACAACTGGAAAGGTTAAGTCTCTTGGCACACGAAGTCTTATTTGCTTGGGAGAATACCAACTTTCAGGTGCTAGCCCCCATCTCAGAGCTCCTCCCATCATCCTACTGAGCGGGCCCAACGTGAGGCCCTACACCTTCCCCCCAGATCATTTGCCCAGACTTGAATAAGCTGTCACAAGCCTTGCCAACTAGCGCTGAGATACAGCCACAGTCAGTGCCCTTGGGGATGTCACACAATGTTTGGAAGAGGTCAAACAAACCAACATGGTTACATTTTTAAAAAGAAAATTGATAGAGGACCGAAAGGCTACCCACAAAATTGACTTCGGGCTTTTACTCTGCTGGATTCATTAAGAAATAATGTAGGCGAAGACAACTAGACTTTCAAAAGAAGAATAGTAAGAAGGGATATGCCTTAGACATCAAAATATACCATTAAACTAAAATATATAAGCATTTTGATACAACTACAAAATTAGACAAAGCAAGAAAAAATAACTTATAGACCTTAATATGTATAATTGATCTATATAAAGGAAGAATTACAAATTCAATAAATGGATTTGGGGAAGTTTAGTGTTTAAGGGAAAAAATTATCTTAGACACTCCTCCTACAGCATTTTACAAAATGATGTTCAAATGAATGAGATAGGTAAGAGAAGAATATGTACAAAATGAAACCTAAAATATCATAAGAAATTGTAAAAAAAATTTATCTAACATCTAGAGACAAAAGCCTTGTTAAATATAAAAACAATAGGGAAAAGTCTAATACACTTGACTGAATAAAAATTTAAAACATCTTTGTATATATAAAAGATCAATGCTCATATTTAAAGACAAATTATGAAAAGATAGTTTTCAGGGAGGGATTCTGGATAGACAGCAGGGACAGGGACTTGGTTTTAAACCTTTCTCAAAATCTCCACATAAAAACTGCAACTGGATACCAAGCAATTTAAAACTGATGTACATCTGCAGCAGTTAACTGATGCAACATGCCCAACTCTCAAATACAGGCCACGCAAACCACCAAAAGCTTCAGCGTCTGCGGGACGTCAGCCTGTGTACCAGGGAATGTTGGGGAGGGCGGGGGACTCCAAAAGAGCACACAGGCCAACTCCAGAAGAGCAGCGGAACCTCGAAGGGGTTTCACCCAAACCAGTGGCAACGAGTGCAAGGGGCCTGTGGCGAGGTCTCCAAGGGCTCCAGAGGGGTCTCCACCCTGCCAGCTCCTGAAAATGACCAGTTAGGGCTCCATTCTGGGAGAGTTCTCGGCAAGTAGATAGGGGGTGATAGATTGTGTATTGTTATTCTGTTGTGTGTATGAGATAGGATAAAGCAAATGAGTAATTCGGGGATATTCTGTCATCTCCCACATCCTTGAGAACCAGGGTTTGGGGCATGGAAGGAAGGAGATCCAGGAATACTATAGATGAGATTAAGCAAAAACTGTATCGTCCTGCAATTGAATTGAAAGTATGATTTCCTGAGGTGTGCGCACATATGTGTTTAGAATATGAGCTATGTGTTCTTAAAAATCACCACAGTGAGAAAAATCATGCAATAAAAACCATGGGGCTCATGGTGAAAGTGGGGTTAAGGGCATAACACTCAAAAACTTCATCAGTGACACATTTTTAAAAAGGATAGAAACTTAGCAAAGATGCTAGCACAGTTCTACACATGTTAACTGGTGAAGAAATACAGAAACACGGTAACAAACAGGGCATTTGCCTTGAACAGGGCTGGAGTTGCTTGCGGAGGTGGCATTGGGAGGGCCGTGGCGTGTCCGGTAGTGTGGAGCCGCAGAGGGGGTGCACCTGAGCCGGGCAGCAAGTTGCAACACCAGCTGTGGGTGGCTGGCTCATCGTCCTCTATCGAGCATTGATAGGATTTTTTATAGCCTTAAATCTGGGTCATTTTTTCTGCCTTTGAGACGGAGGCCTTTGAAGCACGCATTTATAATAGATACCCCTTTCTTCACAATCGAAAATGTCATCCATTGTGTAGCTGCCTTCGGTGTCATTGCTGGAAATTCTTCTGCTGCTTCTCCACCTGTGCAGCTGAAAACTCTGGAACTGAAGTGGTGTTTGAAACCACCACACCAGCCACTTCTAGCACTGAAAGGTCCCGCTTCTGCAGGATTTGGCTATTTCGATTTAAGGTCTTTGTACATAGATTATATTTTCTCTTTGCGGAAAAGCTTATTTCAGATTTTTTTTTTTTGCTATTTTGCATATTCTTACACAGCTTGGTTCAGCTTCACCTAATATTTCTCTGGTATAAAATCACCCATTGACAAATGCAAAATTTATGTTGGGCTCCATTTGTTCCTTAGTATAGCAATCACGGTTGAACAAATTTGCATTTTTAAAACAAGTGTTATAGGAAAATTGTCTATGTGTAGATTCCACATGCCCCCATTAACCCCTTAGCTCTGTCCACTGAAAGAACTACAAAGAATGACTAACATTTTAATAAATCAGCAATGAGCAACCCTGGCATTGTATTTCCAGGGTCAGGTCAGCAGGACCCAGGAGACAGCCGAAGAAGTTCCCACTGCCAAAGATGGGACAATGTATTTCATACGGATAATATTTGTGTAAATGTATTTAAATCCATCAACTATGTTTAAATCCATGCGTTCCTAATGTTATTTGAAAAAAAACTCATTGGTCACTATTGGAGGATGAAAGGCCCTGGTTCATTATCTTGAAAATGGACAAAAATAAAGAATCAAGTATTTGTCCTGCCTCCCCTTCGCAAATGGCAGCACTGGGTAACCAAATCATAGATAAGAGGGAACATGTCTTCATGAAATTATTCCAACTACTAAACAGAGAAGAAATAATGGAACGTCACCATTTCGCAACCCCCAGTGAGTTGGTGGATGCAGGCGCTGACCGTCAACAGCTGTTGACGTCCCGAGAAGGGAGCCCTTGGACATTCTGTGCCTCCTGATGAAAGCACGCCACCAGCCGGCTCTGGTCTTGCCCGAAGCATCACAGTGAAGTTTCATCAGGACTTTGGATCCAGCTGCCAATTTTCAGGAAATACGGAGCTCAGAGGAACATGTTAAACAGTTTCTTGAATATGCAATTAGCAAAATTCAGATTGTGAGAAACTTCGCAGGTTAAAAGGCTCAGGTTCTTCAACAGGAAATTTATAAAAATAACAGGGACTCTAGGTGAAACGTATAGGTTAAAAGTGATTTTAAAGACCAAGTTTTTAAAAATTGGCAAGGCTAAATTATAGTGTCTTAAGGATGTACTTTTTAATGATAAAGCTAAAAGGACACAAGGAAACGGTTGCTCTAAGAATCAGGGTAGTCGGTAATGAAATTAAACCAGAGAAAATGGCACTCCCCTGTGTGTGGAGTGAGATTCATGCCAAGTGCCTGCCTTTCCGGCTGTTCTTTCCCTAATCTGCCTTGTCTCAGGATTATACAAACACTTGCCTCTGTAGCCAGATCTGTGTCCTCTGCAGGAGCAGCCACCAGCCTCACATCTCCCGGCCGACCTTTGGCATCCTGTGACCTGAAGCTGTTCCCCAGGAGGGACAGGGCTTCTCCTTTATTCCCAGATCCCTCTAAGATTGCAGATTCAGTGTTTGCTTTTTGCTTCCATCCATCCAGGAAAAAGACAAAAAACAAAACCAATGCTGGGCCTGTCTGAGTCGTTTTCCTCATGGTCCCTACAAGAACACAGGAGTCCTATTTGGCTGCTTCACGACAAGCCAATTAGATAAAGATTGTTAATCAGAGTCATGATGGGAGAAGGGACACGAAGAAAGAGAAGGAGGGAAGGAACGTGGCATAGGCAGTAACGGACGAGGGAGAGCGCTGCCCGCCCCCCAACCGCCATGTTTTTTTTTTTTCAGACTATTTGCAAAGGAGCCAGTGGAACAGCATTAACAATAAGTGAGATGCACTGGACTGCGGAGAGGAGGGGGAGGAGATTGGAGTGCTGTTCTTTGCCGGCCAAGCTCAGGGGCTCCCTGTATTATCAGCCAAGGTGAGTCCTTCTCAGGTGTCTTCACCTGCACGCCCACCTCTACTCAGGCCTTCCACAGAGGCTCACACCCCATTTTACAAACAATATACTGAAACCCGAGGGCTGGTAACTTTTATTCTCGGCCTCAGCATTGAAGTTGACACAACCCGAAGGATATTTTAGGTAATTGATCCATTTTATTAAAGTAGCTAATACTTGATTTGTGCTTTACAATTAACCTAGCACTTTCACATTGTCAAATGTTTCTCATAATCACCTTGTAAAGTAGAGGTAGTGACCAATTTTATAAATTAAAAAAAGGAGTGAGTTTACTCCATGTGTTCCCCCATGTGTGACCTATGGGCATGAACAATGGTGGGGGGATTGCTTGGGGGGAGGGCACTGTGTAGAGGTGGGCAAGGGGGAAAAGTGGGGACAACTGTAATAGCAAAACAATAAAAAAAAGAAATTCAGGTGTTTCTATTATTCTTTCCATTGGACAATTTCCATCAGTTCAAATCCCTCCATCGACTAATTCACCTAGATTTGTATTATTTTTTCTTCCCATTTTACAAATATGTAGCAGGTATCTCCACGGGCCAGGCACTGAGCTAGACAGAGAATAAGAAATCCCCATGAATACAGTCTTACCATTTTATTCTGTAGACTATCAACCTGCCAGTTTTCCTTTTGCCACAAATTCTGATCCTGTGATAATTAGTTCTCCCTATTAAAAGAATAACAATAGCTGCCATTCATTCTGCGCTCACTAAGTGCCAATCACGGGGGTAAGCAGTTTACAAATGCAATTTCATTTAAAGCTTCAAGTCCATGTCTAAGCCCAGAGTTCGTGCTTGTAAACAGTAAGCTGCAACACACAGTTCTTTCATGAAGGAGAATGCTTCGCTTTTCAGGTCGACTCCACCTTTTTACAACCTCAGTGAGACCCAGCTCCCGAGAGCCACACCTCACACCTGTCTGACCCAACAGCATGATTCTGCCAGTCTTTCTCTCCCACTGTATTTCCTCTTCACACCAGTCAGTGTTCCAAATGAGGGTCTTTTCAGTAAAGGGGGATAAAGGAAGATCAGGTTTCCTTCTGAAGCTAAGACAGAAGCTGCCTCTGGCCTACAGACATTGGATTCCTATTGGCCAGGCCAATGAGACCTTGGAAAACTCAGCTTAGAGCCACATGTCCTGGCACCCACCTCTTTCCAAGGCCATCCCAAACATCCCCTGATGTTCCAGGAAGGCACAAAGGAAGGAAGAGACCTCGATCACAGAGGACCGGGCCTCCCGAGGGTGATAGCTTTCCTGGCCTCACTTCTGAGTGTGCAGTCCTCCCGGCAGCGTAGGCACCAAAATCCACCCCACCCTCCTCAGAGCCTGTGTTTCCACAAGACCCCGGGTGAGTGGAATACACATGAAAGTCTCAGTACACGGGGAGGGAGTGCACTGCGGCCCAGTGGTTTTCAAAGTGCGTCCCCAGAGGCCGGCGGCAACTGCAGGACCTGGAGGTGTGTTACGTGCAAATCCTCGGGCCCCACCCTAGACTAAGGGAATCAGAAACTTTGGGGTTGGGGCCCAGCCATCCCTGTTTAAGAAACCTCTCACGTGGTCCTGAAGCACACTGAAGTTGGAGAGCCCTTGGTACAGACGGTTAATTACCTTTCTGAGCCCTGGCTCACTCACACATCACGTAGGCTGCAATCCGGGCCCACTTTTGGAGGAACAAAAGGAATGTCCTGTGTGCTCGGGTTTTCCCTTCCCCATCTTATCACCCTGGGGATGGTTCTGAAAACTCAAGCTTCTGAACAAAACCTCTCCTGCTTCTAATTTAATCCTTCATTTGCATCGCCAATAATAGTGGGAGGAAAGATATTCCAGGAGACCAATTGGCTTTTAACTGCTTTATTGTAAGTAATCAGAAGCATGCCTGGGAACAGAAGGCCCAGGTTTCTCAGCCCAAGAATGACCAAGGGCACAGAACCATGGGGGGGGGGCGGGGCTCTTGTGGTCACAGCGTGGGGGCGGGGCACGGACCCAACAACACTGGCGCAAGACAGAACCAGATTGTGGGGTCGGGTGGGGGAGTAGTATCTACACAGGCAGAAGAGGCAAGAAGCTATGAATAGTCTTTACATGAAAGAATCACAGGCTGTCATAAAACAATCTAGTCCATCCCCCCAACTCTCATCACTACCACACGGATCTCTCTCCAGACCTCAGACCTCCATTTCTTTAGTGTGGGGAGGTACCAGCACCGCTCACTGATATTCAAGGAAAGAGCAAAATTGCACCTATTAATTCCTTCAGCAAGTCTTTTTTGAAATTGTCCCATATGTCAGGCACAATGCCAGGCATACAAAGACAAACACGACACCTGACCTCACAGAGCACGGGTTTTAGTGGAAGAAATGGGCACCAATTATGGCCTGTGAGCATGGCAGGGGAGCATGTAACAAGGAGGCTGGCCTTGTCCCAGCTCAGGGAAAGCTCCCTGGGGGAGGAGGTTTGAGCTCAGGTCTGCAGGAGCTAGCTAGGCAAAGGCAGACGTTGATGGTGGTGAGAACACTGCAGGCAAAGCAACTGAGTGGAGATGGAGATGTCAGGTTAAGGATCAGGAAGAAGACTCACAGAAGGGACAGTGGTAGTGGGTAGAGACCATGGTGGGCAGGTTTCTAGAGATTTAGGTCTTTATCCTAAAAACAGTGGGGAGTTTTTGAAGGGTTTTAAGCAGAGAAGTAGCAGGGACAGACTCACATATTGCAAAGCTCACTCTGCCTTCGAGAGAGGGTACAGATAACAGAAGAGAAGACAATATGAGGCTAGTAGAGTGGTCCAGGGGATGCTGACCGAGTGCTGGAGGTAGAGGTGGGAGAAGAATGCAGACTGGGGAGAGAAACTCAGATGAAATCCACAGGCCTTGGGCAGATGGGGTATGAGGATGGAGGACATGAAGGCATTAAGGGTGTCTTTTAGGTCTCCAGAAGAGGACACCAGACAAGAGCTGAAAACAGGATGAGAGCTGGACTGAGAATGACGGAGCACTGATCAGCTACAAGTGCAGAAGTGGTGCACCCCGAAAGGAAAAGTGGAGGTCTGCAGGGAATAAGGCTCACCTAGTGATTAGTTCAAGTAGATGATGGAAGCTCTCAGTTATTCACAGTGATCTAATGTGTTAGTTAATTAGGGTCCTGTTCCTCCTACTGCAATCTCTGGGCTATGTTCATTCATTCACACCTTTACCCGCAGGTGGAGGGAGAAGGGAAAGATGCAGTAGGGGACCAGGTAACTCAGTTAGGTCCAGGTGGTGAATAAATGGAAACTACATGGCCTCACCTACTCAGAGCAGAGGTTTACTGTGAGTCTTTAGTTGATGGGACAGCAGTTCTGTCCCTGAAGGGGAAAACTGCATATAAATGCAATTTACATTTCTGGCAACTCTCTACAGCCACCCTTTAATGAATTAGCCAAACCATCAAGCATCCAGATTGGTTCCTGCCAAGCTTTCATCTTTCAGGTTGTTTGCCTTTAATGCTTAGAATGGAATTGAAGAGTATTTATAGCAATGGGACGTTTTTTGTGGGCCCGGGGGAAGAAGTCTTCGATAAACAAACACGAGAGAATTGCAGAGAATAAACCTGGTCAGCGGGGTTTTTAGGCAGTCTGCAATGACTTGCTGCTTGTCTAGCAAAGGTGGTCAGCAACCACCACTGGGCTTGGAGGTTATTTGTGTGGAAAAGAGGATGAAAAACAACAATAAAAATCTACTTATACATGACCTATTTGAGGATGAAAAATCCTGATAGATTTAGGTTTCTGTATTAGTCAGGGTTGGAGCAGGAATCAAACAGCACATTCAGAAGAGACGATTAAAGATAAATTAATGAAGGAACTATTTCTGAGGGTGTAAGCAGGGATGAAGGAAGCCAATACAGGGTGGTGACGTTCCCGGTATCTGGAAAGCTCTAACAGCCCAAGGCATGGAAGGGGAAGAAGAGAAGGTGGTTAATTATTCCTAGAGCTGTAGGTCTACCCTCAATCTGCAGAGGAATGAAGCCACTGCCAACTACAGCTCAGCAGGGAGGGAGCCTGGGGAATAAACATCCAAACCTCTCTTCTTGCAAGTGCTTCCCATTGGTCCATCCCAACTAGAAACCAGTGAGCGAGGGAGCCCATTGACCCAGCACGCACAGGCCGCCCTGGGCCCAAAGCAGCACAGGAAAATGGGAAGAGAGGATGAGCAGGGACAAGCGAGAGAGCACAGGAGCAGAGAGGCTGATTCAGGTTTGCAAATTTATGTAGATCAATATAGTTATGCAGATCTATGTAGTTCACTGCCAATATTCTTCTGGTTTTATGATATAGTTCATCCCACATCGATAGTATTCAACAAAGCAGCAACAGAAAACAGAACTGCTACCTCAGGATGAGCCTGGGGTACAGGGAGGGGAGGAAACTGAGCAGCAAGTATTTACCTGTGGGCTGTTTCCTCAGGCTCCCCACCTCTACCCCGGCCAGGACGCCAGCTGTGCCTCTGGCCACTGGCCAGTTCTTTCTTTCCTTTCTCTCTTTTCCTTCCTTTCTTTCCTTTCTATTCTTCCTTCTCTTTCTTTTCTCTTCTTTCTTTCCTTCCTTCCTTCTTTCTTTGCTTTTTTAGATATTTTTTTCAAAAGGAAACAGGGCTTAAATTATTGATGAAATCAAAAGGGCAAGTTGGGGGATTGCATGCCTCCATCCTGCCAGTTGTTTGTCTGGCAAACATTTTCTCTGTAAAACTTCAGCCTCCATTTGAAGTGTGTGGACCAGACTTAAGCAGGCAGTGAAGCTTCCCTGAAGAAAACCCTCTGTGATCCTGGCTAACTTTGATCTGCTCTCTCCTGTGTGCCCTCGGAACCTGAGTCCACCAGGACAGTTTTCCTTCGGCCCTGTTTTATCACCCACAGCGAAGCACACTCAGCAACAGACTTTGCTCCTGGACTTTTCCTTGAGTAGACACATTCTCTCCTCACAGGAATTTGCTAATTTTAGAGCAGTTAAAATGTTCCCTACAGTGTGTCAAGGAACCCCTGAGCGCCCCAACAGAGAGGGAGGCAGACCCGCTCAGACACTGCCCTCTGCTGGAAACGGTTGGGACTGCTCAAGTCTTCAGCAAGGGCTGCATGACACTTCTGAGCTGTCCGCGGCTCATCCTCCTACCTGGGTTGTAGATATACCTGCAATGTGGTTAAGGCGTTACTCAGAAAATCTCTCTCATTAACAACATGGATGTAAAGAAACATTGGAATATGATGCAGAATGGTTTTTTTATGGCTTGGTATCAAAAAGAATTTCTAAACAAGACACAAATACAAAACACATAAAAGAACGTGACTACATCAAAAACAAGAACTTCTGTAGGGCAGAAGACACCCCACACAGAGTTAAAGGACAAAAAGAAAATACTTGCAACAAAGGATCAGTATCTAGAGTACATAAAGAACTTCTACAGATCAAAAAGAAAATGAGCAACAGTTCAATGGGAAAAATAAAGGTATAAAACACTAATCCACAAAAATATAAATATAAAATTTTATGAAATAAAATATATAAAATATAAATATAAAATTGGCCCCAAAATACATGACAAAAGTGTTCAATAATTAGAAACATGGATATTCAAACACGATGGAGTCTTATTTTTGTCTTTATATATTAAATTGGAAAAACATTAAAAGGGTATAGGAGAAAAGATATTTCCACATGCTATAGATATGGCTGTAAATTGGTATGATCCCCTTGCAGACTAATTGGTCAGTATCAATTAAAGTGTAAAATGTTTATACACTATGTATAAACAGTGACTCCACATCTCCATTTCTGCCCCAAAGAAACTCTGACCTGTGTGTCCAGAAGGCAGGCTCAAGGATGTCTGTGCCAGCTTTGCCACAGCGACAAATTGGCTCATGCATTGCACACCCACACACACAGATGTTCTTAAGCATACTATGTGTACTGATGTAGAAAGATCTGCAAAACCTATTTTCTTACACAGAAAAACATCTTTATTTTGTGAGGACACAGCAGCTTCTGCCCAAACTTACTGGCACACTGGTCATTCAATTAGCTTCAAAACCTTTTTCTGAGTGAGCAAAAATCAAGCTGCAGAACAACACAAAATATGATACCGTGTGTAAGAGCACCCCCATACATTAAACAGCATTACATTTTTTCTGCGGGTGTGTTGACACATGGTAGAACGTAGAGAAGAGGACATGCCAGCTCGATGGTCAGAGTCCCCTCCGGGGTGGAGGCAACGATCCGAGATGATGCACAAAGGCACCTTCTGCCTTATCTGTGATGTCTCCATTTTTTAAATAAAGAGAATATATTCATGTATTACTTGTATGATTAAAATGAGTAAAAATTATTCTTATTTAAAAGGAAGAAAGCCTTCCCTAGTCTTTGGTCATAAGCACCTGGAAAGACTAGAGAATCATGGAGCTATAAGCAAAATGGTGCCTCCGGTGGTTTGTCAGGGGACCTGCTAAGTAGAGGCCAGGGTGGTTGTCATGGAGACGGCTGCCTGCAACCCACACCATCCCGTGCATCCATCTACACATCAGACCATCTCGCATTCAGTGTTGCACTTTCAAATTTTGGTTCACAAACTCCATAGTCATAATACAATGCCTAACACTTACTGAGGGTGGTTGACATTAAAACATAGTTACGTTATTTAATCCTTTAATCTCTCCCTTTCTCTGTGTGTTTTTCTCTGTCCCCCTCTCTCTGCCTCTCTCTCCCTCTGTCACTCTGTCTGTGTCTCTCTCCAGATGAGGTTACTCAGCTGTAGAGGTAATAAATAACCTGTCCGAGGTCAGTTGACCACTATGTGGTAGAGTTTGTCCTAACCTGCAGTCACAATCTCAATGATTTAAACCATGTTACACCATCACAAATATCTTTGTAAGTTTCGTTAACCTCAAAACATCAGTATGCTGCCAGGAGGTTTCCCGAGTGTCTCCGCCGTGCAGGCCACGCCCATTTGCCACATTTCTCTGAATCCAACCAGCCACTGAGTCATTCTGGGAGAAACATCTACTGTAGGATGGGGTGTTTTTTAAGCCAGTACAACCAAGACAAATACACACTAAAAGAACAACTAAGAGGTTAGAAATAATCCTCAACCAGAAGGCAACTTCAAATATTTTTAAAGTTAATTTTAGGAAAAAAAGCAATCAGTAACAGCAAAGCTTAAAATCTGACAATAATAGAAGCCCTGCAAAAAATCCTCACAGGATACAATGTGCTTCCTCTTCCAAGTTCTGGCCGTCTCTCCTGCCAGCAGGGAGCGCTGCCCTCGCCGCCCGACCGCTGCTGCCCGGCAGAGGGAACACGGCGGAGCGACACCGGGATCACAGAGCCCTGTCCAGGGCGGAGGCCTGGCCAGCGGGGCTACCCGGGTCCTTTTCTCTTGCTGAGGAAAAAAAAAGCTTCCCAGGGGTGTTTCCAGAATAACTTATGAGTGGAGGGGGTAGCAGGTTTACAG
Source organism: Tonatia bakeri (assembly GCA_004024845.1). Lineage (NCBI taxonomy): Eukaryota > Metazoa > Chordata > Mammalia > Chiroptera > Phyllostomidae > Tonatia > Tonatia bakeri. Next base: position 183,626 of record PVIA01001028.1, read on the forward strand.
ATCAGAGCTCTGATTCTTTTCTTTCAATTAAAAAAATGAATTAATCTCTATTTGGTTTCCTACTTGGAAACAGGGGTGTTGATGAATAATACATAGACAAGCAGGCTGCACATGGATCTTGAAGGCCCAGAAGTCTGAAAGCAAATGAGACCCAGAGTGTTAAGATTACACGGTAGATTTTAAGTAGCATCACATTGGCAAGGAAACCTGGGAAAACACAAAACACGCTCTGCACATACTAAGCACATCGAGGCCCCGAGCTGTGTAGCAAACGTGTCCCCTCTCCGATGATGGTAATTGAAAGTCATAGGTTCCCACTTGAGGAAGGGGAGAGGAATCACGAAATACAATCTAAAAAAAAAAAGAAAGAAAGAAAGAAACATTAGGGTGTTAATGAACCTGAAGTTTCAGGGGAGATAATTAAGGGCATTTAAAGTTTGCTTCCTGGGCTGCAACTCCAAACCCTTGTACTCACCAGGAAGGGCGGAGGAAGGAGGCGGCGCTGCAGACGTGGGGCGGGGCAGGTTGCCGCAGAGCTCCTGGGTCGGTGCTGGGCTTTGGCTCCTGGCCTCCCAGCAGCTTACCGCCGGCTGTTCGGCCCACCAAAGACAAGATGTGTTTTTCTGTCTGCTGAACATGGGAGAATACCATAGCATTGTGTGGATTAGGAAGATTACATGTCAGCAAAAGTCTTGTGATGTAAGATTTCTTTTTTAAAAAATGTGTTTTATTGATTATGCTATTACAGTTGTCCCATTTTTCCTCCCCCTTGATTCCTCTCCCACTATCATTTCTCCCTCATTAGTTCATGTCCATAGGTCATACATTTAAGTTCTTTGGCTTCTCCATTTCCTATACTGTCCTTAACCTCCCCCTGTCTTTTTTGTACCTACCATTTACACTTCTTGTTCCCTGTAACCTTTTCCCTCATTCTGCCCCCTCCCCCTCTCCGCTGACAATCCTCCATGTGATCTCTATTTCTGTGAATCTGTTCCTGTTCTAGCTGTTTGCTTAGTTCAGGTTTGGTTTTGGTTTTGTTTTTTTTAGGTTTGGCTGTTGATAGTTGTGGGTTGTTGTCATTTTACTGTTCAAATTTTTGATCTTCTTCTTTTTCTTCGATAAGTCCCTTTAACATTTCATATAATAAGAAAGGAGAAGAGGAAGAGCAAGAAATTGAAAACTTATTTGAAATGTAATGAAGGAGAACTTCCCCAATCTGGCAAAGGAAACAGACTTCCAGGAAGTCCAGGAAGCTCAGAGAGTCCCAAAAAAGCTGGACCCAAGGAAGCACACACCAAGGCACATCATAATTACATTACCCAAGATGGAAGATAAGGAGAGAATCTTAAAAGCAGCAAGAGAAAAGGAAACAGTTACTTACAAAGGAGTTCCCATAAGACTATCAGCAATACAGGATTTCTAAACAGCAGGGTCTTGGCCTATACCTCTTTGAGGGATACAGGAAGAAGATGTTGAAAAATGTGCCACTAGCCAGCCTCAAGAGCATGGGGCAGAATATCCTACCACTTCATTTGGTCCTTCGAAGGCCTTTGGAGACCCCAGATAAAAAGGAAGCCATGCATATCACTGAGACCACTCATCTCTCCAGTTAGGAAATGTTGCTGTCCCAAGGAGGGGTAGTTTGAGATCTCAACAACTTTAATGTAAATGCCTGCTTGGGTACATGTACATGCACACACCATGCACACAAACACACACTTTTTACCAGCTCTGTTGAGCAAAGAATTTTCACGAACAAAAGATTTGGATTTTTATCTTGTCCAAATCCCTTTAGGTATTGTCTTGAGAATAGACAAGTCCTTTTAACCTTGCCTTATTTGAAAATGTAACAAGTGAAATATGGCCCCTCCGCCCATCCCTCCCCCTTAAGTAAAATGGCCTGAAATTTGGAGCAGAAGGTATTGCATTTGGAGCTGTGGCAGGCAGCATATTAATATGTGACTGAAAATAGACAGATCCCTTAAAAGTCTGCCCACATGGCAGAATTGGAAATAGATGAACCCCTTTCCCATTACAGCAACAATATTACGAGGCAGGATTTGTTTGCAAGAAAATGAATTGGCAAGCAAGCTGGGACTAGAAGGTGGCTCCTGCCTCACTCTGCAGCCTGAGCAGGACTGGAGAGGAGGAACCCAAGGTGGTGGTGGGCTCCCAGGGGAGGCAGGGGCTGCACAGAACACCCACCACTCCAATATCTCTTTCCGGATGGAACACCCCCTTGAGTCTCGTTGTTGGAGCCAGGTGGGGTTGGGTTGAGTAGTTGTCCTTTAATTTCTCCCTGTTGGGACCGGTCCTTATGGTGGAGAGAGAGAGTACAGACTCTGCCTGGCTCCACTGTGTATGAACTATGTGGCCTTAGACAAGGCAGAAAAAGACATGTCCAGAGATAGGCTGGAGTAGGTGAGCGGTAGGAAGGAGACTTGGAGAGAGTTGCAGAGCCTGACATGTTAGAGACAGGGTGACACTCTTATACTGGGGCATATACCACAGTCCTTACTCAGAAACCCCCACTCAGGCTTCCCCACCCCCGCCTGCGGGTCTTCGCTCCCCATGGCGGTAAGTCATGTTCTAACCTCTCTCTCCCGACCTCTCTCTCTGCCGTCCCACACACCCATTTAGCACCTCCCGGGCACACAGCCCTTCAATAGCCAGTGAAACTGTAGCAGGTGTCAGAGCTGAGAGAAAAAAAAATCTCAATCCCCAGTGGAAGGTGAAGATCATTTTCTGCATTTTTACCTACAGGAAGAAGTGAAAAGCATGAAATCACATGCCAACAGCAAGAAACAGTTTGAACCAGAATAACTTTGACAGCAGCAAGCACCTGCATCTTCCGGGTCACAGCTCCCAAGTCTGAACCCCTGGGGAGAAATGGGACTGGCAAGCAGGGACACACAGGTAGAAGTCACCTCGCCTTCTCCCTGGCGGCTTGCTCAACCTTTCCACTTGGACGTGCCTCAGACTCTCAGGCTCTCCCTGCCCCGAGCTCAGCTCATCATGTCTCCCAAATCTGCTCCACTCCTAGGTCCCTTCTTACACAATGACTCCTGCCCAAGCCAGCGATCTGTGAGTCCCTCGGGACTGCTCTTTCTCCCGCATGTCACCCCACTATTGCGCCAGCCACCCAGCAGCTTAGCCCCAGCAGTTCCGTCCCTGCCTCCCCCATCTCCACAGCCAGTAGCCTCCATCTGGCTCCATCATCTCTTGCATGGACTGCTGCAGTAGCCTCCTGGCCAACCTCCACTCCAACCCTTCGATCCAGTCTCTGTTTTGATCACAGTATATTTTCCCCCCTAAAAATGCAAATCTGATGATGGAACTTCTCTTTTAAAATCCTTGAGAAGTTTCCCGCCACTGTCAGGGTAAAGTCCAAACTCAGGCTGGAGGACAAGGCAGTCCAAGCCCTCAGTGTTCCAGGCTATTCCACACAAGGCAAGAAGGCTTTGAAAAGCCTTCTTGCCTTGCCTGTCCAATGAACTCTTCTCACTTGTCCCTCCAGACCCCATTCACGTTCCCCTCCAGCCCTCCCGCTTGCTGTCCCGTGCGTTTTCTCTGTCACACTAGTCTTTCACTGGCTCAGTCACATTTCTGCCTCCCTCCTTCCTCTCCCCGGATCCGAAAGCAGGGACTCGGTCTTACTGTGTTTGGATCCTCGGGGCCTGAAACAGTGCCTGATGCAAAAGTCAGGACAAATGTCTGTGGAAAGTAGGAGCCCATGAATGGTTCCCTCCTGGGTGGGGAGAAGCTATGGAGAGAGACTGCAGGCACCTTGGGGCGTGGTGGAACGAAAGAGGATGGTGCCCCACTCCTCGGGGACCTGGAATCCTGCCCGGACAAGTCCTGGGCCTCCACGTGACAGGGACACATCAAGCACAGACACCAAAATCCATCAGAATCACAGACAACATATAAAAATATAAACGTCTGACCTGATGATGTCATGACTGAGATATTCCTGCTTGTTCCTGAGATGAGAGAAAGGCCCGTCCCACATTTTGTTCTCTTCTGGACACATGTCCTAAGCGGGACTCAGGCCCAGCCGGCTTCAGGATCCATGGGAACCAGGACACAGGGACGTCAGAAACATCATTGTACAAGAAAAATCATTTTTTTGTAACAATGTATGGTGACAGATGTTAACTAGATTTACTGTGGTGACTGATCACTTCACAATATACACAGATACCGAATCATTATGTTGTACACCTGAAACTAACGTAATTTTGTATGTCAGTTATATATCAATTTAAAAATAATCACTGCTTCACCAAACAGCTCTCTGTGCACAGGAAGCCCGAAGCTGAATTTACTCACTGTTTTTATTGAGGTAAAATTCACCATTTTAGAAGTGTGCAGTTTAGTGGCCTTTAGTACATTCACGGTGTGGTGCCGCCGTCACCTCTCAGACCGGCACGTGCTCGTCGCCCCGTGGGAAACCCTGCAGTCCTCACTAGCGTCTGCCCCTCCTCCCGGCCCCTGGCCCGCTAATCGACTTCCCGCCTATAGGTTTGCCTATTCTACTTCCCATAAGTGGATCACATACTATGTGGTCTTTTGTGTCAGCTTCATTCACTCAGCACGATGTTTTCAAGGCTTGTCCATGTTTCAGCACACATCAGTACTTTGCTCCTTTTTATGGCAAAAAAAAATACTCCATTGTATGGGTATCCCACATTTGTTCATCCGTTCACCAGCTGAAGGACATTTAGGTTGTTTCCATTTTTTTGGCTATTGTGAATATTTGGCTGCTATGAACATTTGTGTATGAGTCTTTGAACATATGTTTTCACTTTTCTTGGATATATAGACAGAAGTGAAATTGCTTCATCAAATGTTTAACAATTTTTGAGGAACTGCCAATATGTCTTCCTCAACAGCTGTACCATTTCACGTTCCCACCAGCAACATCTAAGGGTTCCAATTCACTCGATTTTCAAGGATCTTAGATGCTGAGTTCTCAATATTGGGGCTTTTCCTGCAGACCGTGCAAAAAATACAACCAGTTGGATGGCAACAGAGTCAGAATCTAAAACCAGAAATGGGAAACAGCCTCAGGCTGAATCTGGGCTGACCCCTGACGTCATCAGTCCATCAGCCCTCAGTCGCAGTCACGCATCTATCTCCCAAGGAGTGCACTTCGGAATCACAGGGACAGTGCACGCCTCGTCTCCTGGCTCTATTAGGTGAGAACGCCCATGGGTGTAACCTCCACTGGCCCCAGTTACAGATCAGACGAGGGACAGAAGTGAGGCTAGAGCTCATGTGGCCAGTAGGAAGGAGAGACCCATTCCAGGGAACCGTTTTGTCCATTGGAAACTAAGAGTTGTTTTCCAGCCACAAAACTGGGGAGCCCTCTGGGTCAGACAGGCGGACCAGGAGCAGGGTGCAGGATGGCTGGCTGCCAGGCAGGCAAAGAGCAGCTCTGGTCCAGTCTGGGGTTAGGTGATACGCAGAAGTATAGGCAGGTGGAAGGTTTGAAAGCACCAATCACAGCACAGCCCCAAGGCATGAATCCGAGGAATGGGACCAGGTGACAAGTGAGAACAAAGCAGGGTCCTGGCAGGCCCCAGAGGCCTTCATGCTCAACCTGTTGGTCCTACCTCCGAGGGCACTATCCCTCTCCAGACGACATCCCAGCAATAAAAACAACACTTATCTCTAGATCCCTGGACACAGGATGCCCTGTTATCTCACCCCTCATTATTAATGTCACTTGCACCTGTTGTTTCCAGCTCCCTGAAAATTTACCTCATCTGCCCCATCTCCGGAAAACTACTTATTCTTCAGGTCTCAGCTCAAGCACTCACTGCTATGAAACCTTCCCCTGATGCTCTCAGAGGGCCTGGGGGCTCCCTCCTCTACACCCTAGGCCCTGTGTCATTGTGCTATGGTGGCCCTTCTCTTACCACCCTGATTCTCTTACTGTCTCCCCCGCTCCCCCCCTCCCCGCTAGGGGGTGAACAGTGCCAGGGCAGCTGTAGCACACAGGTGCCCAGGGCCTAGGGGATGAAAGGCAACTGTTATAAGTCTGCTCCTGGGGAGCTGAACAGGGAGTGACCAGAGTTGGTGACAGACTAGGGACTCAGGGCTTGACCAAAGGAAGCACCAATGAAATCAAACAGAGACTGGGAGAGGAGAAAGCACTTGAGAAAAGGGAATGAAAACAAGGCCAGGGGAACACAAAACTCCCATCGAAGCTGAGTTTGTGTGGCCCCGGGGACATAGAGGTCGCTCCTATTTTGTACCATTCTGAGCACTGTGGATGTTCCGGACCAGCGGGTATAATTCATTTCCTGTCTTCCTCCTCCCTCCCTCTCCTTCCTTCCTCCCTCTCTCCTCCCTCCCTCCCTTCCTCCCTTCCTCCCTCCCCTTGCTCTCAGTCTTCCTCTGTCTCTTTTTTCTTTCTACCTGCCCTTCGAGATACTGTGGGGTGTAACAGGGGGAATGAGAGTGAATAAGTGGACTGAGGCTCTGAGCTTAACGCAGTAGAACTCACACATGCGTACGCACAGCCCTCACTTGAGGGACCCACTGGTAGCGCTGGGATTTTGCATCAATTCTGATTGCTTTGGCTGCAGACAACAGAAAGCAGACTGCGAGTGGCTTTGCTAAAAAACGGATAATTTTTCTCTTTCCCAGGAGAGTCAGATGTGAGCCTTCCAGGACTGTTAGGTGGCTTTGCAATGTTGTCAACATCCCAGGCTCCCTCTCTCTTTCTGTTCCTCCATCTGTGGCATGTGGCTCTCAGTCTTTTGTTCACAGGAAGGCTCCTGAACTTCCAGGCCTCCCAGTCACAATCAGGCAGTAAAAGGGGGAGAGGGAAGATGGGAAGGTGAGTGCAGAGTGCCAACAGAGTCTGTCTCTTCGGCTTACATCTCATTGGCCAGGACAGGGACACATGTCCACCCTGCCTGCAAGGGAGTCTGGGGAGGTGTTTCTTTTTAACTGGGCATATTACCACCCTGTAAAAATATTGGGGTCCAGTTAGGAAGAGGGGGGAATGGATATTGAAGAGGCATTATCAGTGTCTGCCATGGATTCCAAAGGCAGCCTTCATTGCACTGGGGAATGCTGCTTTCTGAGGGTCATCAGTCTGGGATGAAAATACAAGCCCTGAAGATGAATGGCTAACCTTGAACTCTGGCCCTTCCCCTCACTATCTGCGTGACTTTGGGTAAATTGCTTTTTCTTATTGTGCCTCACTTTCCTCATCTGTAAAGCTGGACGAACAATGACACTCGATTCACATATTGCCGTGGGGATGAAATCAGGTAGCGCGTGGGAAGTGCTTACAACAGTGTCTGGGCAGTGTTAACCCTCGGTATGTATTAGCTGTTTTTGACCATTGTTGTTCTTTACTGAATCTCTACTGTGTGCCGGGTGCTCTGCATTATCTACTCTAATTCTCACAACAAATGTCTGAAGCAAATAAGAGGGGTCTCAGGAGGGGCCTAGGCTCCACTGCCTGTCAGTTTGCCACTTCATTGAAGATTTCTAATCCTTAAGAATTTCTTTAATGAAAATATGTCATTAAGAAAATACGCCCACACCTTCTTCTGCAAGCATTTGCAACAGTTGACACCAGGGCAGAGGTTAGTAGCATCAGCACACCCAGAAGTCAGAGAAAGCCTTTCCCCAGCACCTTTCTCATGGGTTTTGCCCTGGGTTCAGTTCCCAGTTTTGATTGAAGAGTTAATCCAATTTCTATTCTTTCCTGCTCGGTCTGCAAATTGGCATGCCATCCCAGGTACTTAAAGAAATCTGCTAATGGCATAAATGTGATAAAGCAGACGCTGATGCACTCGGAGCTTCCAGTGGACAGTTAGGACAGGGTAAGATCAACAGAAATGCTGGGGCGGAGCAGCGTGGGGGTGAAGCCAGACTGCAGCTCCCAGGAGACTCCAGCAGCTGGGCCCTGGGTAGGGTCAGGCTCGGTTAGAGAAGGCACTGGATTCTGCTGTAAGGCTAAAAGAGACCTGTGCCCACCCCCTTCACCACTCCTCGCCCTCACAGCACTCTGTGCTCACCAAGCACCACATAATTATATATTCCTGGAAGTGCTTTGAAAAATTTAAGGACTGCTACCTCCATAGGATAAATTCCACTTCTGGGAATATTTTCTACAGAGATAATGTGCAGAAGGATTTTGCATTGTGGCATTGTTTATAATAGTGACAAAAATGGGAACAACCAGAGCATTCATGTATAAGAAGCTAGTTAATTTATGGAGTACATATTTCTGAAAACAAAGGTGTACATCAGAATTTACTAACTTGAAAAGATATTGCTGACATAGTAGTTAAGTAGGAAAAAGTACATTATGAAGCAGCGTGTAAGGTATGTAGCACTTATGTGAAAATCATAAATATATACATATATATTCAGATATGTATATACATGTATTTATGAATATATTTAGAAAAATAGTAGCAGAAAGGCAAGAACATGAACAGAAACAAAGACAGAGATGTTTTTAAAAAATTTCATCAACATGTTAGCACTGGTTTATCTCCATAAAAAAGCTCCTGCAGAGCCAAGATTCTCACTGTTAGAAGTAGGAATTTATTACAGATAAGCAAGGGGAAGAGGCTAGAATAATCCATATGGTAATGGATTAGAGTTTGAGGCATCAGTATGAACTCATACTTATCTTAATATAGATACAGGTGGTTACATATAGAATATTTACAGATATGGGTGTACACAGAATTTAGTATACATATGTGTATTTCTCTGTTCTGTTAGCTGAGAGGGCCTAGAAAAAATGACACTCCAGCAGCAGGGAACAAACCTAGTGTCCAGATCTTTATTTCAAATACTATTCTCCAATAACAGGAACCAGGAGCCTTAAAGAAATGACTGAGTCTAGGACCAGGGCAAGAAATATATAAGATAAGTCTACAGCATCTGCTAATGCTATACAGTAAGAAGTACTAAAAAAATTTAAAATAAAATAACCCACACTGATGGGTATATCAAAGGTGCACAGAATTCCCAATGGCCAATTCTGGAACAATTTGAACAACAAAATAAATAAAATAGTATTGAATTATGATCCACATATAAAATAAATATCTTTGAATCCATGCTACTATAAATAAATGATTGAATAAGTTAATAAATGGGGGAGGAGACAAGATGAATTTCTTATGCAGAACAATTCCACATAATTTATGTGCTTTGCCCTCAAAGAGGGGAGCATAACTCCCCGGTCCTTAAGTGTGGCTGTGCATAGTGACTTCCTTGCAAAGAGGACAGTATGGAAAAAGAGGGAAGAAAAGAGTAGCTTTACAGTGGAGAAGGCTGACAAACTCATCTCAGTTCAAGGGTCAAGGTCAACATCAATAGTCACAAATCATGTTGATAGCAAGAAACCCTGATATGATATGATAAAAATGATACTTTGCCTCTATGATCTTACTCCTCAAAATTCACAGCCCCAGTCTCATCATGAGAAAAACACCAGACAAATTTCAGTAGAGGGGCATCCTCCCAATGCCTGTCCAGCACTCCTCAAAAAGGCCCACGTCATCAAAAGCAAGGAGAGATTGACTGTCACAGCCGAGAGAAGCGAGAGACAGGTAAATCTAAAATTGTTCACAAAAAATAAAGATTTTTTAAGAAAAAGTCTCACAGGACAGTTTTTTCCTGGACAATAGAATCAAAAATTTCAAATAAACAGCCTAACCCTACATCTACAAAAACTAGAGGAACAACAAAAAAGTCCAGAGCAAGTAGAAGGAGGTAAATAATTCAGATCTAATCTGCTCTAAGCAGAATTAAATGACATCGAGACTAAAAGAACAATTCAAAGGATCAATAAATCCAGGAGCTGGATCTTTGAAAAGATAAACAAAATCAATGAGCCTTTAATGAGACTCATCAAGAAAAAAAGAGAGAGGACCCAAATAAATGAAATCAGAAATGAAAGAGAAGTTATAACCAATACCACAGAAATACAAAGGATTGTAAGAATTACTATGAACAACCATATGCCAAGAAATTGGACAACCTGGGTGAAATGGATAAATTTCTAGAAACATATAATCTTCCAAAACTGAATCAAGAAGAAGCAGAAAGCCTGAATAGACTGATAACAGCAAGTGAAATTGAAGCAGTAATAAAAAAACTCCTGGGACACAAAAGCCCTGGACCAGATGGCTTCACAGGTGAATTCTGCCAAACATTTAAGGAAGAGCTAACTCCTTTCCATCTCAAACTATTCCAAAAAATTCAAAAAGAGGGAAGACTCCAAAACTCTTTTTATGAGGCCAGTATTATCCTAATTGCAAAACCAGATAAAGACACACTGAAGAAAAAAAACTATGGGCCAATATGGCTGATGCACATAGATGCTAAAATCCTCAACAAAATAATGGCAAACTGGATTCAGCAATATATTAAAAAGATCATACACCATGTTCAAGTGAGATTCATCCCAGGGATGCAAAGATGGTACAATGTTTGCAAGTCAATAAATGTTATACAACCCATAAACAAAATGAAAGACAAATATCACATGATCATATCAATAAATGCTGAAAAAGCATTTGATGAAGTATAGCACCCATTTCTGATAAAAAACATTCAGCAAAATGAGAATAGATGGAGCACACCTCAACATAATAAAGGCCATATATGAGAAACCTACAGCCAACATTACACTCAATGGGCAAAAACTAAAAGCTTTCCCACTAAGATCAGTAATAAGACAAGGGTGTCTGCTTTCACCACTTTTATTCAAGATAGTATTGAAGTTCTAGCCACAGTGATCAGACAAGAAAAAAAAATAAAAGGCATCCAAATCAGAAAGGAGGAAGTAAAACTGTAATTGTTTGCAGATGACATGATAGTGTACATAGAAAACCCTACAGACTCCACCAAAAAACCATTTGACCTTATAAGTGAATTTGGCAAAACAGCAGGATGCAAAGTCTATATCCAGAAATCAAAGGCATTTTTGTACACCAACAATGAAATATCAGGCAGAAACTAGGGGAAAAGTCCCACTTACTATAGCAACAATGAAAAAATAAAATACCTAAGAATAAACTTAACCAAGGAAGTAAAAGACTTGTTCTCAGAAAACTATAGAACACTCAAGAAAAAAATAAAGGAAGATACAAATAAATGGAAGCATATACCATGTTCATGGATTAGAAGAATTAACATCATTAAAATGTCCATACTACCCAAAGTAATCTACAGATTCAATGCAATTCCTATTAAAATACCAATGACATATTTCACAGGTATAGAGCAAATATTTGAAAAATTTATATGGAACCATAAATGACCACAAATAGCTTCAGCAATTCTGAGGAAGAAGAACAAAGTAGGAGGGATCACAATACCTGATATCAAACTATATTACAAAGCCACTGTAATCAAAACAGTCTGGTACTGGCATAAGAACAGAACCATAGATCAATGGAACAGAATAAAGAACCCAGAAGTAAACCCAAGTCTCTATGGTCAATTAATATTTGACAAAGGGGGCAGGAGCATTAAATGGAGTAATAATAGCTTCTTCAATAAATGGTATTGGGAGACCTGGACAGGTACATGCAAAAAAAATGAAACTAGACCACCAACTTACACCACACACCAGGGTAAACTCAAGATGGATAGAAGACTTAAATTTAAGTCATGACACAATAAAAGTCCTAAGAGAGAACACAGGCAGGAATATTTCCCATATCCCACACAGCAATATTTTCACAGATACATCCCCTTAGGCAATGGATATAAAGGAAAGAATGAACAAATGGGACTACATCAAATTAAAAACTTGTTAGCACAGCTAACAAAAACATCAGCAAAATAAAAAGGGAACCAATCGTAGGGAAAACATATTTGCCAATGATACCTCGGTCAAGCATTTGATCTCCTAAATATATAAAGAGCTCACGCAACCCAACTCCAGGAAGACAAAAAATCCAATTAAAAAATGGGCAAAGGACCTGAACAGACACTTTTCTAAGGACATACAGAGAGTCCGAAGACATATGAAAGAATGCTCAGCATCACTAGCCATCAGAAAGATGCAAATTAAAACCACAATGAGATACCACTTTACACCTGTCAGAATGGCCATTGTTAACAAATCAACGGACAATAAGTGCTGGCAATGATGTAGAGAAAAGGGAACCCTAGTGCACTGTTGGTGGGAATGCAGACTGGTGCATTTACTATAGAAAACAGTATGGAATTTCCTCAAAAAACTAAAAATGGAACTGACTTGTGATTCAGTGATCCCACTGCTGGGATTATATCTCAAGAATCCTAAAACACCAATTCAAAGGAACCTATGCACCCCAATGTTCATAGCAGCATTATTTACAATAGCCAAACACTGGAAACAGCCTAAGTGCCCATCAGCAAATGAGTGAATCAGAAAACTGTGGTACATTTACACAATGGAATACTACATAGAAGAAAGGAACGTCTACATTTTGTGACAGTATGGATGAACTGGAGAGTATTATGCTAAATGAAATAAGTCAGGCAGCGAAAGACAAACACCATATGATCTCACCTATAAGTGGAACCTAATCAACAAAACAAACAAATGTACAAAATAGAACCAGAGACAGAAACAAGGAACAGACTGACAGTAACCAGAAGGGAAGGGGAAGGAGGATAAGGGGGAAAGAAGGGGAAGAACTTCAAGAACAAGTATGAATGACTCGCAGACGTGGACAACAGGGTGGGGATTGACTGTGGCAGCGCGGTGTGTGGGGTAGGCGGGGTTGGAGAGAGCAATGGGGGAAATATTGGGACAACTGTAATAGAACAACAATAAAAAAATCAAAGTGAATTTTGATCTCAACCTTTCATAATACAGAAAGCAGTAAAAGCTTTGAAAATAAAGCTTTTCTCTTAAAGGTTTTCCAATATCCAGGATTAAGTTCTTAAATGGGGTTTAAGGTTAACATTCTTGGGCTTTTTCTAGGAAACTGAAAATTTTCCTCAAATATATCAGAGGCAGGCACAGCCCTGACAGAGGGGAGGGACTGAAGAAGGGTGAGGCTTCCTCTCCTGGGCTCTTCATGTTCTCATTATGCAACCCCTAGGTGAAAAGTGTACATCTCAGCATGCCCTCTGTGAGATGGCACAGTCAACTGTTTTCAGGTGCTCTCGCAACATTTTCATCAGGCCCTAGTCGTCCACCTCAGTGGTTGACCGCTGTCTGCCCAAGGTGAGGCCCAGAGGACAGGCCTTTTCAGAGAGACTGGGGTCTCCAGATGCAAGTGTACAGTTGGGGACCAAACACCAGGGGTCATATCCCCTCAGGCCTCTGATTCACTGGGGTGATCTGACACTTGGCCATGAGGACATCTGGAGGACAGACTGGTTTAATGAGACATCCCACGGATTCCCCTGACCCTCACCTTAATTCAGAAAGAATCTTGAGAGGCTGCATTTAAATGACTCAAGCTGAAGGGGTCAAGCCATGGAATTGTCTTATTTCTTCTTATTGATTCTATATGTATGCAACTCAACTAAGCAGACTTACAACAAGTTGTGTTTGTGATGACTCAGAAAATAATCTACAAAAATAATTCTTCTGAACAGTCAGAGAAGTCCTTAAAATCAGCACTAGGATTTAGAAACAAGGCCAGAACATGACATCTTTGAAAACTGAAAATGGCAAAAAATCAATGTGCGATGAGTGGGATTACTCCCCCATAGTTGCTCATCCCCTGTCAGGCCATCCCCCCTCAGAGAGTTTGATAAGCACATTACAGGTGAGACTGGAGCATCTCCTGAACACCATCGAGGGCCCTGAGTTCTTCTGTATTTCCACGGGACACCACTAATCTCAAATGGACTTCACGGAGATAAGCTATAGTTTTGAAAATTGTGACACACTAATGATAAATGCAATGGAAAGCTTTACCTGGACTCTAGAGACAAGAGGTAAGTAGAAAAGTCCTAGTCAGGGTTTTAAAAACAGGTCTAACCAAGAGTCTGACCAATTTATGCTCGAAAAGTGTCTCTTTCTGGGATGACTCTTCAGGTTCTAGCAGAGCTGATCCTGTGAGACTAGGCAACCCTTTCTCCGAATGTCAGTTAGTTCTCTAAGGAAACTAAGGACCTTCAGGGAAAGCACTGGGAAGGATAGGATCCATATAAGTGGGTGTATCTGGTTATTAGAAATCCTACATTAGTGTGTTAAGTCAGCATGCTATGAGTTCGGAAAACATCCCTCCATACTCCAGAGCTGGAGCACACTTCCATGTACTAATGCAGGTGGGTTTCCAGCCCCCGAGGCTGAGGGCTCAGCTGATGGATGAAGTTGTCCCTGCTGAGGGCTACTCCAGGGAGCCTGCTTGGGCTGTCTGCTGACTTCATTAATGCTTCCTCGCAATAATCCTGTATCTTGGTTTTTAAAATAATATCCCACATCCTAAGTTCTATAAGACTGTTTATTTCATTGAGATGCTTCTCAGAGTCATCTGCTTCCTGGACTGGCTAATCTTACGGTCAGGGAAGATGGGTTCTTCTGACTTACCCAGATCTTTCTCTAATGGTGTTTGTTTGTGTGTTTGTTTGTTTGTTTGTTTGTTTTCAAAGTCCTCCACTTGGTGGCCCCCACCCAGCGGCTGGGTATCAAAGAGGGAATAGTAACACACTTGGACCCAAAGTCCAAAGCCTGAGCTCAAACCCTTTGCTCATACTGCGCTCACAAACTCTACCATCCATTTGGGTCAAAATTACATTCTGTGGTCTGAAAACAGCACTATTTAATGGATTCCAAAATTGTTCAGTTATAATTTTAAAAAGCAACACTCACAAGAGGTGAATTTGTGCTGGTCAACTCATGTGCAGGGAGCAGGCCTCAGTTTCCCTCAAGACATATAGTCCACAGGCGAGGAAGAGGAACATGTGCTTTGATATATGGGTTGGCCAAAAAGTCCACATGTTTCTTTCCCTAAAATGAAAGACACATATTTCAAAAACTATTTATTTGGATATTTTGAGTATGTCGGCTCTGTCCCGCCTAGTATAACATTGATTGTTCTCAATTAATGTTGTGGTTTGATGGCTACCAACTTCAGCTGGCCTACCCAACCAGGGGGCATGATCCAGCGAGAAATCTCCAGCACGAAACTTCGAAAACCACTTTTGACATGTTTGTTCAGTCACAGCAGCTTCTCTGTACAATGCACAAATCGTTTTTTGCATTTTAGTTGCTAGAGTTGCGTTTTTACCTTTCTTGAAATAGTAAAGCATAATGTGCCAAAAAATGTTGCATATTTTCTTCCATCTTCAATATTAAAGTGGCTACACAAAAATTCACCAATTTTAATACTTTTTTAAAAATGCACACTGGTATGACAGCTGTCACATTATAATTGAACAAATTTTTTTGAATGAATTTAAAGACAACTAAGCACTACTAGAGCCATCTTATGGAAAAATCCAAATGAACTTTTTTGCCAAGCTAAATTTGTCTGTATGCAAGTAAAAACCAACGTATTTCCCAGTGTATACTTTAAAAAAGTTACTTGGACTCTCTTCTGCCTTCTAAGATAAAAATCATCATTCCTCTTTCACCACGTTGTCCTCTCCTCCCTGTCACGTTTTTTTATCACAAAGAAATTGGAAGGCTTCCAGTCACACTCAGGGCTCCCCTTGCTTTTGGTGGGGCTCCTTGGTGAACACACGCCCTCTTATGATTAAAGGCATTTGCCAGCCGTAAAATGTGTTCTCCAAGCTCCTATACAGAAGAATATTAAAATCAAGGCTCATGCTGTTATGAGTTTCTGAAACAACAGTCCTGGAGGCAACAGCTGCTCTTTCCTATTGTTGCAACAGCAACTCTCCTGGCAGGACTGAGATGGGCTCTCAGCACTTCCCTGGAGGGAAACTACTAATGTTCAAGGGCTGACTCTCACCAATCCTTGATCTCTGCATGATCCAGTCTTACCCCTGCTAGCCATCATCTAGCCATGTGGGCATAAAGTGGGAAAGAGAAAGAGAAAGAGGCCTCTCCAAGACCCTGCATACACTCCTGTGTATCTAATGATCCCATTCAGAGGCAGCTGCCTAGGCCAGACATGCTGCTGTGCCTCCTCCAGGCTCGACTTCCCATCTGGAGTATTAGGCAGGCCTGAGGGCAGGCGTCAGCACTTTGCGCCAAAGATACACACGGCTTTTAACTTCCAAGGGAACAGGGCAGGGATCCTCTTTGCTGAACAGACTCAAAGGAGAACAACAAGAGAACTTTTTGTCAAGAAGCCTGACCTGACAGGTCTGCGGTTTGCTAAGCAGACGGCAGCATCACCTGCAGGTGAGAACACAGAGGGAGAAGGTGACTCCTACAGCTTCAATGGCCCAGTCACCAAAACGAAAATCAGATCATTTGGGTGACTGCAGCATCAGGTCCATGCTTTCCAGTCCAGTTCAAAGTGGCAAGATGACCATAGTCTACCTCCTGAGTGAGCACAATTTTTTTTTCCTATCATTTGCTTCTGTCATCCTTGGGAGCCCAGGAGCTAAACCATTTTAATAGACTATAGTAATAATATTAGGTACCATGAACACTATAATATCAAATCCTCACAATGAACCAATAAAGTGCATATTACTATATCTATTTTATATGGTAACAACTTAAAGGTACTAAGGGATAAATATGAAGCATAAATAACATACTCAAGAATATACAGCAAGTGAGTGACTGAGGGGGGATTGGAACCCAGATTGCCTGGCTCCAAAGCACATGCCTCTCGTTGCACTGTCTTCCCTCTCCACTTCCTACTCCTTTCCAGGGTGTTTGCAGCCCACGTTTCAGTCAGACGAGCTGGTGTATGCCAAACCTTCTGAGAATATGACCTCTGCAACATACCTTGAGGTCTATCACCTGAATGTTTTAGACACCGTTTGCTGATATAGAAACCTACTTTTGTGTATATCACATGACCAGAGAGAGCCTTTAAAATACAGCATCTCAGGGTTGCAAGGGTCCTAAAGAGTCACCTAATCTTCATGTACATCTCAGGAATTTGGAAAGTTACAGTGTCAGCTCCATTTGCACCAAATGGGGCTAACCCCAAACGATTAACAAACCCATTTTGCATGAGGATCAGAGGAACCTGCTCAGAGAAATGGTACAGAAACACACTGACAACTTCCAGTAAAGCCTGGAAATTGAGAGCATAAATTTATCTTTGCTCCCCACAGAAATGCCTCTAAAATGACAGTACAGAGATGTAAAGGAATAAAGTATATGGACAAGAGAATGGAAGTGGAGATGACAGAAAGCAAGATGATGGAAAGTGAATGGAGGAGTGATAACTGCAAACCAGAGGGAGCTGGAACCCAGTTTTCTTCAGAGAGAGGACCGATGAGAAGCAAGCTGATTTGTGCCATGGAGCCCCTGAACCCATGTGTTTGAGGACACCAGGTATCTCTAGAGGGATGAGGAGTAGGGTTTGAAGCAGCCTGATGGTCAAAGTCTTCCTGGGAAGCATTTACTCCTCAGTGCGGTCCTTCCCCTTAGCCCATGCTATCAGCTAGCCAACCCTTCCATACCCACTGTGGGAGGGAGAGGCACATTCCCTGCAGAAACTGAGCCAAAAAGTTTTCAGGCCTGGATGTGCAGGTCTCAACAAAGGGTAAACTACTAAATGAAGGTGGGGTAATCACATGAGGTCTACATACTAAATAGTGAGACTCTAAGCCCACTCTTGATCCACTTCTGGAAGGTTGATGGGTTCTTCAGAAAAAAATGAACACCAGCAGGGAAAGACTTACCTGTGATGACATTTCAAAGCTGTTTAACAGAAAGGCACAGCCACTGACTTACTTTATTAAAAAAAAATTTAAGCTTTTCATTGTGAAATAATTTGACTTACCACCCACTTTTCCCAAAATTTAACATTTTACATAAATATAGTACGAAATCAGAAAACTGACTTTAACATCATACTGTTAATTAGTGTATACGTCTTATTCAAACATCACCAATTTTCTTCACTGCTCTGGGACCTAAGCCAGGGCCACACAATGCATTCAGTAGTTGTGTTTCCCTAGACTACTACAATTTAGGACAGATGCTCATCATTTCTTCATCGTGAATGACTGATACTTTCAGAGAGTACTGGTCGGCTACCTTATAGAACGTTCCTTCTCAGGGCATCCTATTGCGAGCACACGATGTTGACGCGTCTCATTACTGGAAATACTGACTTGGTTCACTTGGTTAACATGGTGTCTGCCAGTCCTTTCCATTCTACTGCTCTTATAATTAATAACTGTATTGTGAGGAACAAAATATTCCGCTTGCCAACACACTTTGACCCACCAACTTTAGCATCCATTGATGTCCATTTGCAATTATTATTACTGCAGTGTTTGCCAAATGGTCATTTTTTTTTAAATTTCTTCATTCCTTCTACATTTTAAATTGAAATTCTATAATTAGAGCTTTATAGCTCTCTTATTAACTTATTTGTTAAAGTATTTACTTATGTCAGTATGGACTCATGGTTATTTATCTTATTCTAGTTTCATTTTTATTTTCTTCCTCAAATTGTCCCAGATTTGGCCAGTGAATGCTTTTGTAAGTTAGCTCCTCTGTCTTTTTGACATGTCCCTATTGTTCTTTAAATTTTCTGGCCCCATAAAATATTTCAGGCTAATCCTGTGCTTTTTCTGGCCTAGCCTGAAATGAGCCATTTCTCCGAGGTGCATGCACTCTTTGCTTTTGCTAGAAAATGATGTTTAAAACCAGGATTCGCACTAGGCACGCTTGTTGCTACTGAGGTACATTTCTTTTAGAGACTCTTGGGAGACATAGCCAGAAAGTCAGTGTATGGACACACACACCTATGCAAACACGAATGTCTACATCATGTAGCTGTTTTAGAAGCAAAGAGAGGCCCACAACATTTACTAAAAGCTGCTGATGAGAGGAAGAAATGGAGACGCCCAATACCACAATGGTGTAGCTCCGCAGCCTTCTTAATTCCATGAAGCTACAAGCATTCTTTCATAAACCTTCGCATAGGACAAATACACAGAAATAGATTAGTAGCTTGAGCAAGCTGTAAAGGGTTTCTCCATAGTTTGTATTCATACTATTTATATAGTTTCTATAGTTTATAACATTTACAGAGGTTCAAAATTCCTTCCCATAAAATCCTTATTAATTACAAGGGTAAAAAGTAAAACTTAGCAGAGGAGAGGCCTAGCAGACACCTCTGAAGTCCAGTGATCCAAGAGAACATCACCAGTACCAGGACAGGTCAAATCATACCCCACCCGATGGGACTGCAAAAGCACACGGCATGCCTTTGTGATATTTCTACCAAAGATGGATGACCCGAACCTAACCAAGAGGACACCTCAGACAAGTTGAGGGAAAGTCTATAGCTGATCTGTGCTCTTCAAACGTGTCAAGGTCACAAAGGAAAGACCGAGAAGTTGTACTGGACTGGAGGAGACTGAACAGCAGTAACTGAATGTAACACATGATTCTGAAATGGATCTTTTCTGCCCTGAAGGACCTTCTGAAGGGAGGAGCTTCTGAAGGGAACTGGAGAAACGTGTCTGGGGTCTGAGGATGAGACGGGAGTGGCGGGTCATGTTAGTTTTCCGACTTCAGCGGGCGCACTGTGGTTCTGTGAGAGATGGTCCTTGTGTGCAGGAGACACACCACGGAGCATCTGACGTTGCAGCACGGTCATGTCCACGGTTTGCTTTCAAACCGCTGAGGAAGAGAACTTCTTTTGACTCTCTCTGCAACTTTTCTATATGTTTGAATTTGCTTTACATTTTTACTGATTAATTAATCAAGAAAGAGAAATCATGAGAGAAATGAATTTCTTTTTTAAAGTTAGGGGTTTAGTCCAGGAAATCCAACATCTGAATACTAGGAGCTCCAGAAAGACAAGCAGACAAAATCATCAAAGAAGTGGGATAGACAAAAATGTCTCATTTTCCTCATAGGACACAATTTCTCAGGTTAAAGGACCCATTTAGTGCTCATCACAATCGATGAAAAAGACCAAAGCACATGAGCACGAAATTTTAGAGTGCTGGTGAAAAGAGAAAATACAGAAATCTTCTGCAGAGAAAAAAAAAGTGCAAACAGGTCATATACTCTTTGTAAGGCAACATTTGACTGAAGAGTAGATCATTTCTCTTTGCCAGGCCTCAGATCAATAAAATTCTTTCTATAAGACAATGATTGAAATGTTCAGAACTAGAAGAGACACACGTCAGTCAAAAAGGGCTTTTTTTTTTTTTTTCAACAAAATCTTGCCATTTTCTACTCAAGATAATGTTAAGTTATAATCATAAAATACTCAAGCTAGGTTTTCAGACCTTTTTCTTTAATGATATTGCTTTTTGGCTGGCGTCAAAGGTCAGACCCATCGGCCCCGTGTGCAGGGATGGCTGATTGAAAGAGGACAAGGGTGAGGCAAGTCCTCCTGCAGGAGAAAGTCTGAGGAAAAGGTAAATGGACACCAGCTGCTCACTGCTTCTCCTCTGGAGGTGAACTGCCTTTTTTATTTACACCCGAAGACACTTGACAAAGGTGCCATCCAATTACAACTTTTTCCTTGTAATGTGGGACTCCAAGAGGCAGATGGCAGGGTTTTTTGTTTGTTTGTTTTTGTTTTGAATAAGGATTCTACAGTGCATCAATCATGCAAAAGTTCTCATGACATAACACACGGCATAAAGAATAAAGTGCTCCCTGAACCCCAGTTTGGTTCTGTCTCCAAACAGGTTTTCTCCTGGAAATAAAGCAACATAAGCCTTGCTGTCCTACAGTCTCCTAGCATCAGTTCTCCAAATCCATGCGTTCCCAGATAAAGGAAGCTGGCAAGAGTCTCTGTTGTACACATAAAGGAAGAGAATCAAAAAGTGTCAGACTTCCCAACAAAATCACTTGTTCCTCTATGCTTAGGCCAAGGTCAGCCCTGTGCCCAAAGCAGTAGTTGTATATTAAGACTAGAGTTTGAAAGAAAAGGAGAGAGAGAGCTCTCATCCTGAATGCCAAGCCCCCAACAACAACTGCTGTGGGAGACTAAGGACCATCGGCAGCACAGTGGGCAGCTCCAAAAGGCGCACACCCCTGTCCCTGGGAAGGACTTTGCAGGGCAGCCTGTGTGGCACCTCTGTGCCGATTAGAGAAAGTGGGCTCCTCTGGGCAGATAACTCCAGGCTCGCAGTGTTGGTGTGCCCCTCCCTCCGGGCAGTCAGTCTAATGCAATATACTGGATTCCAGACCCTACTTTGTGCTGCCTTAACCCAGTACCTTTGTGTCCTGAATGCACAAAATGCCCCACATAGGTGGTAGCCCTGGGCATTTGACCTAAATCTGTCTTCCACTGGTGAACTGGGCTGGAAGCAGGTCGCGTGGCCCTGCTAACTTCTCTAAGACTTATATCCAGATTGAAGACTCGAATTCTGGCTGCCCTGTTGGTGAGAACCACAGAGAGACGCACACGGAAAAAGAGAGCATTCCTCTGTCAGACCTTCAACAGCTGGTCCAAACCTGTCCCTTCATGCTTTCCTCTCGTCTTCTGACCCACTTTCTTCCTGTCTTCTGCTCAACTTCCCTCCCGGAAGTGAGGGGGCCTCTTTCCAAGCAAGAAGCTTCCCCAGGCCCGATCTTAGCACAGCTTCTGGTAAGAAAGCCATATGGACTTTTTCTTAAATATATGCAATGTAGAAGAGGAAGATGACAGCAAAAACAAGGGGACCCAAAGGTGTGACTAAGGAAAAGTTCACAAAAGAAGGGTATTCTCCTAGGCAACAAGAATTTTTAACTTCTCCTCCTTCCCCAGATCCCACCCTCTGTTTAAGCCAAATCAGGGGTCCTCAACCCAGGCAAAGTCAGGATTTGGGGTTACCAGTGGAGACTTTGTCTTCCCTAGAGGAGGGAATGTGACTCTATAGCCATCGAGAGGGGAGCTGTGCACTGGTAGCTGCAGGGGAACTTAAATGGTGCCAAGTAGAACCCAGAAGCCACCAGGAACTGTGCCAGGGAAGAAAGAAGCTTGGGGTCCCAGTAGCTCCACTGTCTGAGACCTCTTTGTCAAACATGGTTTGTTATCATTCTAACTGTTACACTCTTTGAGTGGCCTTCTCAAGGTTAATGTGACCTGGGGTATAATGTAGAAGGCTCCAGCTGCATCTGCCCCTTCCAGATGGAAGTTCTTTGAGTCACAGCCCTGGAAGGTCCCCATGGCCATGGAAAATGGGTAAGATTTGTCAACAGTGTGTCACTCCCTTTGAACGTTTCCAGGGTCTTCTCCTCATCAGTGTGATGCAGAAGAACATCCATTGACATTATCTGTACACCAAGAGAATTTGGACTCAGCATCCTCGAAGCCTCTGACCTTCCTGTCTGCTCTCATGCAATCAGCAGCCTTACAAGGAAGAGAAATCTGAGTGGGCTTTTAAAATCTCTGCTCGTCCTCAGTTATTCTTACTGTCCCCTCTCTTGCTCTGTGGCCTCGCTGGGAGCAGAGACCCGTGCCCCGACCCAACCCATCAGCCACCGGGGATATTAAATTTTGTCTTGACCTAATTCCATTCTAAATTTGAGAGCCTTGGTACCCTTAGGAAGTTCTGAGTTACCTATAGAAGTGTTGAAACTAGATTCCCATTGTAGAGAAATTACCCCTTCCTTAGTTAGAATAAAACTCTTCCAATGGGGCCAGCATCTAATCAGGCATGAATTAGAGTGAATTCTCACCTACAAAATCCAGGAATCAATTGGGTCTCCTTCCTGCCCTCTGCCTATGAGCCATGGAGCCGGACTACCTGTTTGGATCCTGACTTTGCTACTTATTAGCTGTCACCTTGGGTAAACCTCTCTATTTCTCAGTTTCCACATCTATAAAATGGGAATAATAATGCTTTATAACTCATAAGGTTGTTTTGAGGAATAAGGAGCTAAAATGTGCAAAATGCTTAGCAGAGTATGTGGCATCATTGAGTACTCCACAAATAACAGCAGCTGTTACTGTTACTACTGAACTTCGGACCAGCTTGGTAAATCTTCATCTCAAAATACTGTAAGAATGCTCATATCATCCTTAAAAAGCAGTTTAAAAGGTCACATTATCCCCACACCAAAACAACTGCTTGCCTTCCATTATGGATACTTGTAGGCAAGTTATTTCTACAAACCACTGACCCAGCAGTTATTGGTCTTTCTAAGCCCAAGGACCCTATTGAGGTATCAGTGACATTCAGAAATTAAGAAATTCTTTTCCTTTCTTTGGACCTGCTGCTCCAATTCTGTCCCCTCTCTGACATCTCCATCTGAGTTCAGCCTGTAGGGAAACAAGCCTAGTCCGACCCGGCCAAGTGCCTGATGGCCGGAAACAGCTCTCAGACACAGGAAGAATCACAGGGGGGTTCAGTCCTGGATTTGGGTATATCCCTCCCTGGCCTGCCAAGTCCCATCCCATCCAAGCTCCCCTCCCAGCTGCTGGACATTTGCAGCTCTAGAAGAGACAGTTGGCCACAAAGGAACTTCTGAGTGCGAGGCTCTTCGTGGCTTTGGCTCACAGGGATTTGGGAGCATGTGGTGAGGACTGGAGTTGGGCCTTCTTCACAAACAAAGGATCAACTTCAGATCCAGCTTTAGCCTCAGTTCCAGACAGGGCTGGCTCTCCTGTCCCGCCCAACTCGGAAGAAAAGAGATGAAGACATGGTGCTTGAGAAAAGCCAATCTGCTACTTCTGTGAGAGGTAGATTGGAAAGGAGTGGATGTGAAGACAGGGAAGTGGTCCAGAAGGGGGGCAAATGGGCCTAAAGCAGGTGCTGCGGACAGTGAAATGAAAAGGAAAGAATAGATGTGTCTTGGCCCATTCAGGCTGCAGACTGGGGGGCTGGTAAATAACAAACATTTACTGCTCACTGTTCTGGAGGCTGAATGTCTGCGATTAGGTTGCCAGCATGATTGGGTTCTAGTGAAGGCCCTCTCCCAGGCCACAGACTTCTTGTGTCCTCATGTGGCAGAAGGGCATGGGGAGCTCTGTGGGGCCTAATCCCACTGATAAGGACCCCACTCTTATGACCTAATCACGCCAAAAGACCCCACCTAGTAATACCATCATCTTTGGAAGTTACAATTTCAACATATGCATTTTGTGGGGACACAAACATTTAGACAATAGCAAAATTAAATATCATCCCAAGGAAGAACAGTTTGAAACACTGGCTGGTCTTATGGCTAGGGGGCAGGGGAAAATGAAGAGATGAGAACTTCCAAGGGTTTAAGTGTGGGTGGCTAAAGCAGGTGTGACTAGGAGGAGGCCCAGTGATGTGGAAGTTGAATGATAAGCCACTGAGTTTGATGACATCCTCCGGTAAAGACCCAGTCAGCAGCAGGCCTAGGGGAGAGACAGCAGTCAGGGCTGGGAACTCAAGTTTCAGAGTAACTCACATCCATTGTGAATTTGTGAGAATGGGTGTGTCCTGTATGAACAGAGGGAAATTTATATTAAGGAATTGGCTTACATGATTATGGAGGCTGGCAAGTCCAAAATCTGGAGGGTAAGCTGGTAGGGCAAGACCAGTTTACGACCAAAAGAGCCACTGTTGTAGTTCAAGTTCAAAGGTCTTCTGCTGACAGAATTTCTTGCTCAGGGACCTCAGTCTTTGTTCCAGTAAGGCCTCAGCTGATTGGATGAGGCCCACCCTTATTAGGGAGGGCAATTTCCTTTACTCAAAATGTACTAATTTAAATGTTAAGTTAATTCAAAAAACACACTTATAGAAACACGCAGAGTAATGTTTGACCAAGTATCTGGGCACTGGGCACTGTGGCCCAGCCAGGCTGACATATACAATTAATGAACACACAAATGACGACATAACTTTAAGGAGACCAAGGGTATGGTTTTAACATGACCAGTGATGTCCAAACACGAGCACTATCCAAGAGGCCACGGATTACAAAGGGAAAGTCCACTGGATTCTGCATCTGGGGACTATTGCTAACGACCTTTCTCCTCCTGATGAAGAGCATGGGCTTTACAATTAAAAATCATTCTGGGAGCCCATAGTGACTCAGTTATTGCTTGCAGTGACCCTGCACAAGTCACTTTCCTCTCGGGGCCTCAGTTTCCACATCTCTAAAACAGGGATAATTGTATCTGTTTCTTAAGATTATTTTGAGCATTAAATGAAATAATATTATTGAATGGCTAGTACATACTCAGTGCTCATACTCGTTAATCAGATTGAACTAGTTAATTACATTATTAATAGATGTATAATATTTATGCAGTTAATTATATAATAGGTTTATAATAGATAATCATGATCATTTTGATCATTGTTATCTTTATTCCATATTCTGAGGACATGATGAATAGGATTACAGAAGGAATGGGTTAAAAACTAAAGGAGACATTAAAGAGGGAATGAGGAGTGAGGAAAATGTGCTTCTGCACTGGACTGCAGACCCCACACACTCTACGCTGCAACTCAGTCCTGAGACCTGGGCACTTTTCGTGCATTCCCTCCCCTTTATAAACAAGAACAGTCTCAATACTAATGCACCGGCTTCTCCCAATCCCTAATTCGGTTACAGAGTCAGAACTAGAGGCAGAACTTTCCCTCTACTTTGTGCGTTTTTCACCAGATCGGCAGGTTCCTAACTCCCATGGCGGAGCCCTGGGTTTTGGTGTCGCATTTCCCTGGCCCGCTCCAGTGGGATGAGGGTCACCGTGGACCACAGCACCCCCTCCCCCAGCAGCGCTGAGGCTCATGAGGAAGGGGCAGGTTCAGCACTCACACCATATAAGTCAGGCCTGGATTCTGGCTCTTCCATTTGACTCGGGGTTCCCTGACATTCAAAACCACCTTTCATTTCTTCTTTCCACCCAGCAGAACAGGGGTTAATGACATTGTCCAGAGAAACAACACAGAAGATTCAAATTCAATTAAAAAGATCTCAGAAACAAGTCAGGCATAAAGAGTGTTCCAGAAACCCTAGAATTGATTTTTTTTTTCCACTGACAAGTGATCCCGGCATCATTATAGATAGTGTAACATATCTAATTCCTATAATTCTATATCTTTAACTGAAGCCTGCAGGAGATGCTTTGATGGAAAGAAAGATCAATGGGACTGAAAGGGATACATTCCACTTCATTCCCTCTCTTTGAATTCAGTTTCTCAGCAGGCACTTTGATAGCTTCCTTCTTCCACCCCTGCCCAAAGCCAGTTCTCTTTTATTCAACCCAGAGGAAGAACATGAAGCCAACAAATTCACCAAACACTTAACCTACTAAAGACCTCAGCCCTCTCTCCCAAGAAAAACTTAGTAATTTCATCTTAGGTTCTCCATCCAGAAGAGAAAGAAATAAACTCAAAAGATGACCAGAAAGAGAAGAAGTTGAGAGAGGATTAAAAGGCCCAGAAAGACCAGAAAGAAGAGAACCTGCTTCACAGTTATAAAGTGTCAATCACTCTTGCTTTACACTTAAATCAGTTTTGATTCGGCTCTTCTGAGCAAGCACCAGCACCCCAGTCATTCACTCATAAGTGGCCTGCTATGTGACACGCATTGCCAGTATGAAAGCAAGACCAAGTCCTGGAAGTAACACCACTTATTTTGTGATCTTGGACAAGTTATTTAGCCCCCCTGTGACTCAGTTTTCTCATCTGTAAAATGGGTGTAGTAATAGGCTCTACCTCAAAGGCTCTGATGAGAATTAGCTGAGTTATTATGTACACAAAGCACTTAAATGCTACTATAGAGATATCATCAAAAGGGCATAGGATACCTGAGAATAATTCCATTAGAACATTTACAAAGAATGTATTAGTTGGGCTGGGCCTTCAGAAAAGTGAGTAAGTGTTTAAGGAGAATTACAAAGGTTTGGGAATGCCAGCCTAGAGGAGAGACCAGCATCACAATGACACAGAAGTGAGAATACGCATGAGCCACTCGTTGGTGAGAGGTTAGAGTGTGAGAAAACTGAGAGGGGGAGGCTGCGGAGCTCGGGCCTGCTCTCACCGGCTCTGCTGGCACTGAGCCTGCTGGGGTGAAGGCTGTCCACATCAGCCACAGAGCTCCTGCTGCAGGGTGGAAGCGGTCCCTGACTGGGCCCAGGAGCAGTGGTCCTGGAACAGAGGGCAAGCATCTTCCAGCTGCTCCCATCAATACCCACGGCATGTGTTCCTGCTACCTCCCCATGGAGGTGGGCGGAGGCACAGAGAAGGTGAAAGTGGTATTTGCCCAGGGATATTACATTCTTCCAATTAAATTCAAACAGTGCTAATCCTTGGCAAGTTTCTGGGTGGATCCTCTCTTCCAGATTTTTCCCTCCTTCTGAGCACTGCCTTGATAAGCAGCTCCTGCCCACAGGCATCCCCCTGCCCCTCCCTTTCCAGAGTCCCCCAGCACTCTAAGGAAGTAGCAGCCCAGGTGAGGCAGAGCTGAGGAGACCTTGGGGGCACAGAGGTGACTTCAGCAGCCACAGGATCTGTCCTCTGATAGGGAGACTAGAGTTTCATGGAATGGAGAGAGGCAGAGAGCAAGGAGAAAGACAATGACACAGAGAAGGAAGAGAGAGGGAGTTCGAGGGTCTCTGACACCTTTTGTTCTATCTTACAATGCTTTGGCATTCAGCTTTGCAAAGGTATGACCTGGGGAGAAGTAGGAGTGGTTCCCTCCCCACCATCACTCTCAGTGGTCCCCTGTGGATTTTGTGTTCCTCTTTCATGACCCAGGTCCCAAGATGGGGACATAGTGGGAGTTCCACTAGAAGCCATGGCTGCCGTGAGTTCATTTTAGGCTTCTCATGTCAGTGGGTGAGCAGACAAGGAAGGGAGCTCTGATGCTGGAAGGGTACCTGGTCCTGATGACCGTGAGGCACCGGGCTGCTGCTCGACAGTGGGAGGCAGGAAGGGCTGGGTCTGGAGCCCAGGAGATCCCCTGGGGTGTCTTTTGGGGTTTGCTGTGCCCAGTGATGACTATAAAATGGGCTTCAGTACAACCATAGCCTGGAAAGTGCTTGCAGAGAGCAGTCTGGGCCATTTCACCAGGCTAGCAGCCTTGACCCACCAAAATGCTCGCTGGGGCGAGGGACCAAAGAGGGTGTGGTGGGGAAGTAGATGATGAATTTTATGGAGGCCTTGGGACCAGCTGTAAGATTACACACACACACATAGTACAAGATATAGTTGTAGATACAAATACAGATATACACAAGCAAAATATTTTCTTAATGTAAAGGTCCAAGGTTTTGTCATGGTTTTAAATTACTTCATTTTCCGTAGTGAAGTTACACACAAACACACTCACATGGCACATCATAAACGAAAGTTGACAGGGTGTGAAACTGCATCTTGTTTACTGTGTTATGAAACACCATAATGATACTGTTAGAAATATGTTTTTTCTCTGAACCACTTTTCTTTTTAATAATATATATTATCATTACAGTTTTCATCTGTTTTTAAGCAATACTCTGCAAAATCTATTTTCCTTGTTGTAAAACTAAACTCAAAGAGCAGGAATCCCTGCCGACACTGTTAACAAGTATTTCTGAGATTCCTTTAGAGGCACATCACTCCGCAGAACTGAGCATGCAGACATACAAGGTGCCGAAAAGGTGTCACATCTGTAAGGATATCTTCCGGGCTAACCTTAAGTTCACATCGTGGGTGAGGAGCCCTCATCTCAGAAGGCTTCGGCTGGTTGTCTGGGACCAAAAAAAGCAACAGAGGTGAAGCTAATAATAAAGCAAATGACCAGAAAACAATTTCATGTCATATCAGTCAGGACTCATTTTTCAGTTGAAGTGACCAAAACACAACTCAAAATAACTCAAGCAAAACACAGCAGGGTGAATGGAGAATGCAGGAGCCCACATGCCCACGTCCAGGACTCGAAAGGAAATGATCAGACCTCTCTTCCTCTCAACTGTGCTTCTCTCTGTGAGGTAGCCTTTCTCCCTCTGACTGAAGAAAGATTTTGGTTGCAGAAAATTCTAATTATCATCTCAGAACATCCAAGAAATTCCAGAGAAGGACTAATTGGTCCTGCTTCAGTCACATGTTCACACATGTCCAATCATTGTGGCCAGAAGGATGGGCACTGTGGTCAGCAGACTCTGGTCATATGCCCACAGCTGTGGCTTAGTGGCACAGAGCACCATAAATAATAGTCCCACTCAAACTACATACTACAGAAAAATGGACGTTTTTGTAAGGTAAGGGAGTACCAGAGGGAGGGCAGAAGGGAAACCAGGTAGACAAAACAATACATACCTATCCCAAAATTCATTGCACGGGTTTTCCTCAACTTATGGTTAACCTCTTAACAGTATCTCCTGGTCACGTGAAAGTGGAAAAGGGGGTTTATCTGCATTCATATATATGCACAGACAGAAAGATGAAGAGAGACCCAGAGCACGCTTCAAAAATTACCGGTCTGCGTTGTCACATGAAGAAATCTCTGCTTCTAGGGAAGGAGCCAAGTTCAAGTCAAGGGTGATGAATGTGAGCAGGAAAGCTCACCTCCTCCAGGGACGTTCAGGGCAAGTGAAGGAAAGGCTGGTAAACACTGCAGCACCACAGTGGGGTCAGGCAGGGCTCGGGGGAGAGGGCTGCTGATACTGCCTCACTGCAGACACCTGACTCACGCAGCCCGGCATGACTGCATCTGCCCAGATGGTCCCCCCGCCTCCACTGAGCACTGGGAGGCAGCACAGACTGTAGCTCCATTGTCCCATCTTCTCCCCATCTCCTGCTAATGAGGATTTAACTGCCCTTTTGGATTATGCCTTTTGCTTCTCCTTTACCAGGCTATGGGAGCTTAGATGTTTTTTCAATTTTACTTTTCAATTATAGTTTACATTCAGTATTATTTGAGTATTATTATTACATTAGATTTTTTTTAGTATTATTCAAGTAGTAGTTTCTGGTATACAACATAGTAGTTAGACAATCATATACTTTACGAAGTGGTACTTCTGGCACTTCAAGTACCCACCTGGCACCATACATAGTTATAATATTATTGACTATCTTCCCTATGCTGTGACTATTATTTTGTGACTACTAATTTGTACTTTTTAAAAAAATAAATTTTACTGATTATGCTGTTACGGTTGTCCCAATTTTTCCCCCTTTGGACCCCTTCACCCGGTCCTCCCACTCCCTCCAGCACCACCCCCCACCCTTAGTTCACATCTATGGGTCATGCATATAAGTTCTTTGGCTTCTCCATTTCCTATACTATTCTTAACATCCCCCTGCCTAGTCTGTACCTACAAATTTATACTTCTTAATCCCTGCCCATTTCCCCCCATTTCCCATTCCCCTCTTCCCCCTCCCAACTGATTACCCTCCAAACAGTCTCCATGTCTAGGATTCTGTTTCTGTTCTGCTTAGTTTGTTTTTTAGATTCAGTTGTTGATAGTTGTGAAGTTCTTGTACTTAATATTCACCGTTTTGATCTTCTTTTTCTTAAGTAAGTCCCTTTAACATTTCATGTAATAACGGCTTGGTGATGATGAACTCCTTTAGTTTTACCTTGTCTGGGAGGCATTTTATCTGCCTTTCCATTCTAAATGATAGCTGTGCTGAATAGAGTAATCTAGATTGTAGGTCCTTGCTTTTAATCACTTTGAATACTTCTTGTCAGTCCCTTCTTGCCTGCAAAGTTTCTTTTGAGAAATCAGCTGACAGTCTTATGGGAACTCCTTTGTAGGTAACTGTCTGCTTTTCTCTTGCTGCTTTAAGATTCTCTCTTTATCTTTAACCTTTGGCATTTTAATTATGATGTGTTCGGTGTGTTCCTCTTTGTGTTCATCTTGTTTAGGACTCTCTGTGCTTTCTGAACTTGTATGTGTATTGCCTTCACCAAGTTAGGGAAGTTTTCTTTCATTATTCTTTCAAATAAGTTTTCAATTTCTTGCTCTTTTTCTTCTCCTTCCGGCACCCCTATGATTTGAATGTTTGTATGTTTGAAGTTGTCCCAGAGGCTCCTTACTCTATCCTCATTTTTTAAAAATTCCTTTTCTTCTTGCTCATCTGATTGAATGCTTTTTTCTTCCTTATGTTACAAATCATTGATTTGATTTTTGGCTTCATCCCCTCCACTGTTGATTACCTATAATTTTTTCTTTATTTCTCTTCATGTAACCTTCATTTCTGCCTGGGTCCTTTTTATGTTGTTGAAATAACCAATGAGTTCCTTGAGCATACTAATAACCAGTGTTTTGAGCTCTGCATCTGATAGATTGCTTATCTCCATTTTGTTTTGTTCTTTTTCTGGAGTTTTGTTCTGTCCTTTCATTTGGGCCATATTTCTCTGTCTCCTCATTTTGGCAGCCTCCCTGTATTTGTTTCTATGTATTAAGTAGAGCTGCTTTGACTCCGTCTTAGTAGTGTGGCCTATTGCAGAAAAGCACACTGGT
Source organism: Tonatia bakeri (assembly GCA_004024845.1). NCBI lineage: Eukaryota > Metazoa > Chordata > Mammalia > Chiroptera > Phyllostomidae > Tonatia > Tonatia bakeri. Next base: position 215,065 of record PVIA01001028.1, read on the forward strand.
AAGTTGGATGGGGCAGAGCCTCAGGTAATCACCATGGCAGAGCAACCCGTGTGAACCAGGTTGAGGGAGCCTCTGATATGGTGTCATTGCTCTGTGTCTCTGTGTGAGGGAGGGCTCAGAAAGGGGACAGTGCCACTGCCTGGTCTCTAGAGTTTTATCCGGGAAGAAGCTGTTCCCCAGCACTTGTCCTGAAGCCAGACACTTGTTTCTCCCCATGTGCCACTGGTGCCCTTCCAGCTGCTGCCCCCATGCTGGAGCCAGAGGGAGTGCATCTGGGTAAGTCCTAAGTCCACTGTGGGCCCTTTACGAGGAGACACCGGAGAATCCCACAGTTTCTTCTGCTGCCCCGACACCCACTGGTTTTTATAGCCAGAAATTATGGAACTTATCTTCTTGGCACTAGAACCCTGGGCTGCATGGTCTGGTGTAGGGCTGGGATAAATCATTCCCAGGGTATCCCTCTTGCTTTGTGTCTACCACATATGGGTGTGGGACTGCTCATTCTGCATCTCCCCGTCCCTGCATTTCCACATCTCTGCTCCTCCTACCCATCTGGATGGATGTGACTTCTTTAATTCCTTGGTGGTTGGACTTCCATACAGCTCCATTTTCTGATGATTTTGGGTGACGGTAATGTTGTAGTTTAGTTGTAATTTTTGCTGTGGTTGTGCAAGGAAGCAAACTGTGTTTACCTATACCTTCATCATCAATTTGTACTTCTTAATCCCTCATCTTTTTCGTTCAGCCCCTCTCCCCTCTGGCAACCATCAGTCTGATCTCTGTATCTATGAGTCTGTTTCTATATTGTTTGTTAATTTATTTTGTTTTTTAGATTCCACATATAAGTGAAATTATAAGGTATTTGTCTTTCTCTGACTTATTTTGCTCAGCATAATACCTTCTAGGTTCATCCACACTGTCACAAATGGTAAAATTTTGTTCTTTATGGCTGAGTAATATTCAATTGTATATATACCACAGCTTTTTTATCCACTCATCTATTGATGGGCACTTGGGTTGATTCCATAGCATTGCTATGATAAATAGCACTGCAAAGAACATAGGGGTGCATATATTCTTTTGAATTAGTGTTTTGGGTTTCTTTGGATATATTCCCAGAATTGGAAATTGTTGGGTCATAAGGAAGTTCCATTTTTAATTTTTTGAGAAACCTTCACACTGCTTGTACCAGTTTACATTCCTATCAACAGTGCAAAAGGGTTTGTGGGAGCATAATTTGGCCAAAGCTTGCAAAAATAGTTTTAAGGAAAATTATTCCCATCCCAATAAAGTAATTACATGATTCTGGCTCCATAAACTCCCAAAGTCTTAATTCTCGTTTTGAAAACATTGATCTTAGTCATCCTTTCTGATTTTATCTCTTCTACTTTTCTTGACAAATTCTCCCTTCAAAACATGCTATACTTTAAATTACTCTCCTTCAATAAATTTTCTGTGTCTCAGCTTCTGGTCTTTTGCTCGCACTATTCCCACCACTTGAGTGGTTCTTTCTCCCATCAGAATCCCAGCCATCCTTCCGATGTTGCCTCGGAAACAGCCTTCTTCAGGGAGACTCCCAAGACCACCTCAGTGGGAAATGATTGCCGTCATTGGTACTAGAATTTGGTGTTGGAATCAAGCTAATTTAAATAGTTTTAAGTGTGAAAGTTTTCTCTGCGCCTCTCTGATGTTCTGCCACCACTTTTAGAAAGTAGTTTCACCCAACTCAAGCCAGAAAAAATTAATACATGCTCTGGGTCTAAAGAAAGTATTGTTTTTTTGATTTTCACAAGAATTCAGGATGACTGAGAATGGTGACTGTGCCATGCAAAATATGAGCCTGAGTCTCATGAGCTAAGGGAAGCAAATTTATATGAATCTACGAATTTAAAAAAAAAAAAAAACCATGTAAAATGTGTGAGGATCTGGTATTACAAGGATTACTCATTTGAAATTTGGAGATTTTGCCACCAGTCATCTATAAACTACAGTGCCCTCTGAAAAACACATCTGTTAGAAGCATAGCTTACGAAAGAATAAGCTGTATTGTCATGAAATCCAATGTACAAATAGGTTCCTAGAAACTGTAGGTCTTATAGTACAGCACACTAGTGGTTAGAGCTTATGAAACATGTAAACAACTTCTAAAATATTCTTTTCCTTCAAAAAATTGCCCTAACTTAATATAGGTTCATTTCTGAAAATGTCTTTACCCGCTTCCTACTTATTTGTATTCTGTTCTTTATCCCAGCAAGCTGTTCCAGAGATTTCCCTGTTGGGCACCTTAGATTTATAGATATTGCTTAAAAATATATTTCAAAAAAAGTAATTTCTCCTTACAATCAGACTTCTAAAAAGTATTCTTGCATTGTCTTCACCTAGTCACCCACTGCTGTCTGGCTGCTGGTCTCATTTCCTCAACCTCTCTCACCAAATTTATAAATTCCACCTGCTGACAAACCTAATGAGAAATTTTGGAGTCCTATATTACTTGACCTCTCTGTAGCATTGACACTTGGGGCCACTGTCTTGCCTTGACATGAGTCTCTTGGGGCTCAGTCTTTGCGTCTCTTTCCTCTACGTTCTCCCGAGAAATCTTCAATGCCAGTGGATTCAACTCCCCATTGGACATCTTCACCTTAACATCCACGTTGCTCATCTTCACACTCAAATCCTACTCCTCTGTGAATGTCCCTATCTCAGAAAGGGCACCAGCCCCCATTACCCTGTTGTTGGGGGTCCTTCAGGATTCCTCTTCTCTCAGCCCTCACATCTGATCAGGCACTAGTTCTCATTAGCTCTGCCTCTCCGAATCCCTCAGACAGGCTGCCCCTCTCCTTTCCTTTGCCAGTGTGTTAGTACACCTGTCATTTCCTGCCAGTGCCTTGTGGGCTTCTGGCTGGTCTCTCTGCTATCATTTCTATGCTTCCCATCTATCTTCTCACCGCTGCCCAGGTTATGTGCAAATGGCATCGTGACTCACCCCTGATCAGAATCACTCAATGACTTTAAATATCATATAGGACACACTTTCTAAACCTCTATCAGAGCATAGGAATTGATCCCTGCTTGTCTGCTCTGTCCCCTCCATAGGCACTCTCCCACCATCCTCTGTGATCAAGTCATCCAACCTACCAATAGTTCCCCAAACATGCCAGGTCCTCAGGACCCTTTGCTCTCACATATACTGTCTTTTCTGCCTGGAATGCCCTTACCCTGCCAGTTTTCCCTGCAAGTCTCAGTCCACAAGCTACCTTCTCTGAAACATTTCTGACCCCTTAGGGTTTTTTTACCTATGTTTTCACTGTACTTAATATATGATAACTACCATTTATTCAATAAACATTCAATAATTAATCAATGATAGCTAACCTCTGTTGAGCACCTACAATGTGCTAGACAGCATTTAAGCACTTTTACAATGTAGGTCATCACAACTCTATCAGTACTATTATCATTATTCCTATTTCATAATGAAGACACTGAGGTACACAGAAATTAAATAAATAAGTTTGCCCAAGGACACATAGCTAGTTAGTGACAATGTCGAGATTTGAAGCCTGTAGTCTTTGCTCAAAAATCTCTCCACTCTATAGCTTTCGTTAGAGCAATCACATTCTTATGTGGCAACCAATCATTCCCTGGCATGTTTATGTTTCCTGTTAATGCCTTCTGTATCTTTGTTTTCTCAGGGACCACATAGGTCCATGCAAGAACTCATTGCATGCTTGGTAAAGGAATGTGTGAGTGAGTGAGTGAATGGATAAATGAATATGACAAGTGTCCGCAGTACCTCTTGTAAGCATTTCTAATTAGTGCCTCTCAAGTTTCTGGTCTGTTCTTTCTTCAATATCAATGTGTCCTTCAAGCCAGGAAATCCTGCAAAACCTGACAGTAAATTCAGTGTGAACAGCCTTTAATGAATAGCAAGAGATAAAAATCATTAATCAAGCACTACCTGTACAGCCATGGAGAGTTCTGCTGAATATGTCATGGCCATGGCAGCTCAAGTGTACAGGAGACCGACCACATGGGCTGTAGGCACCAGCAGCCTCCCCTTCCAGTGATAGAGTGGACTGAACTTGGCCTGGGGTTTTGTTGTTTTCTCCTTTGCCTTTTTTTTTTGCCCTAGAGAAGAACGGAGAAGAGGGGCATTCAGGGAAAAATTTACATGTTGCCATCTCATTTCCCAGGTTCTTTCTTCCTTCCAAAAAATTCTCAGCTTTGCTGATTTTACTTAAGATTCTTTTCATAGCAGTTTTACACCCTTTATCCCTGTGTGCTTCACTCTCGCTCTGCCGAAAACCCTAAAGCACACAAGAAATGAGGGGCTTGCTCCTTTCACTACTCTACAGGGTTTTTGAACTGACTAAGGTCTGGGAGGCTGTCCAAGCATGTAAAACCCTGTGACTAAAGTTATACCCCCAGACCCCAGAGCTTAGCCACCTGGCTACAGATTTCAATGCAACCACTTACTAATTCTGTGTGCAAGCTTTTGAGACTCCTGGTGCTTTAGTTCCCAAATCTGTAAAATGGGGGTAGTCATAGCTCATATCTCGCAGGAGAGTTGACAAATTAGAACAATATAATAGTATTAGAGGATCACCTGACATATAATATGTGCTCAATAAATGTTGCTCTTATGTTTATCGTTAATAATAATAAGTACTGAGTCCCTACGGAGTACGAGCCATGTGTTGTGTGCATGTACAGTGTTGTAGGGGGATGCAGAATAATCTAAGTCCTAATTTTTGTTCCCATAAGAGTTCAGGAGCAAAAAAGAAGATAAAATACATAAACAAGAAGTTTCCCAAGGCTATAGAAGCAAATGACCCTTCTGCCAAGAGGAACATTCTGGTCTCAGAATCGTAGCCCTCACTCAGAATACAACTATCCGCATGGGAAATTAGGAAACTTGGGAGGCATTTCTCATTCATCTTCGACAAGGTGATCTTTGGGTCTGTTGCAGCGTTTCTCAACATTGGCACTGTTGGCTTCTGACATGTTGACCATTCTTTGTTGTGGGGGGCTGCCTGTGCATTGGACATGCTTAGAGCCAGCCCTGACCTCCATGCATTAGACGCCAGGAGCACTTCAGCCTGCAGTGTGACAGCTATGAATATCTCTGGGTGTTGCCAAATGTCCTCCAAAGGGAAAAATCACCAAGTTGAGACCCACCAGTCTATTAGGATTTGGGGATTAATACCAGACGGGAACTCACTGAGACACAAGGAAAGAATTAAAGAATACTGGGCTTCTCTCCATAAAACCTGGGACAAGCCACCATTTTTTCCATAGCCAGGAGACCTTGGCCCTATCTCTTTACCTTGCCCAGCCTACCTTTCCTTGTAGAATCAGGTTATTGTTCATAGCTTCTCAGGATTGTGGTGGAGATGAACTAAGTTGTGTTTGTAAGCCCACTCGAACTATGAATTACCATTCCCATGTAAAGAAGCATCATTTAAAATACCCAGAGGACAATTGCTCCACTGTGATTGTACCTCTGTGTGGACAAGTAAATTTGAGTAGAAACATTGTCCCACTAGAGTCTAAGATTTGAAACTTAGGTGATTCTGAACTTAGTTCATAAATATTCACCAAGGACCCCCTCCATGCTAGGCACAAAGCTGTGCCCTCCAGAGACACAGGGATGGGTCAGGGGCAGCCTCTGTCTCAAGGTGCAATGGTTAGCTAGTGTGCTCTTCGCTCTGGCACCACCCAAGCCTGGGCAAATTGGCCTTTGATGTTCATAACATCCAAGAAAAATAAAAATTGAGTTGCAAACTTTGCCTCTAAATCTCTCACAGGGCAGGAAATCAACATTTATTGATCCTGCACCGTGTGCCAGCTTCTGCTCAGGTTCATTCAGGACCGTGAGTAAGGTATTACTGTTCTGTTTTTACTTAGGAGGCCACTGAAGCTCATAAAGAATAAAGTAATTTTCCCAACGTCCCAGAGTAAGGGGCAAAACTGGGATATGAATCCACATCAGTTTTTGTCAGCCTTTTCTTGTTACACCATGCAAATGGAGGTATATTTGGAAGTGATGTTGTGGATAGCAGGAAGTTGAATGCACTGCTTAGATCATAAATCCCAGGGATGTGAATTTCAAAGAAGGACATCTGCTGTTCTGTGTGAATCCCTCATTTGGGGAATGCCCCGGAAATGGCCATCACAGTGACCAGCAAGCCCACTGTTGAAGAGATGCCATCTAGGCTGAGCGAGCAGACTCTGACACAGAGTACAAAGGATGGGGACTCCTGACCAAAGAAGCAGTAACAATGGGCATCCCAGTCTGTGACTTCTTGGAGCCCTGTTGTCCCTCATCGCTACAGAATAGAGCATCTCTCTGAAGCCGGCCTTTCCAGGAGTCGAATGGGTGGGAACACTTTAACAAACCGGCAGACCCAACACGTAGAGGCAGGGAGCAGAAGACAGGTTGCCAACAAGTCAGATCCATAGGAACAATGCTCAAGGTCATCCTTGACAAGTAACAACAGTGTTGTGATTTTGCAACCCTGTAATTTCCATTATGATATATGAATATGCTTGGGGGCCAGTGAAAGGCAGATTGATAACTTCATTTAGAGCAAATCAATCGGATTCCACGGAGAGACTCATGAATCATCCAGAAGACATACACAGGGTGTCAAGGCACAGAGTCCTCTCTCCTGGTGATTTATATCAAAACTCATCAATTCTAACAAAACCACTTCTATTTGGGTTATTAATAAAAAAATTTTAAAGTTCATGAAGTCATATTCTTTCCAAAATTTTGGCACCTTGGCCAGCAAAACTTTGCCATCACCCCTTTAATTTAATTAACATGAGTAAAGGAAATATATACCCATCCAAGTGTGGGCCTTCCAACCATGACACTTAGGGAAAAAGCCATAAAGTCAACCACTGGCTGTGTCCACAAAAGCAGTGTCCTGGAAAGAGGGAGGCTTAAATGGTCCATGTGCCATCAGCAGAAGATCGTTATAGCCATCTAAGCCTCACACCATTACACATTTAAGCAAATATTCTTTTTTCTGATCCCCCATACGTACTGACTGAGTTGCAGCTGGGGGAGTTAGGTTGTGCCACTCCCACCCCCCATATATCCATTTGTATTCCATGAGTTAGAGAAGAGCTGAGAAATCACTGGGGTAAAATCTCAAATCTTGGGGTTCCCTTATACAACAACACAGCTGGTGAACTTAGCTGACCATGGGGTTTGGTAGAGCGGCAAACAGAGGCTGTAAGATGCACAGGGACACCTTCAGGTTGTTTTCCACAGTGGTTAGAGTAAGTTACATTTCAGAGTGGATCTGCTGTATGATTCAGCAATTCCATTTCTGGGCACATACCCAAAAGAAATGAAAACAGGAGTTTGAAGAGATATTTGTACCCCATATTCATTGCAACATTATTCACATTAACCAAAGATGCGGAAACAATCTAAATGTCCAGGGATAGCATGAACAAATAAAAAAAGATGTGGTAGGCATACACAGTGGAATGGTACTCGGCCATGAGAAAGGAGGCCATCCTAACTTCCGGGACACCATGGATGGACCTTGAGCACATTATGCTAAGTAAGACAAGTCAGAGAAAGACAAGTACTATATGATATGACCTATACATGGAATCTAAAAAATGTCAAACTTGCAAAAAACAGAATGGGGGGATATGATTAATTTTTTTAAGGGTACAAACTTGCAATGAGTGGCAAATAAGCCATAGATGTCTAATGCAGCATATAATGAATACAATATTCCTTGAGTACAACAATATTGTACTATAATTATAATATCACTACAGTGGCGATCATATTATAATGTACACATGTATCAAAGTAACCTTAAACTGTATACCTTATAATGTATACCTTAAACTGACATATTCCATGTCAAACTTATTCAAATGAATAAATAAAGCCTCTCTCCCTGTGGCAAAAAAAGAAAAATGTCCAGAGACAATGCCATGTGCTTGTGCCTCCCCCCCGTACTCTGCTGCCACAGCTCTGTAGTTCATGAGTTTCTGAGTTTCTGGTGCCCACGTAGCCTGGTGCCTGGAGATACAGGCCTTCCTTTGCCTCTTGCCACTTCTTTGCTATTTGGTGGGGAGCAGGGGGAACTGGTAAAAGCCACTTTGAAGGAGGCCACGATAGAGGTGTTGAAAGCTAACTCACCATAAGGGAAGAAGACCTGAACTGCGATGGGCCAAACCCACACTGGGGCCTGCTGTGGTTAGCAGCTCCTGGTGATGTGCGGCCACTGGCAGGAATCTGTCTTGTGTGTGCCTTGTGAGAAAGGGTGTGCAACAGCCCTGCCCTGGGGATGCAGCATAACTAAGAGAAATATTTCTTCAGAGTAGAGAATGAAGGATCTTTGGCCGTGAGTCCTATAAAAGTGTCAGAGTTTGCATGTGTGGTGTTTAAGTTCCTCTCGCTGCCACAGCACCAGGCCTCTTAGGCTTGGACTTGGCCTTTAATGCTGAGAAGTTATTTGACCTTCAACAAGTTGTATGAAATTATTGTGTTTGAGTTTACTTGACTGTAAAATGGGAATAAGAATAGAATCTATGTACTTTTATTTAGATAGACTTGAATCCTAGAACCGTTTACTTTAAGTGTTACTTTGAGCATATGGCACATACACTCCACTCCTTGGATTCCTCATTTTAAAATGTGCATAATAATTTCATATAACCCTTTGGGATGCCATGAGGATAAAATAAATACTGCAAATAAAACTTGGTTGACATTCAAAACAACCTCAGTAACCATAGGTTTCCCTAGGAGTGAGCTCCTTTCTCCAGCAGCATTATCTTGGTCTGTATATGCAAGTTCATAGAAAAGAAAAAGAACAAAGCTCCTCACTTAAAAAGCAGTCAGCCCTGCTCCTCTCCCAGGGAGGTCGCTGAGTCCTACATCAGGGTCATGCAGTCAGAGGGGAGGGACTCAGTAAATTTTATGACCTGTAATAATAATCCAAGTGATGCTGCTGAGATAAAAAGCGTGCTAATCAAATTTCATGCTTCAAGGCATGTGCTGATTACTGCTGGGCTGAGAGGGGATTTATTCCTTGTGGTCTGACAGGCACAGGGCCCAAGTGTACTCTGTGAGGTTCACACACAACTGTCCACTTCCAGAAAGGGGGGTCCGTGAGTGGGGCAGCCTGATGCTCCGTCACTGGGTGTCTGTGTTTCCTCCCATCAAAGGCAGAGGGACGTCCTAAGGGGAACTCCAGGGGCAGAAGGTGTGCAGAGAAAGAATGACAGGGACCATGTAAAATGTGCCTGGGGAAGCCTAGAGAACTTATGTGGTCCAACCTGGTCCAACCTGGGGAGGAAGGAGAATCCTCATGACCTTGGTTACTTTCTACCTGGTGGCATAACTTCTGTAGGAATCAGTTTCACGATCTCTGAAATCGGGACAATAACTGTACCTGCTTCTTGAGGTAGTTGTAAAGATGAAAGTGGACAAGATTTGATTATGGGAGACAATTAGGGATAGTGTCCCAAAACTATTAAGCTGACCACCTGGGAGACATGAGAACTATCTCTTGACCGTGAGACAGTGACCCCTATGCTTAGTGCCTCTGTGTAGTTAACACCTTTGGCTATGGATCAGAAGCATATACATAGACTACAAATCTGAAATGCTTTTAAGATAACTATAAAGCCAAAGAAACGAAACCTAGTAATTATTCAACCCTAAGGCAAGTCTCAGCCCCAGAACTTGCACCAGCAGGAAGGGGCTGCCAACATGTTTGACATCCAAACCCTTGGTTCCCCTCGTGCTCATCTGCAGTACGGCCACAGAGGACATTGAGCTAGGCAGACCTTTCCAGGAGCAATCTGGGCATAGAGTGGCAACCAACCGCGGGGATGGCAGTTCTGACTCCGTCCTCTCCCCAGCACTTCTCCAGCCCCGAGAAGCCTCTCAGCTGGACTTGAGGAGACTAAGCTACACCTGCATGTGTACCCCTCAAGTCCACTCCAGCAAGCCAAGGCTCAAGCCCGTCCTCCTGCACATAGGCTGGTTTTTCTTTCCTCTTCCTGACTCATCACCCTCATTTTTTAGATCTTAGACCCAATCAGTCCACCTCTGCCTGAAGTCTCCTCTAACCGCACCAGGCTACTTTTCTTCTTCAGAATTCCTTACGATTCCTTTTACTAACCTCAGCATTGGACATGGCAATAATCCCCGCCCTCGTTGCAATGAACAGATACAAGGGTCACATACGGCGAAGGAAAGAGCTCTGGCTTTGGAGAGGGACCCTGGCACCACTACTTGCTCACTGAGTGACCTGTGGAGAGTTCCTTACTTTCTCTCTAAGCCTCAGGGTCCTCGTCTGTTAATGCAAATAATCATACTCTGTAGGGTAATTTTTAAGATTAAAATAGTATATGTAAGTCATCAGACACACAGTAGGCATTTAATACATTGAAGCTATTAATACTGGTATCACTGACTTGACCTGGACTGATGAACAGACAATGCAATATACTGATGATGTATTACAGAACTGTATACTGGAAGACTGTACAGTTTTATTAACCAATGCCACTCCAATAAATTCAATAAAAAATAAAATAAAATGTATATAAAGAAAATCCTAAATCATTTAATTTTTCATATGCTTCAGTTTTTCATATGCTCCATCATTTAATTTTACATATGCTCCAGTTTTTTAATCTAATTAAAATTAAGTTATTTAAGGATGAAGTTGAGCCTTTTACATATTCTTCATATTTTCATATTCTTCATAGGTTGATGCTCACAACCAGGTCATGAAATATTTGTAACTAAGGACTAAAGTAACATTTGATTTCCTTCCTTTTGGTGTTTCCAAAACACTAGCCTAAGGAGATCGAGCCTGAGTTGGTGTTCAGAGTGACTCAGTGCCCCTTTTCTAATAGATCTGGAAGCAGGTGATCAGTGGGGTATTAACTCCAGTTGAGGATCAGGACCTAGACATCCAGATATTGTGAGTCCAGGAATAAAGCTTATGTGGCAAGAAGAAAAACATAGCAAAAATAGAACTACAGAATAGAAATCTTTCCATTTTCCAATGGGAATTATAGAGAGTGGGTGAAAGATCCCCCAAAGAATCTGGACAATAGGTTTAAGAATCAGGAACCAGTGGGAAGAAGGACTCTGTACCAGAATCAGGCCTTCCGACACAGGCTCCAGGTTTTTATGTGGCAGCTGCAGAGGCAGGCATCAATCTCCTCTGAGCCCCAGGTGAAGCAGGAACTCGGAGACACCGGACTGCGGTGTGTTCTCAAAGGTCCCTGTAGGCAGATACTGACATGCATGTTCTCTTACAAACTAAACAAGAAAAAAATAAAACATACCTCAAGGCATGTAATCTGATTTACTTTTGACTCTCTTCAAAAACAACCATTCCTAAAAGAGGCAGAGAAGAGTACTGAGCTTCCAAAACATAGACAGAAGGAAGAGGTTGCTGCTGTTGGGTAGCATCTTAGAAATCCCATCAAGTTGATCACCCCACATTTCTATCCCAGGAAAAAACCAACCATCTTCCATTCACCCATTAACATCCAAGTAATTTGGGGGTCCCCCATCTTTTTTTTTTTGCTTGCAGTATTTTAATGATTTTTCTTGAAAGAATTCTGTGTTGCCAAGGGAAAACATGCCCTCTCAAGCCAAGCCCAATTCTCCAATTTTTGGGTGGTCCCCCTGATTTACCACGGGAGCTCCTCACAGTTCCCATGTTGACGTCCTCTTCTGCCATCAGGCATTACACCCCTGTCAGCCTTGGGAAAGCCTCATAACTCAGGACGACAATATCAAGACCATTAAACCAACATACATCAGCAAAACTGCCTCACTGCTGTCTCGGCTCCAAGTTATAAAGATCCGTCACAGCACACATAAGCCCCTCCAGCACTGGACTGGATGGGTTGTGCTCAGAAGGCCACTTCTAAGACCAAAGACATTTTTCACTCCAGGACTCTGCCCACAGAGCCCTAAAATGCTGCACATTAATGCTGATGGTGATAGCTCTTGGGTATTAGCCAGGCATGGCCTTTTGCTCAGATCTCAAAACTGGTGCTTAGGTCTAGTTTAGCATACTTCAAACCATGCACAGTCATACACATACATGGAAACATAAATATAAATTTCCCTCTATTTGCGATTGGGTAAATTCCATAGCCTACAGTGTAAGAAGCCACTTGCTAGGTTTATGAATGAACTGATCAGGATGGTATGAAGTCAAGATCCCTCAATCAAGTCTAATACCACCCCTAATTCCCATATAACCAGAAACATTTCTGGAGACTAGTGGGGAAGACAGCTTTCCCAGAGCCCATAAAAATATGAGCTGTATTGAACCTACCAAATTTCAATGGCCTTTGGCATACGGGCTGTCTCCTGGGATCTCCCAGCTTCCACCTCTAGGCAGATTAGCGAAGGTCGATGAATGACAGTGTCAAAAACACAATGATTTAAAAGCAAATGACAAAGTTGTGAGCACATATATTAAAATTCAGAAATGTACATGACATTTGCCAAGAAATCTGCCCATTTTCTGTGAAACTGTAGCCAAAGGCTACAAGATAGTGTGACCTCATCTCTTGTCCTTCTCTAGGGCTTGACGATGACATCTTCATTGTGAAATGCTATGTAGTCTGTAAAAACTAAACTTGAATTAGGGCTCTCCTTCATTTTCATATCAGATCCCCACCCATTGAAACTCCTCATGGCAATATCCATCCAAATCTCCACTGCCCAATATAACTTTTGCAATGATAAAATGTCTTCTTTAATCAAGAAACCATCAGTCACAGGTGGCTATGGAGCACGTGAAATGTGGCTAGTGCAGCTGAGGAACTAAATTTTGTTTATGTTTAATTAATTTGTATTTAGCCACATGAACGTAGTGGCTACTGTACCAGACAGCAGATTCTAAGGGCTCACGACATGGACAGTGTGTGCACCCGCAGCATTTAGGAAGGCCCAGGATGATAACCTGGTGCAGAATGACATGGGTGAAGGAGAGGAATTTAAACAGGACTCAGACACATCAAACACCAGAGTGAACCCGGACAGCCTCCCGGATGCAGAGTTTACAAGAGAAATGACTAGTTGAACTGGTTGCATGATTTTTGGACCCATTCAGTAAGGAAAAAGGCTATAAAAAGGAACTATAACTCCCAAATTATGAAGAGGGGAGAGGGTGTGATGAAGAGATTCTTTGGAGAAAGTGGCTGCAACTGCTACTTTATGATCTGCCTGAAATGCTTCCAGAGTTTGGTAGGACAGAACATGACAAGGATTACCTACAGACATGGGTGGAAGAGAACTGGGCTAGTGCTAGTTAAATGCCACACGGTAAGACTGCCTGGGAGAGCATGCTACGACCTCATCTGGGCAGCTCGGACCCAGGGGTGTGCTGATGAATGTTTCTGAACCAACTCTCTGGAAACAAACCAACAAGGTTGGATTTTGTGCATTTCCCCCCAATTTCCTGAGTGTGAATATTCCCACCATGGCCAATTTCCAGCACCAGCCTGAAGTCCCTGAAGTCAGGAATGGATGTGCACCTATACCAGCTTTTGTGGAGCAGTGTAAGCCAGCTCCAGAACAGCGCTGAGTGGGCCACTGGGAAGAAACTCGCCTCGGAAAAGGAGGGCACTCTCCACAGTGCAAGACTTTGAGGTGCACGAGGTATACAAGGTCCCCAGTGATGAGTGTGTCTGTAGGTCTCAAGAGAAAGAATGAGTTTACTTTCCAGACTGAGAGCATAAGTCGCCCAGCCAGGTCAGAGCTCTCCTTGACTCTTACATCTGTTTCATCCTCTGTCCCTTCAGCCCTTGTAGAATATAAAATAACAATTTGGGAGTCTGTGATAAGGTGTGTGGGAGAAAGAGCAGAAACCAATCCCAGCCCCTTAAAGGCAGGCAGCTGCCATCCACCCGCCTTGGCTCAGAGAAGATGAGGAGACTCCTCACCCCTACACGAAGAAGACCGAGACACTGATTCATATCATGGACAGGTGTATTCTACTTACTGAACTGAGATTGTGCGTTAGGACTTAGAGTGACTTTAGAATCATCGAGTATTCACCAACTTTCTTTCTGAGGGCAGGGGACAAATTTAGAGAGACAGTGGGAACCCGAAACTAATAATAATAAGTTTGAACTTTTATTACATCATAAGTTATGCATATTCAGCATTAAAAATAGACCCAGGTTTGACTGTCCCTTCTTCCCACATCTTTATCTTCACAGCATAACTCATTGTTGTTAAAATAAGAAATCGACACCACCAAGGATAATGTGAATCTTTTAAAATGTTTAACTTGAGGGACAAGGTCTGGTATGTGGAGCCGGATAGCAGTGAACAGGTCGCATACTCTGAAGCACCTGATCTTAGTAACGTGTGCATTCGGGTGGGGGGTGGTATTTAACTAGAACCAACAAGATGGGAATTAGCATGACCCCCTGACATGTAGGACACTCAGCCTCAATACATTTCCACTCACTCATGTCTGATAGTTTTACTTTTCTCTTTAAAAAAATAACTTTTAAAAAGTATTAATGGACACAGGATGGTGATGGCCAGAGGGAAGGGGGTGGGTAGGGGATGGGTAGAGCCAGGCAAAGGGGGAGGGGAAATGGGGACATCTGTAATAGTGTGAAAAATAAAAATAAAGTAAAAGAATAATTACAAAAAGTATTCATGGAAAATAAAATAGCAGTCATTTCAAGGAGTATCCCAAAGCTCTCAAAATCATTTGAGTGCTTGTTTGCTTTCAATCTCTAAGTAAGAAATCACTTTCCTGCACTTCGGGGGGTGAGGTGGTGACCTCAAATAGATAGGGGCATAGGGGGCGGGTCGTGGCAGCTAAACACCCCTGGGCAGCAACTGGGTTCCCGTCTAACTGCCACATCAACAAACCGTAGATGTAAGACAGCACCAAAGGGATGGGCCTGGAGAATTGAAAAGGACCTACAGTTAGACTCAACCTAAAACAGCTTATTCTGCAAGGAACAGTTTTTATTCATGGCTAAAATTTGAGGCTGAATGATATCTATCAGACCCAAGGGGATGGCTTCATCATGATCAAAATTCAGCCTGATGACCAGGGGGGAGTTTTATAACGTTCACATGAAAGTCAGCAGTTGTCCGTTGTGAAACCCCCTTCCTGAAATTCAATGTCTCTGCATGAAGTTTTTCCTCTCGGATCTCCTATGACAAGACAATGAAGGGAAAGAAGAATGTGGGCATCTCCCCCTGCGACACAGGATATACACGGACACACATCCACTCTTTGTCTGCAGCCCCAGATGTTTGCTCTGGACATTCTTGGTCTTCCAGCCAGGCACCTTCCAGGAATGGATGCTCCTGGTGTCATTCCCATTCAGAAGCCAAGGAGCAGGTTGATGGCTCAGAAAGAATAGAAAAACTTGCTAATGTTTGGTGAGCACCCAAAGGTGCCAAGCTGGAGAAACGGCACAGTTCAATCTGAAAAACAGCCCTTTTGTCCTACCTGAGGGGCAGAGGAGATGGAAGGTGTCACACAGAATGTGGCTGCTTCCTTTTCCATATTCATGACAGACGCCACCCTGAACCCTCCTTCTGCCCGTCTTCTTGATTTTAAGCAGAAACTGAAATGATGCTTAGCCCTCGGGACTTGGGACTATTTGAAAATTGCTAAGTATACTCAGATCCCCAGAAGAATACATATATGCACATACTCAGATATCTCCCAGATCCTGCGTATAATTTAAGGGGGTTCAGAGACAACACTCACTCCCACCCAGAATCTAGGGATTTGAGGTTCAGAGGCCCTGTCTCTAGGCAGGTGCTCTGGCCCTAATGCCTCTGGATGAATATCCCCACCCCAACTCCTTCCCACCATCCCCCACTGGCCTGGTTTCAGCTCAAGGTTTCTTGCCAGTTCAACTGGCACCATGGACCACTCAGGAGTTGTTTTCTGGGTCCAGAGGAAACAGCCAACTTTCTTTAAGCAAATCTTTTCTTAATTACTTGAAGGTTTTGAGAATCCTTGATTAAGTCACAAACCACTGCATCATCCATCTGACACTTCAGTCTCTTGAACCAGACTTCAATTTCTTGGGGGCACTTCACCTAAGACACAGAAGTTCTGGATCCATATACATCATTAACATTAACATTTATGGATCATCTATTAGGTGCCAGGCATTATTCTAAGCATTAGGGATAGAGCAATAAGCAAAACAGACCTGATCTTAATTTATTCCAACTATCATTGCTTTAAAAACAATGATGATAATTATTATAAAGCTACATAAAATATAAGTTCTGTGCTTAATATTTTATATGCATTATCTCATTCTTTCTCAGAAAACTTGGTGAGGTAGGTATTGG
This sequence comes from Tonatia bakeri, assembly GCA_004024845.1. Lineage (NCBI taxonomy): Eukaryota > Metazoa > Chordata > Mammalia > Chiroptera > Phyllostomidae > Tonatia > Tonatia bakeri. Next base: position 231,440 of record PVIA01001028.1, read on the forward strand.
TATCCTCATTGTACAGATGTGAAAACTGAATAAAAATTTTACCTGAGCTGGGGAATGGCAAGGACATGATGTAACATCAGGCAGTTTGCTTAAATTACCTTTAGATTCAACATCCCTGGCTGTGCTTACAAAGCAAAGTTAGACCACACAGCACCCCTGAAATGAGAACGTGTGTCTCACAAAAAGTAGTCTGGCTATGGAACGTCCGTGAGTAGACCCTGGGGCTGTCTGCGGTTGCCAAGAGGCTGGAAGGCAGTCAGCATGAACGTCATCAGGAGGCGCTGATGACTTTGCTAAGCTGAGATGGCCCCATGGTCCTAGGAAAAAAGTGGAAGGAACATGCTGGGAAGGCAAGGCTGAGGGTTGCTGGAGCTGAACTGGCAGCCGAAGGACAGACAAGCCACAAGTTATTTTAAAGTATATATATATGTTTCACATGATATATTTTTTAAAAAACTGTATTGGGGCAGAAGAGATGATTACAATTCGAAGTCAATAACTGGAGAAAATACAGACTAAATACTAAAAAAGTCTGACTAGTTGAAGCAAATATTTAAGAATAGCAGTTGGCTACATCCATGGCTTCCAAAGACCCTACTGAATGCTAACGGACACTCAGATGAAATTTCAGACTGGAAATCATTCAAAGAGGTAGCTCCTAGGAAGGGGTGAGTCCACATTTTGCACGTTATACAAATGGGTGACTGTCCATAAAAAAATTGCTAATACTAAACTAGGTACCAGGGGCCCCAGAAGCTCCATCTACATTTGCTTCCCAGTGAATCCATCTCTGCCCAAGTGTGTATCAGACCCAGAGAGGAGGTTGATAAGAAACACAGACCCCATTAGTGTTGAATCACAGTGCCTGAGATAAGACTAAAAGCCTAATTTGAAGAATTTTGTGATCCAGAGAACGATTTGAAGGCAGTTGGATAAGATGCAAGACAATAGTGGAGATGGTTTAAAGAGAGGCGTCTGGCCATCCAAACCATCAAAAGGGACACCCGATGTGAATTTAAATGAGACACCAATTTCTCCATGTCACTTTGTAAAGATTGTGCTGTTAAGCCAGCCTCTAGCTAGCCCATTCAGTGCCTATGTGGGATTCACAGAAAGACACCTGTGCAGACAGACAGACAGGGTGAAACAAGCCGCTCTGAGCAGACAGCCCCTGCAGGTGAATGTCATGGCCATCAGGTGGACCTCTGGAGCATGGTGAAAAGCATTCCTTTCCCTCTGCGTGGTGTCCCACTCGCAGGGTGCAGGGTGGGCACGGACAGGCAGTCTGATTTCCACCCTGGCTCGTCCTCTCATCTCGGGGCTTCGTGCGCTGTTCGGTGCAACCGAACGGGCGGTCCTGTATCTTAGAGACACGGCGACTTTAACAGCGCACCGAGAAGGACTGAAAAATGTGTGATTATCTGGCCCAGAAAGTCCACTGTTTTGCAATGTATACTAAGACAATTAGAGGTGGTGAACACACAATGCAATGTACAGATGATGTGTGCAAATCATTCACCTGAAGCCTGTATAACTTTGTTAACCAGTATACCCCAATACACTCAATAAAAAGGAAAAAATTAAGTAGTAGTAAAACTAGGAAAAAAGCCCTGAAAATTATCAGGGAAAAGGACAAGTATATGTAAACTAAAGCATGGAAGTAGTATTTCTATTGTAAAAGACTGAAAACCTGTATGTCCGACAATGGAAACTGGTTAGTTAGCTCCTGAATCAGCCTCTGATAGAACACTGACCATCCACTGAACGACTTTTCAACGACACGATTCTAAATTAAAAAGCGAGAAAGCAAAATATGCAGATTTTAAAAATATGTGTGTCTGTTACAAAGACTAGAAAGCTTCCAAATTTTTAAAAGTGGATAGTGGAATTACAGGTGATTTTTATTTTTTCCTTCACATTTTTCCATATTATTATTTTTTTTTACTTTGTAAATGTCTGATTACCCTCATTGCAAATACACAGTTTTAAGTGGTACCCGGACTTCCCAGGCAGAGACAAAGTGGGAGCAGGAGGTAAAGCGTTGCCTTGACCTCGTGGGTGTGTTGTTCACACCTCACCGAGTCCCCCTTCTCTCGAGCCCCCACCCCAGGTTGGCTGGTGGCACTTTGCTTCATTGCCCTCCCTGACTTATGGTGATGGATGGTCATTGCAGGAACATGACATCTCCCCATGGCTCTCACTACCTTTCAAAGCCCTAGGACTGTGTCTTTGTGTGATTGAGCGCTGTGGCAGGACAGCTTCAGTCACTAAAGACACTGGGACAGCTAATTGACTTAGCTACTTACTTCCAGATTTATAGGACACTGTTGCTGAGTAATTAAAATTACTGAGCTATTTCCACAAGATATTAACTTGTGAAGAATTAACTCACTGAACAAACTGAGAGCTGGGTTTTGGGGGTTTTTTTTCTTTCTGTTTTTCATTTGGAATTAGTAATCAAAGATTATTTAATTATGATACTGTGTTTCTATTAGGAGTGGTCTCTGTAGCTGAAGCCTGACAAACACTATGTAGTTTGGATGACAAGGATTTTTAAATTTTATTTATTTTTAGAGAAAGGGGAAGGGAAGGAGAAAGATCAATGTGGGAGAGAAACATCAGTCGGTTGTGTCTCGTATGCATCCCAACTGGGAATCGAACCTGCAACCTTGGCAGGTGCTCTGACTGGGAATTGAACCAGCGACGTTTCACTTTTCAGGACAACACTCAACCAACTAAGCCACACAGGTCAGGGCTATAACAGTGATTTTAACACACTCTCATACAAGTTGCAAATGGAGGAGACATGCTTTCTCACTTTTTCTATGGCTAGATGTTCCGGAACCATCTTTAATTCATGGCAAATTTTCTTCCCAGGGTTAGAGTTGGACAGAGTTAGGCAGTGTGTTTAGTGCCTGGCATCCCAGGCACACCTGGCACCATGAGGACCATTGCAGTCCATGGTAGGTGGAATTGGAAAGGGCTTCAGGTTTAGTACCCATGGTTAAATGGTGACATGAAATGGTCAGAGAGAACAGCTCAGGATCCCAGGATCACGAATCTCCGAGGAATGAAGGGACATCCCCATTTGATCCATGCTGGCAAGAAGGGATACACAGCCTGGTCTGGCCTCTTTTCTCCAAAACCACTCTTGCCTCTGGCTTCCCTAGCAAACGTTTGCTGAGTGCTGGATGCTGGTGCTCATGTGTCCCTGGTGAGCACACAATCAGCACTCCCTCTGGCAGGCACTTAGCGGCCACTGGAGCAGAAGGCGAACCCAGATACAAATGACTGACAGGCAGGTAAATTACAGCTCCAGGCTTAGCAGGAGCCAGACCTCTCTCCTTGGTCCAAGCTCTCCCTTGGGGGTTCAGGGGATGCTGCACCAGAAAGAGCAGCAGGAACACAGGCTTCTGAATAAGACTAGGCCTGGTGGTAAGTCTTATTTTGGGCGAGTTTGTTTTGCTAAACCTCAGTTTTCTCATCTGTAAAGTAGAGGTGATAGCATGTAACTCGTGGAGGGGACTGTGAATGTAGCGAGACACCAGATGTACTGTAAGCGTGTAGCACAGTCCCTGACACGCAGTATCCGTTCTCTTCCGTGGCTCCGAGGCTCCGAGACTCTGACACGCCTCCTCTGCGTTAATCCTTGATCCCAGCAGCTATGCTTTCGAATCACCTAGGAAACTTGTAAAAAACACAGCTGCTTGATCCCTGTATTTGTTACCTATTGTTGTGTAACAAATCACCCCATAGTTCAGTGGCTTAAAAAATATACATTTATTATCTCACAGTTTCTGTGGGTCACGAATCAAAGCAGCTTACCCAGGGAGCTCTGATTTAGAGTTTCAATCAAGGTGCCAGCTGGGGCTGCAGTCACCTGAGACTTGACACTTGACTGGAGTGGGAGATGATACGTCCAAACTCACTCACAGGGCTGTTGGCTACAGTTCCTCACCACGTGGGCCTTTCTGTGGGGCTGCTCATGACATGACATCTGGCTGTCCCCAAAGCAAGGGATATGAGAGGGCCAGAAAACAGAGCCGCGTGCCTTTTAAGACCTAGTCTCCAAGTCACACACCTTTACTTCCACCTTATTCTATTCGTGAGAAGCAAGTCACAAGCCCTGCCCACACTTAATGGGAGGGGAATATAAAAGGGCACGAATAACCAGGGGAAGTATCACTGGGCACTATCCTGGAGACTGCCCTCCACAGGCCCCATCCACAAGCTTTCAATTTAACTGGTTTGGGGGCCAAGCATTTTTTTTTTTTTTTTAAGAAAAACACTCTAGGTAACACCTGAGAGCCACCAAGGTCAAAAAACACACCAGACGATTTCTCCTAAGTCACCCTCTCTTCAGCCCAACTTTGTCAGTTCAATCCCTTTTCTTGTCGTGTGCTTAAATGGCTCATCAACTCCTGCTGCTAAATTCTCTCAGGTCCTAGGCGGTCAGGGCAGAAGCACGTCCCAGGGAAGCAGGGCCCTCTAGAATGCAGGGATAAAAGCAGCAGCAGGGTTGAAGTCCAGAGAAGCAAACAGCACCTGAGGTGAAGAAGACACAAACACCCAGAATATTCTGGAGCTCCTGGAGCAAGTGGTTAAGCAAGGAGCCAGGGAAAGTCAGCAATGGGGAAGGCTGAAAGGGTTACGCATGCACGCCGCAGGCCAAGGCAACAGAGACAAGTGACCACCAGCAAGAAGACCCCCAAAACCAAAGCAGCCTGCTGGCTCAGCCCTGGCTGCCTTAAAGCTCTTTACCCTCATGAAAGCCAACCCTAAAACACCTCCCTAAAGCACCACAGGAGACGCCAGCCTAAAGCAGTCTGAAGTGTGAATTCAAAGAAGGAAAACAGACAGACTCAGCTTCCTGGCAGAGGCGGTTCCCCTAACACAAGCTGCCCTCAACCCCTCTTCCAGTAAGCAAGCTTTCCTGGCTCATTACAATGTTGGCAATGTCATGTACAAGATGAAAGTTGCCTACAACAAAAATAAACATAAAATGATTATGATGCATACATCGCTGGGGAGCAAGGTGTCCATCATCACAGATGGCTGGTTCATCTTTGTGTAATGAAATCCAAATTGTAATTGTATATAGTTCCAGCCTGTTGTCTCTCTCTGCTCACTAAAGAGGTATCTGGCTTTGTCTGTTTGGTCACTTGCTGCCTGCTCTGGCCCTCTGGTCCGTATGTAGCACAGACTCGAGAGAGGGAGGAGGAATAGACAGACAAGAGTGATCAGAGCCAGGGCTGGGGCGAGCCAGGCAGGGGTGGTTCTGAAGAGAGGTGGGCAGTATCTGCAATATGCGAGAAAATGGATGGAAGAGAAAAGGCTTGTAAACAGAGAAATGTTTCCCAGTGTCCAAGAATAGCAATTAAAAAACACAGTTATTTGCACATTTCTTTGTCATTGATATACTGTTGTTGTTTTTTTTTAACCATGATCCTGTCTTAAGACAGGATCATGGGGCCCTTGCTTTAACGACGTTATGTGAGCACCCACATTAATGCCCACATAAAGGTATAAATGTATGGAGAGTTCTTGGCACTCCAGATAGGCACCACGATTGAACTGGTGGTTAAATAGCAGGCCACATAAAAAACAACCTTTTATGCCTTTGAATTGTATTCGGTAAACAGCACGGAGCCAGTGAAGAATTTCAAACAAAGGAGTCACAGGATTCTATCTGGGAAGGCCGGCAATGAGAAGCTTACAAACCGGAGGCAGGGAAGCTAGTTGATAAGGGCTGGTTCTAAGACAGTAGCAGGTGAGTACAAAGAAGGGGATTAGACATGAGGAACATCCGGATGATAAACTCAACAGGGCTGAATGATTTTCTGGATCTTTGATGGGCCAGCGGGCCAGAGGTACTCTGAGTAAGAGGGAGAAGTCAGAGCTGACTCTAGGGGCCCCGCTGTGGCACCTGGAGTAGAAGGTCAGGGCAGGTTCCATGGACATAAGTGCTGGACTCAGGTTATAGGCGAGATCGACCAGACAGCACTGCATCACACACAGCGACAATGTCTATGTTTCTCATTACCACCACATTCCGGCTTTTACAATGACTCTGGAACTTTATAGAGATATAATATTTAACAATTGTCTTTCCCAACAATTACTAGGTGCAGCTATTCGAGGCACTGTGGATAACCACGTCGCCCACAGCTCCCAGACTGAATCCCGTGACTCCTTTGTTTGAAATCCTTCCCTGGCTCCCTGCTGTTTACAGGATATAGTTCAAAGGCATAAAAGTTGTTTCTGATGTGGCCTCCTGCCTAACCACCAGTTCTGCCAGGGCGCCTATTTAGAGTGCCATATGCCCTCCATAAACTACACACCTCTGTGCCTTTACTCAGGCCCTTCTCTCCACTGAATTGCTGCCATTCCATCACCAGCGCCTGCACCCCACTCTCCCAGCTGGAAGGCACCTACAGAGTCTGTACTGTATCAGTTCAATTATCACCCATCATAGATACAATTAATTCCCTCTTATTTTCCCTGCTGCACGTACCTCCCTGCCCCTCATGGATGATTCTGTCACCGTATTTGTTTAGAACTTTGCTGCACCTGTTATTTTGAGTATCTGACTCAACTAATGAGGTTGAGAGCTGTCAAGGGCAGGACCATATCCCGATAGTCTATATTGATAATCAGGACCTTACCCTGATAGGGTATAATAATAATAACAGTTTAGTTGTTGGGAATGTTGTTCAGGACCGTTTGTTGAACACCTAGGATGTGGCAGAGCCGATACTCCCTCCAGCACCATGCTGCCTTTTCCTGTTCGTCATAGTTACTGGGGTGCCTGGCAGGGTCCAGCATACAGCAGGCACTCAGTAAACATTTTTAAACAAATAGATCCATTCTATTTGTTGAGAAAAAGCATCAGGGAGTTTGGGCTTTATTCTTGTTATTCCTCTTCTCTGGCACATGCAAGGCCTATAGGCCAATATCTTACTTCTGACCTCCCAAAAGTGAGTTTTTAGGAATAAATGAAATAAATGTTACACAATATTTTAAAATATACATATATATGCTTGTTTTTACATGAACATTTCTCGAGCAATGAACAGATGATTAGCGAATTACTTCTAACATTTCAATGAGAGGAAGGAAATTCAAATGTGAATGTGAAATTTCAACCAGGCACAATCCATAGTATAAGACTTACCAGCCTAGCGATTGTCTTCATTTTTAAGTTTGATCCCTGAAGTTCTGAGCAGTGTTGTAAGTTTTTCATGGTGCACTAGCCTAATGATTGTTTAATCTGATTGATGGGCATATGAAGCTTCATTTGCCTATTTTCTCTATTTTTGAGAGTGTTTAAAGTTGTTATAAAAAGGCGAAAACTTTTTTTCAATGCAAGCATTGTTTTAGGATCTCTCCTTGCCATGGATTCAACAGTAACTGCACAGTGGTTTCCTGCTCCTCCCCCAAGCCTTTCTTTTCCTTGTGAGCTACCAGACCAGGCCGTTTTGATGAGCGCTAGGTCAACTGTGACACATTATGTATTTTATCCGGTGAAATCGCTCTTTGACATGTGCATGAATTTGCTCTTGGCTTGAGCTGATTTGCTTAGGTGATGAATGCAGCAGTGATTCAAGCCTAAACAGTCACCTGGAGAGGCAAATCCTTCTTCAGGGGACAGCCCTGCACATGAGATGTGGTCGGTGACATGCACGATGACAGCAAGATTTATCTGCCAGATGGGGACACAGTTAGGGATGGTTTTCAGCTCCAGGGCAGGCCCAGGACTCAGCAGCAACACTCCTCAATGTCTGCAGCTCAGAGAGGATAGGATTTTCCTTTGTCTTCAAAAACCTCAGCCACACCTCTGATCCAGGAGAGCTGAAGCTTGAAGCTCAGCAAGGCATTAACCACTCCTGGGACTCAGAGATGAGAAGAGCAGATGTGTGAATAAATCGTATGAAGCATCAAACTTTCCAAATTCTTGAGGGGGTAAAATTGGGTTCAGATTATTTTAAGTTTTTGATGGGTGGTAGTGCATCAACATGGGAAGAAAATTAAGTTTTAGACTCAGTCAGATATAGATTCTGATACTAGGAAAGGCATTACCGATTCATGACCTTGGATACTATTTAAGCAGCCCGAGCTTCCTTCCACTGTCTCAGGTAAATCATGGAAGTAATCTTATAGAAATAATACGTGTAAAGAAGCAGCAGAATGCCAGGAACATAGTAAGTTCTCAACAAATGACAGGTGCATTGTCCTAGAAGATCTCTGACTGAGCCAGCAATTTTCCAAGAGACCCACAGAGAGAAAATAAGTGTTGGCCTTCTAGATCAGAATGAAAATACTGAGGAAAATGCAGGGAATCATAAATGACGTGAGGACAGGTGAAGAAGACATCAGACAAATTAAAAGCAGCCAACAGAAATAGAGAAAAATATGGACAGCTATGTCTCTCTCAAGTAGATTTCGGTTTTTTTAGGGCTTGTTCCTGGTTTTACAAGACGTTAAATTATCAAAGCCGAGCCAAAGTCTCCCGAATATTCAGCATCTCGTTGTCTTGGTTTGGAAGCTTGTAGCACTGATGCACGGTCCCCACAGAGACACACAAGTGCTGGCCGGTGCGGGCCGGTAGGCCGCCCTCGACGCCCGCTACCCATGCAGAGAAGCAGACGAGACAGTAAATGAAGGGTTGCTAGTCCAAGCCATTTTCCTGTTACACGTCTCCGTTCCCCCATCTCTGTAAAAACGTTACAGTTCATTACTTTTGTGGGGTTTCAGGATCCAGAGTCTGGGATTTTTGGTTAGTGTTGTCACATATTAGCGCCAGCACAGAGGCTCTGGGCTCAGACCTAGAGATGAAGCTTCCACTCAGGTGTTTAACATCTGCCTGAGTCATGACCTTCTTGCTCTATGAAGAGAGCTGGTAAAAGCTGTTAGAAATATTTTGATGCCACTTGTGTTCATTTTCAGCAATACATCGAAATGGTGTTGTAGGATCGAGTGTAGCAGACAGTCAGAGTCTATTATAGGATAAGTCCAGCAGCATCCTGGGAAAATCACAATATATAAGGGATGCAGAAATCTACTACTGTCAAGTATCACTGAGGGCATATTTTTAAATACCCAGAAAATTAGGAATATAGACATTAAGGTTCCCCATAGCCACACTAATTGGGCCACATGATTATCTAGCCATAAAATTGTGTTTGGCATTGAGCAGGGCAGACAAGCGTCTCAATTAGACCCTAAAGTCAATCAGCCATCTGCAGTGTGGAACTGTCAGATCTAATGGTCTTACTATTCGTTGTGTTCGTACTATAGCATTTCACATAGCTTATGCGGCATCTCCTAACTTAGCCCTGCAGTCACATGTCTGGTCTCCTTTCCCCAGGTTCTTCCCTAGGGCAAACCCTCACTGCCTTTCACCCCAAAGCTTCACACCATTTTCTCTGGCATGAGACACCCCCCAACATCTCTTCTACAACAGAGGGCCAAACCAGTCTTTCTAAAATCCCACTCTATCCATACCCACCACTGCTCAAAAACCACTAGTGGACTCCCACATCTCTTAAAACAACCTATTTCACAGCCAACTGTCTGTGTGCATCTGGTCTTTTGGGCACCTTCCCTAGGCCCCCAATTGTAGACAATTTTTATGTCCTCTCAATCGGACATTGATCTCTCTGACAACAGAGAGAGTGCCAGCATATACTAGGTGCTCAATAAATATTTGCTGAATGACTAAACGAATCAGCCTATTCTTACATAGTGGGTGGCAATATGAACTAGTAAAAGTTCTTCTGAAAAGTAATTTGCAAATATCAATATTCATTAAAATATTCATAATCTTTGACCTTAAAATAATATTTCTGAGAATATATTCTAAAGCAATCATTCACTGGGGAAATGATGTTTATGAAGTATTGCCTATAATAAAATGTCGGTTGAATTTAAAGCAGTAACAAGAGAATGGTTAAGTAAATTAAGATAAATCCACTCAAATGAATATCATAAAGTCAATAAAAATTATTATGAAGACTAGTTAGTGTGACATGCCATGTTCTTAGGACCTATTTCTTTTTAAACAGTATTGAAAATGAAGACTATCTCTTGTTTTATCCATTTATGAAGCAAAGGTGGTAAAAAATGCTCCAAAGTGAAAATGGTGGCACAGAAATTTTTTCTTTTATTTAGATTTCTTTAGTGTTGTGTGCAAGTAAAAGATCACCTTCCTGCCCAGTAAAGGAGTACTTCAACGGCCCCCTATTCTACAGAATGGAATCCAAATCCAGCTCAGCAGTTCAGATGCTGAATAGTCTCTTCTAAAGCTATATTTCTTATCCTTTTTGGTTGTGAACTATGTATAATATGTACATTAAAAAAGCACAGAAATTTAAACTGTGTAGGTCAGTGATGTCCCACAAAGTGCAGCCCTATGTGACCACCACCCAGATCGAGAAGACAACATTCAGGCCCTGGCCGGTATGGCTCAGTTGGTTGGAGCGGCGTCCCATAGGCCAAAAGGCCACAGGTTCAATTCTCGGTCAGGGCACATACCCAGGTCGTGGGTTTGATCCGCTGATGAGAAGGTGACTGATTGATGTTTCTCAAACCTTCCACACCGCACCTCCCCCTACCCCCCCAACCCCCGCAACCCTCTCCCTCTATAAGCTGTGAAAATAATATCCTGGGGTAAGGATTTTTTAAAAAAGAAGACAACATTCAGGACCCTCTCCCAATCTCTGCCCCTCCCCCTTCTACAAAAGAAACTACCATCTAGACTATTTTTTGAATCAATCCTTTTGTTTCTTCATTTTTTCACATAAACATTATCCCTGAATATCATAGTCACAATTTGTTTTGAATTGACTTAACTAGAATCATGTAATTAAAATGTTTGGCTTATTTTAGCCCCTGGCTGGCGTAGCTCAGGTGGATTGAGCGCGGGCTGCAAACCAAAGCATCGCAGGTTTGATTCGCAGTCAGGGCACATGCCTGGGTTGCAGCCCACAGCCCCCAGCAACTGTACACTGATGTTTCTCTCTCTCTCTTTCTCCCTCCCTTCCCTCTCTAAAATAAATAAATAAAATCTTTAAAAAAATAAAGTGTTTGGCTTATTTTAGTCAACATTATATTGTTTGGCTTTATCCAGGTTACTGCGTGTGGCTCTATTTTGTTGATTTTCTTGATTGTCCAACATTCCATCACGTGAACATACAGCATTCATTCCGCCATTCTCCTGTTGAGATATTAGTCAAGGTTCTTTCCAATTTGAGGTTATCAAGGATAATGTTTCTCTTATACACATTTCTTGGTGCTCATGTGTATGTATTTCTATTGGACATTTACCTAGGAGTGGTATTACTAGATCACAAGGTGTGTGTGTTTTTAATATTAGTAGATAATATCTAATTATTTTTAAATTGTGCCAATTTCCATTTCCAGCAGTAAAGTATGAGAATGCAGACTGTTCCATATTTTTCCAAAACTTGGTATTGTCAGTCTTAGGATTTAACCTATTCTAGTGAAAATGTGGTGTCATTTTATTGTGGTTTTAAATTTGCATTCCCCAAGACTAATTAAATTTTTATATGTTTATTGCTTATTTGAATATTCTCTTTTATGAAGTGCCATGCCTATTCAAATATCTTACCCATTCTTCCACTGGGTTATCTGTTATTTCTTATGGGTTTATAGAATGTATTATATATTCGTGATGCCAGTCCATGGTTATACATGTTCTGAATATTTTCTCCCATTGTGTTGCTTGCCTTTTAATTCTCTTAATAATATCTGTTGATGGACAGTGGCTTTAAATTGCAATGAAGTCCCACTTTCTATTTTTCCTTTACGGCTACATTTTTACTGTCCTGTTTAAAAACCCTTTCCCTATACAGAGGTCCTGTATTATTCCACAACAGTTTTATTTTTGGCTACTGACATTTAGATCTACAATCTATGATCTGGAATTGACTTTGGAGTAGTATGTGTGAGAGGGCTGTTTCTTTTCCTTTCTTCTTTTCCTCATTATCCCCTTTTCTACCACTCCCTATTTTCTCTACATACAGCCTCTTCTTCATTTTTCACACTTGTCCTCATAGTCTTCTCCCCCCCTGCTTTTTCTATCACCAGCTGTCCAGGCTCTACCCATACGCCCAGCCTAGTTTATATGTAATCCCAGGGCCCCGTCTTCAGAATTAATTTCTGTGCCCATTATCTCTCCTCACCATGTACTCCCAAAGCTCGTTTTCAGTATCTCTCATCAGTTAACACATTTGTACACTGAAGAATATAAAAATGATGTGTAATTAATACATCTAATCAATTTTACTAAACAATAAATTCCCTGAGCAAAGTATGTATTTCCTTTTTTAATCATTCATGAATAATGAAGGAGGATTGATATTTCCTATCAGTCTGCAGCACTAGGGCCTCAAAACAGATTCAAGTGAATCAGGAAAAATAAAGGAAAGTGACATTTCTTTTGTCAGAATTGTGGAGTAAAGGTCACACCCTTTATTTTGCCCCTATAATGGTTCAAGGGTCCATCAAAGACCAAAAGTTCCTTAAATCCAGGATGGAGCATAGCCTGGTGGATTCCCAGAAAAGAGTGGACTTTGCAGAAGGTGTTCAAACAACTGTTGACAGATATCTAATGAAGTGCTAGAGAGGTATTTTAAGAATCAGAAACCCAGTTAATTGCTGAAGGTAGCTCATCTGGATTGTTGAAGAGACAAACTACGTTCTAGGCACACCTCTAGGTGCTGGAAAATAAAGTTCCCACCATCATATAGCTGACAATCTAGTGAAAAGAAGTGTAATAAACTAACCAGGTGCAGGCATTGGTAAGTGCTATGAGAAAAAACAAGCAAGAGAGAAATTAGAGAGTGAAGGCAGGACGGGGTGGGCACTATTTAGATTAGGGAGCTGGAGACTTCAGTGGCTTTGACCAAATGGCTAAAGTGGGAGAACGGGCATGGTAGGCAGAACTGTAGTCCCCATCATCACCATCATCCTCTGTTGCCACTCTTGTAATTATATGGCTATGTTGTATTACATGGCAGAGGAGACCACTTCAGGTTGTTAATCAGTTTGACCTTAAAATAAGGAGATTATCCCGAAATATGGGGTAGACACAGTGTCATCAGGTGAGTCCTTCAAAGCAGAAGGCAGGAACAGAAAAGGAAAGCAGCAAGATGCAAAATGTGAGGACTCAACACACACCCTTGCTGATTGAAGATGGAGGGGCCCCATGAGGACTGTGAGCTGCCTCTAAAAACTGCTAGACAGAGAAATGAGGACCTCAGTCCCACAATCACAAGCAACTGAATTTTGCCACCAACCTGAATGATCATGGAAGCAGATTCTTTCCCAGAGCCTCCTGGTAAGAGCCTGGCGGCCAACACTGTGACTTCAGCTTCGGGAGACCCCAAACAGAGGACCCAGCCCCACTGCGTCAGACTGCTGACATACAGAACTATGAGATAATGAGTGGGATTGTTTAAAGCTGCTAAGTTTGTGATGATTTATTACTGCTGTCACAATAGAGGGCTATTACAATGGGCCTTCCACTCTCTGGGAAAAGGTAATCCAGCTTAGTGAACAAGGCAGCAGCCCCGGTCAGGCAGCATACTGGCATATTCTAAGAACAGCAAGGGAGCCAGTGGGGTTGGAACAGAGTGACGGAGAGGGAGGTTGGTAGGAAATGAGGTCAAAGCTACAGTTAGGGGTTGATCCTTGAAGACTTTCAAGTATTACAGGGAGCTATTGGAGAGTTTTGAGCAGGGGAAGGATAAAATAAGAATTACACTTTCAAAGGATTTTAAAAGAATAACCCTTGCTGTCACATAGTAATTCACTACAGGAAGGTAAGTGTGGACACAGGAGCAGCACGGAGTCTCCTGTCGTAGTCAAGGAGAGAGATCACTAGGGCTCGGAGGTGAGAAGAAGATGAACACTGAGTGTGCTTTGAAGACACGGCCAACAGGGTTTGCTGATGGAGTGCTCAGCAAGAGAGGGCGAGATGTGGAGAAGTTGAGGATGGAGCCAGATGCACAAGTTTGGAGACTTGTGCAGGGAACTGACAGCAGAGAGAGGCTATTTCAAGCCATAAAACTGGAGGAGACTTCTTAGGGAACTGAGTGTAATTAGAAAACAGGACTGTGCTCCCCTGCAGACAATAGTTAGAGATCCGGAAGAGGTGGAACAAGTAAACGAGGTGTGAGGAAAACCAGAAGGTGGTGTTCCGGAAGCCATAGGCTGCGAGAAGCAGGGAGTAGAGGGGGTCACACACTTCCGGAGGTTGAGGACAGAAGGACTGGGAGTGAAAAACCAGATTCGCAGCAGGGAGGTCACCGGTGACCTTAACAAGACTGATTTTGTGGACTAGTGAAGAGAAGTGCCTGTTTGGGAGATCTCAAGAAGAAATGAAAGAAGTGAAGACAGTAAGTACAGACACATTTTTTCAAAAATTATTTCACTGTGAAGGGAAGCAGAGAAATGAGGCTGCAGCAGGAGAGAAATGCAGGGTCAAGACAGGGTAACTTTCTTCTAAGCTGGGGGCTATTGCAGCACAGGTTTGATGTTGATGGGCACGACTAGCAAAGAGCAGAACAGGGATCCAGAATCCAGGGCAGGAGGCAGAGTGGATAAGTGCAGGGGTCAGTAGATTGGAGCACATGGCAGGAAGGTGTGGATGTGTCCTGTGGAAATCACAACAACTACAGGTAACACACACAGCACTGGACACTTGAAAAAGAGATGCCCCTTCATTGCCTCCTTGGAGTCCCAGTGACATGGGCCTTATGTCACACACAAAGACAATTGTACCTCCAGGAGATAAGTAACTTGCCTCTGGTCACCCATCCTTAGGGTCAGAGTCAGATGGCAGATCTTGGAACCAACTTCAGAGACCTACTTCTCGCTCAGCCTCTTCCAGATTCCTAAACAGCACCTGCCTCAGAGCACAGACTTCCTTTCTAATTACATTCACTGCCCAGGAAATCTCCAGTCCTATGGCCTTAAATACATTCTCTGCTGTCCACGCTTATAGGAGAGAGAGAACAACGCACGGAGGTTTTGATGGGTTGATTTTCTCAGTCCAGGGGATGCTTCTGACTTAGAACAACTGGAGACTTCCTGGAGTAGGCCAGGCCTACATGGTGGAGAGAGCTCAGAAAAATCAGGAACAAAAAGATCTTATTGCTTTGTGAACAGAAGAGGTAAGAGACAACATATATTAACTAGATGAAACATATGTGGAAAACAATATATAAAATGAGTAAGAGAAAAGGTATAAAATTTGAAAGGGACAAAATTTTATACCTGACCATTTTCTACTTACATAAGGTTTGTGCCCAGAGAGCTTACTCCTTATAGCAAAGCCTCTTGGTACTTGTACCCCAAGTGTCACCTGGGTTGCATCACAATGTTTCCAAGGCCTCCACCCATGCCAAAACTTGATGACTGTCACCATTTTAAAATGGGAGACAAAGGATGCCCACAGAGCAGTCTGGCACTTCAGAATCCCTGGTGTCCACCGTGTTCTTCCCAGGCTCCTGCTCCCACCTGTTTACAGCCACACCCATGCCTCCCGTGCTCATCACGGGATGCCCTCCCTGTCTAGGTCAGGGGCCCACTTACCTGCCTGGCTTTGGGCGGCCTGTTGGTGCAGGGTCTTGTGCAGAATGAGGGATAATGTCCTCCTTCCCAAACTGGGCCACATTTCTTTTAATCCTCACCCAGCGACATTTTTTTTTATATTGCCTTTAGAGAGAGAGGAAGGGAGAGAGAGAGAGAGAGAGAGAGAAAGAGAGAGAGAGAGAAACATTGATTGGTTGCCCTCTTATATACAACCTGACCAGGGATCAAACCCACCTCTCAGGTATGTGTCCTGACCAGAAATCAAACCTGAAACCCTTCAGCCTATGGGACAACGCTACATCCAACTGAGCCACATGGGCCAGGCTGGGCCACACTTTTTTCCTAGGGCCCAAGCAGCACTGTGGGGTCAGAACCGTCCTGTGAGCCTCTGGCCTCAGTCCCAGCCCAGTCTGCCACAAAGACATCTTTGTCCATTTTTGACCTCAGGTGAGTTAAGCCCAGTGCAAAGCAAAGCACGAGGAGTGGACCTGACAGCCTTTCTACCACTTCTCCCTCTTTCCTTTTCATCACCTGTTCCCCGAAAACCCCTCCTTTCCCTACGTTTAAGTCAAGGTTACCAACAGCTAGGGAAGGAGGGGAGGTGTTCCCTGTGCTGACAGTGTCTGTATCCCAGGTCAGACCAACCTGTTTCTTCCGTCCTCTGCCTGACTAACAAAGGGCAGACTGGCCACAGGTCCCTGATCAGAGTGAGAGAACAAAGAAGAAAAGGAAAAGGTGGCGGCAGGTGGAGAACATCTCACCATCCTCCTTAGGCTCTGTGAGGTGCTAAGGTTCCCAGGGCTGTGTTTACTTAGAGCTAGTGAACGAAGAAAAACAGGTTCGGACTGCATTCCTGTCCCAACCAGGAGAGCAGAATGCTGAGTCTGACTTCCTTTTAGGCCGTAAGATCCTATGGGCAAGGAACGTGTTTCTGCTTGACCTAGTTGGGTGCCACGCACAGACAGGCACAAGCACTCCACTAAACTGTACGCAACTTGAGGGCAAGGAATGCGTCTGACAGTGTTCTGGTTACTCACACAGGGCTTGAAGGGTGCTCATTTTACGTTAAAAGCTCATCATACTCGCCTGACTAGCTGTCGTTGAAAAGCAGGCCAAGAGTACAGGAGTGGGAAACAAGGGAGCTGGCTTCCAGTTTCTGCTCTGCTCTGTGACCTTAAGCAAATCCCTCTACCTCTCTGAGCCCCATTTTCACATTTGTAAATAAAGAACGCCATTACTCTGTAAGGCTGTGTGACGTCAGATGAAATAACACAAACGAAGTCCTGAATTCACTCAACTTGAAGCACAGGGCAAAGGAAAGTTACTTCAACTCGGCCTTTCCCTCCCTCCCGTCACAGGGCACAAAAGGCACTTTTTAGAAAACTTTGGAATCGATGAGCCAGCACCTTCCGACCACAGAAATCAGGTCTACAATGTCGAAGCTGTTAGCAGACAAGAAACACTGAAAGAGGAAGCCACTTCCATGCACTCCGGAAGATCAACAGGAAGGCACCAAGAAGAGAATCTCAGGAGCCCTGGAAGGAAACCTGTCCCCAAGCCCAGAGTTACCCAATTCACTCTGCAGAGACTCAGAGTCGGAAATAAGTGGGCAGCAATTTATTGGCAACAAGAGGCAGTAAGGAGACACTTGCACATTTTCCCTTTTCCTGCAACCTGATAGGTTAGAAATAAAGCTTCATCTGGGGTCTCCCTAAAGTTAATGAGACTGAGCTGATAGTTCATTGACTTGTTTCGCAGAATTTGTTTTACAAGTGTCTTTAACCCACATGGCTCCTCTTCTCTTTGAGACTCAACCAAGGGAAACTCCAGAAATCCCATGGCTTGTATATAATACTTCCCATGTTACTTCAGATCCAGTGTTCACAAATCGACATATTTACCATTGCATTCTGAGAGAGAAACCACTATTTGAGAGATGACGTTAATCCACATGAACACACACATGCACACACACTCACACTTGTCTGTGTCTGAATGTTCAAATTCTAGTTATAGATTTCCCACAGGTACTGAGCTTCCTGTTCAATCTATCACCCAGGTGCAATTTATAGGGGAAGGCTCTTCCCAATGAAAAACTAAAGATCTCCCAGCTGACTCAGGAGAGAAAGGGAAAGAGCTTGGACTACTGATCTTTTTCAAGATAATGTTCCCAGTGAAGGGGCAACCCTCAGAGGGGATAACAGCACACCGTACTCAGAAAGGTCCCCAGTCCTGGGTTTCCGGCCACAGTGAAGATTCTAATGCCCTAAGCATGGTATGGGAGGGTAGCAGATGGGCCTGAAGGGACCGTGGAGATCTCAGAACTGACAGCTCATGCACATAATTGACCAGTGTCATCCCCTCCCCTCCACTCCACTTGGGACGTAGGACTTGAAGAATGACTGGAGTTAGTTTCCTTCCAACTCAGTGAAATGAGGAATTAGAGTCAAATTAGGGATTATAAAAGTAAGATTTATGCACTCTGAGTTTATGGATAGAATTCATATCTATTCCAATGGGGAAGTAATTTATTGCCTAAATGAATACCATTGTTTTGCTGTCCATGGAGAAAAACAGTGCCCATGGAGAAAATCAAAGTGATTGTGGAGAGGGGGTGCAGGGAGCAGGAGTCCTCGGCGGGGAAGACAGTAGACACTGAGTTTCTGCCGTAATCCCCAAGCACACAGCACTTTCTCCTCCCTGCCCTCCCCTGCCGCCTCCTGGTCTCCCAGGAAAGACCACCTTGGTGTACTGCCCTCAGGCCTTCGAGGGCAATGCTGACTTGCTTTGCTTCAGACCGCCTTTTCATTGTCTCAGTTGGTTCATTTCCACCCCGCCCTCACCTCAGAAAAGCAATCTCACAGGAGTTTGTCCAACCAGAGAGGCAGGATGAATGGGTAGGCAAGTTCAGCCAGGATCTCTGGGCTGCAAAAAAGACAGACCCATTCAGCTTAGTTCACACTGTGGAAGGACATACATGAAAGCAAGGGGGTGCCATGAACCCCAGAAATAGACACATAATAGGCCTCAAAGAAATATAGGAACCTAACTCAGATATTCTCTCAGTCGAAGCATTTCATTAATCCCTACTCTGCTCTCCACCATCAACACTGACGTGTCCCCATCTCTGCTCCTGCCGCTGCTGTCCCCACAAACCAAGTCAGCCTCTACTCTAGTGACCTTCCATACCTGATGACTTGTACGCTCATGCTTATTGTGTGCTCCTGGATGTTTCTATGCCACGATACCGTGTCCTACCTTTACTCACTGTGCTGTCCCATTTGTGCCCCTCCTGGAAACTAATTAACCCCCTGCCCTAATTGTAGTCCAGCCTTCTGAGGAAGACATGATATCTCTATTTGGCAGAGCTTTCATGGGACATCATTGGCTGCCATTGACCAACCTATGGATTTCCTAATCTATACATATCCTAATCTACATACCTTTTGCTGGTCTAATCAGTTTAAGCTATGGCAGTGAGGTTCTACTTTGTAAAATTTAGCCATTACTTCCATCATTAGGAAGCAGTTCATGAGAATCCCTTAATATGAGGCTGCGGTCAGGACAGACTTCACAAGGCTTAGCTGATTTGGAATATTAGGGTGTCAGAGATTCATTGTCAATTAGCTAAGTATACTTTTGCCTATCTCTTGGATTGTATTAAATCAATATTATTTTTAAAAACTGTATTTTATGGAAGCTCACTCTCTCCATTTTAAGAAATATTTGACCAAGTTCCACTTTAAAGTGGAAGATACGATTGCACAAAAAAGTGAGTTTAGATGCCACACTAAAGGCCCAGCTGAAGGGGCCTCCTACTGAGAGTGTCAGGCTTTGCAGGTTTACCGATGTCAGCAGGCAATTCTCCCTCAATGAGGAAGCATCTCTTTCCTCATAATGAGAAGCTCATGTTTCTAGAACAGTTCAGAAGACAACTTGCCCAAGAAGGACTGTCCTTCCCACTCAGTTCCACTGCCTCATCAGTCGGCAAGCAGGGCACTGACGTGGGGCTGAAACACCATGAGCTTAATACAAGACATGGGCCCCACGCAAACATTGTCTGGCATCTGAATCTAAGGTGGTGGCTCAGCAGGAGGGTTGTCTTGGTCACGGGAGACCCACAGGTTGCCTCTGTGGGCTCCTGAGGTCTGTAGATGGGACGGCTGCCTCCATCCCCACGTCCCCAGAACATGCCCCTTGAACTGCAATCAAACAGGCTGGCAAAATGAGCACACTCGTTCTCAGTGGTGTGTCTGGAAACTGGCCTTCTTTGGCCTTTAACGCCATATTGCTCCAACAGTTTTATGATTATCAAGGACAATCAGGACAGTTGGAAACCTGGAGTATTTGTACCCTTTACTCTGTTTGGGCCTCAAGCACTGAAAACAGAAAGTCAGTGCCCTAGAGGGCCCTCCCCTTTAGAGAAAAAGTTTTCATAATTAAAAGGCACTGTATTTTTGTACTCATTAATTTGAAAATATTCCCCAGTCAACATTCTTAGCAATTAACACGATTATTTACTGCTTAGTGATGAGCTGAGAATATGACAACAGTCTTTCTCCTACTACCTTCTGTTTTCTATCAGGGATAAATAGAGGCACTCAGCTGACTGCTCACAGTATCTATTAGCAACCAGTACAATTTTAAATACTGTACATAAATACCTATTTTTTCCATCAACTTTGGAAAGTATTTTTCAACCACCACCTGCCACTTACTATCTTACTGTCCCTAATTCAGTGTCCCTACTTCCTTACTTTTCTTATCCACACTTCTTTTGCATATTTCCTTATGCATGGTTGATGATAATAACATTAAAATGCTATTCCATAACCTTAATTAAGTCTTCCACACTTTGTTTATAGGGGGAGTCTAAAACTTAACAAGCCAATAAATACCTTCTTTGCTGTAATTACTATGTAAATATTACTCACTACAGTGTCAAATGGTATCATATAATTATTTTTTTCTTCCTTACAGATAAAATCCCACAACCCCTGAAACATCTGGAGAGGAACATTGTGAGTGTCAAGGTCAAATACATTACCTGTCCAGACACTCAACCAATGCTCCAATCATGTCACAATATAAGGAAAGTCCTATGTGACCTATGATTTTATTATAAACCTATTTGGGTTTCCCTGAGATTTCTAACTGTCTTTCTTTTTACTGTGAAAAGAAAATTAATAGGCTGTTAAAGTATCCTCAATTTTTTTCTTTTTCTCAATAATAGTGTTGCACGGAAACTCCAGTTTCTCAGAGACAACCCCCAAAAGCCTCCTTTCCCTGAGAAGTCCTGAGTGTTCTCCAGACGTGACGCACAGCTGCCACGCCGCACTTTCCTTCGCTGCACTGTTGGGCTAGAACCACTCTTTTCTTAGTCATGGCTTTCTTGTCCCCCGTTTTTTGCTAGAAATCACTCCCTTATTTTGCCAAGGAAATACTCTGATGCCCTATACGTCTAAAAATGTATTTTAATTTCTCACTTGATTGACAGCATGGCAAGATACCAGAATTTTAGGTCAAATAAAATCCAGGTCAAATTAATTTTCCCTTTGAACTTGATGGCATAGCTCCATTAACTCCTAGCAACCCATGTTGCTAATACCAGCTGATTGTTGTTACCATACAGAATATTTGATTTGCTAATTGTTTCACACTGAAAAATTTTAGGATCTTCTCTTTTTCTGACCTTTCTGAGTTAGATGAGATTCTTCTTAACTGTGAATCTTTTTTCCTCATAATGCTCAGCACTTGACAAGCCCTATCGAACTAAAGACTTATGGCTTGTTTGTTTTTTTCAACTCTTGGAAAGTTTCATCACGATAAAAATTTTTTTACTCAACATTATGGCATCTAGTTCTGGAACTACCATTAGTCATATGTTGGACCCTGGATTGATCTTCTCTTTACGTAAGTTTTTATCTCATGATTTCTATCTATCTTTCTGCTCCATGGTTTGGAATGTTGCTTTCACTTCTTTATCAACACTTGTTAATGATTTTTTAAAGATTTTTAATGTAATTTTTATTGCAAAAGTTAATTCTTCAACAATTATTATGTCACTCTATTCTTGTCTTTGGCACAAGCCTTCTGAATTCTCTGTAAAGACATGACCAGGTTTTTAAACAGTGTCTTCTATTTCCTGAAATAGCTTCTCTGAGGTTAGTTATATTTGTTTTAGTCTTTCTCTTAGATACTGCTCTTTTTCCTCATGTATTGTTCACACGCAATCAAGAGTAAGGGACAAAGCTGGTCACTCTGGGCAGCTGGTACAGCTTCCATCTGCTGCTTTACAGGTCTCTATGATTACCTCCCCCGACAGACCCTGCCTTGCACTGTAAGGCCAACTGTTGCCTGTGTGGACCTGCACGGGATATATTTAAGGGCAGGCTCTGCTTCAGGGTGCTCTGTGAAGGACCACCTGCCCAAACTCCAGAAGAAAAAATGCTAAATTCTGGGGCAACAATATCCATCCAGTGTCTTAGGTCTCTGTAGATTGTTTGTTCTCTTTATTTAGAGAAAGAGAATCTTTTTCAGTTCTGCTTTGTCTGGCTTTTTGTTTTTGGCTTTTATTTGTTTTTTAGTCTTGGAGTAAATGCAATCCACTGGTCGATCCACGACAGGAGGCCAAGGGGAAGGGGAGAACGGGCTGACTTCCACAGCTCTCCAACCAACGCTTCTCTTTCCAGCCCCTCTCACCAGGACCCTCTGTAACTATTGACGCAGCCTGCGGACCTCTTACGGGCTTCACAGAGAAGGTCAGCTTCTACCTCTTCCGCAAGCCCCACTGCGGCTTCTTCTGCTTTGCTCACTAATCAGTGCATTCCAATATCCCTTTCTGTGAATTTCTTAAAATAATCTATTCACCAATGATATCTCTTCCCACACTCTTTACCATTATAAGCTTATTTCTTTTTCTGTTTTCTCTAAGTCCTGAAATTGCAACCAGGTCTTGGGGTAGAAGGGGTGCCCATGAGCGAGCAGTTTTTACATATTGAATCAGAAGCCCCGAACACTTGTTTTTTGGGGGGATATTTAGACAAGAGAAAAGCAGTATTTCCTCCCCCCCCCCCCGCCAGGGCCAGAGAGAAAACATCAGCGATGGTCACCTGGGGAGGACAGTTGTGCCTAGGAGAATGGCTCTCACAAGAGTCATGAGTCACAAAGGCTGTGTGGCTGCAGAGACAGAGGCCAGGGTAGAAGACATTAGGAGACAATCTTGCCAATTGTCTAGGTCGGACAGTTGTGACTTGGTGAACTATCTGCAGAATTCTCATGAGTAACTGATTAATTTCCAAAGTGGCCATTACCTCTACTACTGCTGGATAGCCCATTTCCCCCCCCCAAGTGATTTCTTTTGTAGACAGACATCCTGTGGTTAGGCAATCAGCTACTCTAATAATTATGCTATTGTCTGTTCCTTGCTGCTCTATCCCTCCACCTCCTTTCTGTGCTGATCTTCTACCTTTCATACCTGCCCCCCCTGCCCCCAGGACTCATTTTAGCCCTTTGACCACTCGAGGCACTGGGATAACAGCTATCTGCCCTCACCACTGTCTTCCTTCATAAGACAAATGTGTTGAGCAGGGAAACCTAACAATCATAACCACCTATCCCCAAATTGGAGTGGACTAACCCAGTAAGTGCTTTTTCTCCCCCATATTACAGTCCAGTGCAGGTTGTCAAGATGTATGGGGGAACCCCAGTCTCACACAGGCATTCAGGGCCCCAGCTCCTTCATTTTTTAGGCCCCGCACTTCTCTAGCTTTGTGGAGGTCTCTCTCTATTACGTGGGAGGGTTTCACGGACCAGTTCTCAAGTGTCACTTCTGCTGACATCAGTTAGCCAGGCTCTTGTCACCTGGTTTCACCTAACTAATTACAAAGGAGTCTGGAAAACGAGCCTCCAGGAAGAAAAGAAAAATTCTTGGTGAACAAGTAGACAGTTTATACAGCAATAAATATTATATTATGTTGTATAAAATAATATATAATAGGATATCTTCTGACAATACTGATGATTTTTAATTGTGTATCATCCACATTCCTGGATAGATTTTGAGATCTTTTAGGACAAGAATTTTGTAACACTTTTTCTAGAACAGCATCTGATCCTTAAGAGTAGTTGCCCGATAAATGTTTGATGAATGAATTGTGGTGTGTTGAAGCTAAGAGTCCTTAGAGATTTTCTAATCTAAACTCTTCACTTTAAAAGCAAAGAATCAGAAATCTAGAGATGCTTAATACTTTGCCCATGTTCACCGGCAAGGCTGGGGACCATTTTTCTCAAATGAAATAAGCTTTTAAACCATCTTATCTCATTCCCCCAACCAAATGAGACCTCTTTTTAACCAACTTATCAGAACTTGCGCATCTAAACAAGTATTATTTGCTCCAAAGAAATCTCCACTAGTCAAACACTACTGCCATTTAAAAAATTCATGGAGCTTCATTTTAGGAATTGCTTTCATAGCCTGTGGCATTTTCTCTAAAATCCCATTAATAGTGGCTGATAAGTATTCATCCTTGGGGGATAAATTTGATTCTGAGAAAGTGAAGTTGTTTGGAGCCCATCTTGACAGATAAAGGTGAGTGGAAGTGATCCAGCTATGCATTACTGGAAAAAAATACTGGTTACGATTTTAAAAAATGAGATGGTGAATCATTTTGAGACAGGCCATATGACTTGCCAACCAGCTTGGGGGAGAACTCCAGGCGTAGGGTTGTATGGACGTTTTGAGCAATGGCATCGTCGCTGGAATAAGTTCATGGATTCCTAAGATGACTAGTGTGAAGAGAAATCACAGCCATCTGAAATGCATGCGTTCTAATTTGTAAAACTCCCATGTCAGAAATACCTGCGTTGCTTAATGCCTGTCTTAATTTCTAGTGCTTTGAGATTGTACTAAGAAATTTAGGTGATTTGGAGGCTCATATTAGCTCTTTATTCAGAAACCAGCCACAAGATGGGATAAGAAAATGTTAATAGTAGAAAGTTGCTAACCTGGTCCATCCTTTTCTTGAAAAATAGAAAAAAGAAAGAACAAAAGGCTGCAAAAAGTTGACTGTGCACCCAACTAACCTTTCAGTTCAGGGTACGAGAGGATTCTGAGCAGTCACATGCCTCGTGAGGCTCCAAGAGGAACACTCTCCTCTCCCTCAACAAGCCCCAGATCAGGAGAGACCTGTCTGTCCTCCTTGGAGATGGGTAACAAGTACAGAGGAAGCAACAGGGGCCCTTGATGAAAGTTTGCCACATAAACTAGAGCAATGCTCTACAAAGTGCCCAGGGTCCTGCCTTAATTACTCTACGGTAAGCTGAGGAAGAGGGAAGTCAAAGTTCAGAATCATTGCTTTTGTCTTACATGCTACATAAAAATGTAAACCTCAGTCTCATTGCTTTGCACTCACACCTGGGCTGCAGTGAGACACTCCACACGTGTCCCAGACAATCCAACTTAAAGACTTTTCAAGTGCGTGATTGCTCACTTTTGGTGAGTCACCATCTTGAGCAAGGTCCCACATGGGAAGAAAAGGACTGTTGTGCATCCACTTCCAGGGAAAGTGCTGTTATTCTGCACCGGGGTCTTTTCCAGAGTAAACATGCATTTTAGGAAACAGAAACATGTGAACATGTGGACACACACAATTACCCATGGGTTCAACTGAGACCCCAGTCCAGAAAGCTTGAAGGCCTCCTCTGTCCACACAATTATGTAACAAGAAATTGCAAAAGGAAGAAAACTATACTTGAACAACAATTAAAATAATAGATAGATGATAGATAGATAGATAGATAGATAGATAGATAGATAGATAGATAGATAGAAAGAAAGATAGAAATCACTACGGTGCTTCCATCCCTAAGTCCCCCTTTTGTCAGACTGAGCTCTAATGCCTCTTGGGAGGGGCGTTTCCAAGACAGTGGGAGACACACAAATACACCGGTGGATGAATTGTCCAACCTCAGGACCCATTGTAGCTGCCTCACCCCAGAGGCTGATCCTCTTAAAACTTGTTTCCCTTTGGCTTTTTTGATGACACTTGTCCAAGGAAGTGTTGAACCCTGATGTATAACTCGTGAAAGGACAGTTATTCAGACACCAGCATCTGGGGGTTTCATACTAGAATTCCTCACAGTCACCTATAGGTTAAATTGTCCTCAGTTCACAGTCAAAAGCTGACCCCCCTCTCTGCCAGCCCTGCAAACTCCACCTGGGGCGAGGGACCCAGCTGTGCTCTATTCTGCCTCTTCCATCTTCAAAAGTAATAAAGCCTCAGCAATGGGAACTTAACTGTCAATTTTGCTGATGAGGCAGCAGGAAAACTAGAAACTATTTCCGAGCCTATAGCTGTGTTGGACCCAACAAATGCTAACTGGAGCAAAAAGTTGCGGCTGCACACTTAAGTCAGCAGCCAGGACCATGGCTGGGGGCTCTGGCACACTAACTGAGAACGGGGCATTTTAAAATAGTCACCTTGCTGCCCGTAACTCTTATTTTAAAGGAGGCTTCTCTGAAAATTGAAGGTTATTTAAAATCTGATCTCCCCAGTTAAAAATCAAAACAAACAACTTAGAAATGCCTCAAGCAGATTCCCCAGAGACCAATATAACCTAGAAAATATAATAACGCAAAGCCTAGGCAGCTGAGTTTTCATTTTTGCCTAGCTTCGGAGAGCCAAACCCCGAAGGGATCTGAACCCAAGGTTCATTTATTCTTTATAAGCTCATTTCCAGGGGTGCTGTCAGCCTTCAGCTAATGACAATGCCGTCAGCAGCTGGGGCAGCTGGATTCCAAAGAAGAGAGGGCATCTAATTGAGAGAAATACACATGTGGACTCATGTCAGCATTCATTAAAGTCCAGGCCTCACGTCTTATGTTTGTAGTGGTTCGTTCAGCATAGACTCTCTAGCCCCCGAGAAAGAGTGCTTCTTGGTGCTAATCAACATGGCCCTGGAGACAGAGACGGTAACGAACCCCTTCACTCCACATCCACAGACCTAGTTCGCAGCCAGAGAAGCTTGTCCTGGCCCACAGGACACAGAGGAGGCCTGCCCAGAGTCACATTCCAAACTAGCTGTCTCCTGGTCCTGAGTCTTTAACACAGATGATGTCCTGAACTCACATTTCCCATGCTCCCCAGGGAATTAGGGTGTGCTCCCTGAGGAATTCGGGGCTGGCAGAGTCCGAGTTCGCATGAAGTGAAGGATGCGGGGCAGCAGCTAAGGTCTCATAAAGCAACCATCCTCTCGCTCCAATCGCCTTGCCAGGGCTCCCGGACTGCGTAACTCGAGTGATCCTCCCTGTGCTCTTGGCCAGACGATTCTGTAAATAAAAGCACAGCATTTCCAAAATGGTGTCAGCAAAGGAACAGAGTGAAGTTAACTGGCCCACAAGAAGTTGGTTCTTGTGTTTCCCTAACAGAAGGTGAAGAAAGGTTTCTTAGCTGAGGACACATCAAAAGCAGACAGAGGAGCCTTCTTGGTAGAAATCGCAGGGTAGAAACATTAAGTCTAGGAGGCTTTTCTGATTTCTGGTTCCTGGCTGTCTGCAGTCTAGTCCAAGCACAGAGCCTTATGCTCTCAGAAGGCTGGTGTTTTGCTTTCCACTGAAATCTATAGCCTGAGTCACAGAATCAAATCTCCAGTTTTGACTCTTCATTCAGTCTGGATCTGCAGAACCACTGCTACCCAGCATCTCCACTTAAATATTTAAAATGATTATTGAACTCCACCCATCCAAAATAAAGTTTGTAATAGTCTTTCCAAACCTATGGGTCTCTTCCTATGACACCTCCATGGATGACCCCATCATCATCCAGTGACCTGAGCCAGACACTAGGAGTTGTCTCTGATGGATTCCACTCCATCACCCACCCCCATATTTAATTGATCATGGAGTCCTATATGTGTTATCTCCCAAATGTCTCTCAAATGTATTGCACCCCTCTGTCTCTACAAACACTCTTTCCAGTCCAGGCAACTTGCATCTCTCTCCCAGCCCGCTGCCGTCAACTCCTCTTTTGTCTTCATACTTTCACTTTGCTCCTCTGTGTTTAATTCTCCATACAGTATCCAGAGTGACCGCTTCGTAATGCGAATCTGATACATCACTCCCATATCTCTACCATTCAGTTGCTTCCCATGGCTCTTAGGACAAACGCCACATCCTTAGCTTGACTTACAAGGCTTTCCATAGACTGGCTGCCACTTACCACTCCAGCTCTATTTGCTGTTCTCCAGACTCGTTGACTGTTCCCCAGTTCCTCAGAGGGCCAAGCACATGTCCTATCACAGAACGACAGCTCCCTCTCCCCGAGTGCTCTCCTCCTTCTGTGTCACAGTCCCTTCTTCAGGGGCTCCTTGCTGACCTCAGGACCAAAGCAACAGGAAAATTGCATCAGGTCCCCCTTTCAAAGCCCTTACCACAGTCTTTCTCCTATGACTGCTTGGTTGGCGTCTCTGCCTCCCAGTTTGCTGTAAGCTGCATGAAGCCCACTTTTCCTCATTAAGGTATCCCCTTTACAGTGATGCATAGTTGGCATTCAAAAATTATTAGAGAAATTTGTTAAGTGCCAGAGGCAGTAAAACGATGTCTACAGACTCTTGAAGGAAAAAATGTCATGGCCCAAGAGATTGCTTTAGGTTTTAATTTTACTTGGAATGTGTCACACCCTCCTTGCTTTAAAAAATTAAAATCCTACAGATGACATTAGCAGGGTCTCTGACTACTACCCACTCCCCACATTATACTACACACACACACACACACAATCTATTCCTTACTTAACAAGAGTAACTACTGTTGAAAATTTGGTATGTATCCTTTCAGAATTTTCTCTGTACCCTTACCTACATACACATATACCCAGAAAAATACTTAACACTAGTTTGGAAGAATAACGGGGTAAGGTCCACCAGAATTTGCACCTTGGATAGGTTGTCCTTCACTTGGAAAGACGACAACAACATCCCCAGACATACAAGCACTAAAAAAATACGCCACCCATGTATTCTTGAAAAACACTTTAGAAAAGTCATTTCATCTGAGGGAAGATAAAACTGGTGATCATAAAGGACTCATAGCTAATCTCCACACAGTTTAGATGCCAGGGTTGTATTTATGTTTTCAGATGAGATCTGTTGTCAGAGGAACAGCTTTCTTTACAATATTTCATGTTATTTTTCCCTTTTTGTTTCCACACCAATTAGTGCCAGGAAACT
The DNA here is from genome assembly GCA_004024845.1 of Tonatia bakeri. Classification (NCBI taxonomy): domain Eukaryota; kingdom Metazoa; phylum Chordata; class Mammalia; order Chiroptera; family Phyllostomidae; genus Tonatia; species Tonatia bakeri. The sequence continues at coordinate 260,285 of PVIA01001028.1, forward strand.
GGGTCCTGAGCCATATACGTCGGTCCCCAGTGCTTGCTAATTTTGTCTAATAACATTATAAAATAATAGTAATGCTGTTCCAGTCCTTGCTAATAACAATCACACTCCATGTGGAGAGGATGCTGTTTCAGGAGAACTGCTAGAAAAATCTCTTTTTTTTTTTTCTTCACAAAAGGATGGCTGTAGGAAGAGCATATTATCCCCTTCATCGCCAAAGAAACTGAGATAAGACCAGCTGCTTTAAAGCTCATAGATTTTTTTTAAGTGGTGAAGAATAACAAGCCAGATGCTGTCTGTCATTTACACTTCATTTTTAATCTAATATCTATGGAGGTATCTGTGTCATTGGTGCTTAAAAAACAATATACAAATGAACTATGTTTTAAAATACATATAAAAATAAATACACTGAACAGTAAAAATTGCTATATGTGAATTTAATTAGTAATTCAAACAAATACTTATCGAGACCCTGTTTAATGGCATGAATGAGGAATAATGCAATAGATAAGACAGATAAGGAAGCGGGTGGGATTCTGGCTGCTTTAGCTCAACTTTGTCACACTCTGTAATAACTTATACCTCCTCCAAATCTGAACATTCCTCATACTTTAGGGCTCATTAACATTAAGCTATTCCTAACATTCTTTTATAATATTCTTAAACTTGTCTGCATAGGTAGTTTCATCCTCTGTCTCATTCTTGATATTATTTCTTTGTGGCTTCTGCCATTCTTTTTTTAATTCTGCCAGAGATTTGTAAATTTCTTAAAGCTTTTTGAACAAAACTTTTATTTTTGTTGATCCCTTTGCTGTAACTTCTTTTCCCTAGATCATTCATTTCTGTCTTTTGTTGATTACTTTCTTTCGTCTAGGTGTTTGGAAGTTTATATTCTGTTTAACTTTGTAATTTGGATGCTAAGCTTATTTATTTTCAGGCTTCTTCTCCAATATGAACCTAATAGGCTATAAATTTCCCTCTAAGTACCACATATATTTAAGACTATAAATTTCCCTCTGAATACACTATCACACATTATGATACATAGTATTTCTTTGTTGTTTATCTCTAAGTGCAAAAGCATCCTACAATACCTACAATCTGTGCATAATTCACATTTACAGCCACCGCAATCTGTCACAGTCTATGCCTGATCTACATGTTCCAATAATTCCCAAACAAGAAGCTAATTCCTAAACCAATTAGCCCTAGTAATATTATGAATAAATACTGACTTGAGCATAAACTCTGACTTTACAATCTGAATACAAAGACTGACCAAATAGGCTAAGACCACGTGGTGTTCATTCCCTGTGAAGTTGCCAGTCCTTTAATTTGGTAAACAGCCTGATCTTTCTCCCTTCTTGAATAAAACTTCTTTCCCGTGTATCCTTGGGAAGTCATTTTCCTGACTATATCTCGTGCACACATCTATACATCTGTCGGTGTGTACAAGTCTTTAATAATAGGTTGACTAGAGCTCAGCTCAGCTAGTGATTTCTGCTTTAATACACTTTTTAATACCCATGGTCTCTGATATAGGGATTATTTAAAAGTAAGCATTAAAGTTTACAAATGTGTGTCTTCTTATCTTTTTTTTTTAAGATTTTATTTATTTATTTTTAAGGAGGGAGAAAGAGAGAGAGAGAGAAACATCAATGTGCGGTTGCTGGGGGCTGTGGCCTGCAACCCAGGCACGTGCCCTGACTGGGGATCGAACCTGCAATGCTTTGGTTCGCAGCCCTCGCTCAATCCACTGAGCTATGCCAGCCAGGGCTTCTTCTTACCTTTTTAATTTCTAATTTGTTAGCATTGCAATCATTGAGTATGATCTGAAAAATATCAAATCCTTAAAATTTGTAAGGACTTAATTAATTACTTTGAATCACTTTTTATACATGTTCCATGAGAACTTAATGCAAATATATACATACAGGTTCCCTCATTGTTTGAAAATATAGTGCTCCTATGAAACCTTTAGTAAGCCAAAATGTCAAAAGCAAAGAGTATCTCTTGCTTTCTGAAAGTCTGTGTTAAGCCACTTTAATTTTACTAAAGATCTACACTAGTACAGGTCCATTTCTTTTGTAAAAGTGAAAATCTTCTTTGGATATCCTTTGGTCAGCAAAAACAGCATATTTTCCGATCAGGTCCAGATCATTCTGAAACGAAAGCAGCTCTTTCCTAATGCATTTACATTGACACACACTGAAAACAAGGAACCTCTGCTGCATCAGGAAGCTGTCAGCTAACATCATGCTCAGTGGCTAAAAACTAAAAGCTTTTCCTCTTAGATCAGGAATAAGATAAGGGTGCCTACTCTCATCATCACTATTTAACATAGTACTGGAGCACCCATGCAGAGCAATAGGAAGTAAAAAGAAATAAAGCATACTCAAGTTGGGAAGGAAGAAGTTTGCAAATTACATGATATTATATAGAAAGAAAGCCCTAAACTCTCAACCAAAACTGTTACAACTAATTCAATAAACAAATTCAATAAACTTACAGATACAAAATTAATGTACAAATATCAGTGGTGTTTCTGTGCATTGACCATGAACATCTGAAAAATAAATAAAGAAAACAACCCCATTTACAATAGGATCAGAAATAACAAAATACTTTGAAGGCATTTATACACTGAACACTACAAGACATTGATGAAAGAAATTGAAGAGGACACAAACAAATGGAAAGATACCCCATCTTCATGCATCAGAATAATTATTATTGTGAAAATGTTCATATGACCCAAAGCCATCTATTGAGTCAATGCAATTCCTATCAATATTCTATTTTGAATTTTTTACATAAATGAACAAACAGTTCTAAAATGTATATGGAATCACAAAAGACCCCAAATAGCCAAAGCAATTTTTAGAAAGAAGAACAAAGCTGGAGGCATCATACTTTCTGATTTCAGACTATACTACAAAGCTATAGTAATCAAAACAGTATATACTGGCATTAAAAAAGACACATTGACCAGTGAAATAGAATGAAAAGCCCAGAAATAAACCGATGCATATATAGTCAACTAATATTTGACAAGGGAGCCAAGAATTCTCAATGGAGAAAACAGAGTCTCTTCAATAAACAGTGTTGGCAAAGCTGAATCTTCACATGCAAAACAACGAAACTGGACCTCTGCTCTTTGCCACTAGCAAAAATTAACTTGAAATGGATTAAAGGCTTAAATGTAAAACTCCTAGAAGAAAACATGGGTAAAGGTCCTTAACATCAGTCTCGGCAATTATTTTTTTGAAATGACACAAAGCACAAGTAATGAAAGCAAAAACCAACAAGCGAGACTACATTAAGCTAAAAAGCTTCTGCACAGCAACAGAAATAATCAAAGAAACAAAACGATAACCTATAGAATGGGAGAAAACATTTGCAAACCATATATATCTGATAGGGGGTTAATATCCAAAATTTAAAAAGAACTCATACAACTCAATAACATAAAAAACAAATAATGCAATTTAAAAATGAACAAATAACCTCAACAGACACTTTCACAAAGATGATATTCAAACATACAACAGGCACATGAAAAGGTGTTCAACGTCACTAATCAGCAGGAAAATGCAAATCAAAACCACAGTGAGATATCATCTTACACCTGTTAGAATGATTTTTACCAAAAGACAAGAGAGCCCTGGCCAGGTAGCCCCGTTGGTTGGAGTGTTGTCCCCATGCACCAAGGCTGTGGGTTTGCTCCCTGATTAGGGCACATGCAGAAATCAATGAATAAATGAATGAAAGAAACAACAAGGTAATGCATCTATTTCTTTCTCCCTTCCTCTCTCTCTAAAGAAGTAAAATTAAATTAAATTTAAAAAGCGGAAGAGATAGTGCTGGTGAATAGGGAACACTTGTGCACCTGCTGGTGGGAGTGTAAATTGGTACAGCTGTTACGGGAAACTATGTGTAGGTTCCTCAAAAACTTAAAAACAGAACTACCATGTGATCCATCAATCCCACTTCTGGTTACATATCCAAAGGAAATAAAATCACTATCTTGCAGAGATAACTCCACTGCCATGTTCACTGCAGCATTATTTATAATAGTCAAGACATGAAAACAACCTAAGTGTCCATAATGGATGAGTGGATAAAGAAAATTTGATATATATACTAATAGTCCAGTCCATAGAATATTCAGCCATAAAAAAGAAGGAAATATCCTGCCATTTATACAACATGGAGAAAACTTGAGGACATTATAATAAGTGAAATAAGTCAGAAGGAGAAAGGCAAAAAATAATAATAATAAACAAACTCATAGAAACAGTAGATTGGTGGTCATACAGGTAAAGGTAGCCACAAGGTACAAACTTCCAGTTATAAGTCGAACAAATACGTTCTGGGGACCTAATGTAGACATGACGACTGTAGTTAACACTGCTGTATAATGCACTCGAAAGTTGCTAAAAGAGTAAATCAGAAAAGCTCTCATTATGTGCTTACACAAAAATACAATAGCAACTGTGAGGTGCTGGATGTAGTAACTCCCCTTATTGTGGTGATCATTTGAAAATATGTGCATATACCCTGTCATGATGTTGCACACCTTAAACTCAGACGATGTGGTTTTACCATTACATCACAGTCGAGCTGGGGGAAGCAAGTTCTCTCTATGCTGCTGCATACTGACATAGTATGGCAGTAGCTTTATTTTTCCCAAAGCATTATACCATATAGTTATCTATTTCTGGGCATTGGAAGGGTCTGATTCCTACATATTTACCTACAATCTTTCTTTTTTGTGACTCTCTCCTCGCTTGTTTCCTTGCTATCACCTACCGTGGGTGGTTCTCTTTTCGGCTCTTCCTTAGACCCTCCCCTACCCCCAGGCTTAGCATTGGCTATCCTTATCTTTATCTTTACCTCTCAGGGCCTAGCACACGGTTGAGCTGTAGAAGGCCTTCAGTAAAAGTCTGGTGGAGGGTAGAGGGGCAAGCCATGCTTATATGAGGGACAGACTTCGGCGGTACAGCATACATACAAAAAATTCCCCAGGCAATAAGACACAAAGTCTCGAACTCCACGGTTAAAGAAACATGCTTTTAAAAAAGCCTGTTGTTTGAGATCATTACTTAACATAAAATGCAAGAAGACCAGCAGCCCTGACATGAGCAACAAATCAACTTGTTTTCACTCAAGGCTGCCTTATCTCTAATGCTTAAACTAATTAGACAGACATCTGGGATAGAACTAGGAGCCTGGATTCAATTCACAACCGTCCAAACAAATGCTTGAGATCATGTTTGCTGGACACCGGGGGAATGCAGAAACAGGCCAGATACAGTCTAAAGGAGGGTCCAGATGGGATAACAGGCTGTGGGGAGCAGCCTCAATGTGTGTGTGTATGTCAGGGGTGGGGTGTCTGCCTAGAAAGTGTCTGCCTAGAAAGAGGTTTAAATGACACGAAAGGCTTGGTGAACTAAAGAGCCCTCAGCCAGTCTTCAAGGTTGTTATTATTATGGTAGAAAGGAAACATTCATGAACTGCTGGAGGGAATGTCCCTCCATTCAGGATTCAGGCTGGGGATGTCCCTGTTTAGCTACAGGCGCAGCAAAAGCAAGGCCCTCAGGGTGTCTTTGATAGGTTTCAAACTTCGTGCTTGTCTAAGCCGCCACCCTCCTGGTTGGCAATGGGCAGGACTACTCTGGTACAATGAGCGCCGTGGGGAGTGATTACAGCAAATCCCACAGGGGCTCTCAGGCATCTTGAGTCCACTGGGCTTCCTTCCTGCTGGCTAGTTTCCTCTCAGAAACCTGAGCACCAAGCAGGTAAATCCCCAGAAATCCACCTTTCCCCTCTCCCTTCCTTTTAAAGACACCTCAAGGAGCAGTGCACCAGCAATAAGCCCTTCAGGGCTCAAGGAGAGCTCCGCTTTCAAATGCTTAACCAGCACACCAGGGTAAGGAGGAAACATAAGGCATAAAACCTGCTTCCCCAAGCAGAGCTGTGCTGGGAATTCTCCCAGCTTCACAGTTTCCCTCCCTCCCTTATAACTCTCAGCTCATTTTTTTAGGAGAAAAACAAAATGAACAGATGATTCCTTAACATTCAATGGTTTATTTGTTCAACACGAATATAGGAGTTTTGCATAGATTAAGGAAATTAAACATAGAGGCTTGCATTTGTATCATCCATTCAGTGGATCCAATTCAAAACAATAGGGGAGATGGACCACAAGGACAAACAGAATGAGAGATCCAACCCCCCAAATAATGGGTCTTTGCACAGAAATATGCACTCAGGGTATTCTAAACAGGGATTTTAAATATTGGATACACATTTATGAAGATCCTTTTTTCTTATTTCCTCATTTGCTAAAAATGACCCTTTGCAAAGCAGAAGGCCTACCCAGGCATTCATTTCAGACCCTGCCTCCAGCACTGTCCAGCCCCTCCTTAGGGAACTCTGCAGAGCCACACAGTGGCGGGGCCGGGCGGCGGGTGGGGGGGGATAGCACCATGGGAGGACAAGAGATGTGGGTTGGATGAGAATTGTAATAAAAAGTTCATCCTCGTGTTTTTTCTTATGTGGGGTTACAATTAAACAAATATAATAAATTTTCTGCTTTAGCCAGAAATACTTACAGATTTAGCTTTCTGGAACAGATTGTAATTGCATTAGAAATGAAAATGGGGATGGAATTTGGAGATGGAAAGAAAAAAAAAGATTTGAATTCAAGAGGAAAAAATAAACAATGTACAAACTTAAATGGGTGTTGGGAGAAAACAGTGACTTCACGAGGTACCTAGAGGCTACCTCCACGTGCAAAGTGGCCCTCACAAGCCTAGCACATTTCTTCTGCAACCTCAGTTTCAGAAGAAGGTTTGGAAAATGCCGCACTAGCAGTTAGAGCAGCCAATGGCAGCAGCTGTGCTGAGTGAGGCCACCGCATCCTGACAAGAACTAAAGACAACAGAAAGCGGTTGAGAGCATGACCTCTCTGGTCAGGTAAAACACAAAAGAATACTCCTCCCGGATCACACACAACACTTCACATATGTCATCGCTACAAATTCCACCTGCAGGCACGGATGCAAATCCTGGCACCCGTGACTTACTTTGAGAACGAGAGCACAGTTTCTCAGAGCTTTGGTTTCTTCATTTATAATAATATTACCTACCTGATAGGGCAGCAGTGAAGGGCAAATTGGAAAGCCCTTTAGACTCTATCTAGCCATCAGCGCTCAGTAAATCTTGACTAGTAATTTTAATTAGTATTGCTCATGTCACCAGGAACTGCATCACCGTCTGACTCAAAGGGGAGTAACTGTTTGCTCACCTCGAAGGGCAAAGCCGTATTTTCATCTCTTCTCTTCTTCTGCACGTTTCCTGCATAATGTCAAAGACTCCCTTACTCTCCTTCTGTTCACTGGCCTTTTCCTAAACTGGCCTATAACATGGAGGCACCTACTTTTTTTCCAAAAAACATACAAAAATCAATTTTATTTCTATATACTAGCAATGAACACATAAACATGAAAATTTACGATCACTCTGGAAAAAAAAAGGCATGTATAAATCAAAAAAATATATACAGGATGCTGTTGGTGGAAATGACATCACACTGATGAATGAAATCAAAGATCTAAATGGAGGTATCTTCCCCAATGGTCCATGATCTTTGTTTCAACCATGGGTCTGCTGAGAGGTGAGTTTCTGCTTTTTTATTTTTTGGAAATAAAAGGTGGAAAATAAAGCCCCTGATACTTGGGTGCCCGAGGTTGGTCTCCATGGCATCCACCTGTGTGAACATCTTTTCCAGTGTGGTTTGTCAAAAATAAAGGTTTGCTTTGTCAAAAATTTAAGTTTCTTTCCTGAAGTCATTTAAGCTCTTTGAATCCATCACTCCAAGGACACAAGGGAAACAGCATGGTTCCGCACTGCATCTTGGGAGCCTTGTTCACCTGGACGTGCTCCGTGACCAGCAAATCTACACCTATACCCTTAAGCTCAGCATCACTCTCTGCATTTTTAAGCACATGCAATAAAAATTCAGCACTTTGGGGGACCACTGACCCTGTGTCCAGCCCCACTGTTCGGTCTGGACTTACCTACCGACTCCACCATCCTAACGAGGGAACGGTACACGTGGATTGCTTCTGTGAAGTGACATCCTCCAGATCCTCGGTGGCTTTTCGGATATGTGCACCTTTGATGGCCTGGGCAGCCCCACAGGTGTTCTTATAGTGAATACAAAGATTTGAACCTCTCAATCTGCATGAGTTTGTGCAGTTTTCTAGGTCAAATGAATAGGGAACCATTCTCAGAGGTCACCTCAGGCCACTTTCTGGAAGAACAGCGTAAGGATTATCTCCAGCGAAGGCAGTTGAGAAGAAGCAGATACAAGAAAAGCTCTCTGCCCTCCCCCTATTTATCCAAAAGCAGGACATGAGCTCATAAAGGTGACTCCCCTCCTGTCTACCACCCTAGACAGAAGTTAATCACCAGACACCATTCTATACCCTTATCAGCCCACAAATGGCACCAGAGGAATCTATGTAAACTTTACGAAACAGCCCTTATCTTCCATTGGGTTCCCCATATATTTACTTCCCACAATTTGTTTCCATAGAAACTCAAAGTCCTTTTCCTTTTTTTGTCATTTCTCTAAAATATATTGTTCTTTTGTTAAGATGCCACATAAGCCCAAGTTCTAACCACTCCTTTGAATTACTCATTACTAGGTGTTCCCACAGGTATCTGATCAATGCAGATGATAATAAACTTCTGTTTGTTTTTCTCTGGTTAATCTGTCTTTCGTCAGTCTAACTTATGAGGCCCCAGCCAGTGAACCCGACATGGCGGTATAAACTGAATGCCTGTGTCCCCACAACATTCACGTGGTGAGTGAACGTGCCGGCATCAGGAGGGGGAACTTCGGGCAGTTATTAGGGCATGAGGGCAGAGCCCTCTGAATGGGATTAAGGCCCTCATAAAAAAGACCTTAGAGTGACCCCCCACCCCTTCTGCCATGTGAGGAAACAGAAGAAACATGTGTGTCACCAGACTGAATCTCCTGGTGTCCTGATCGTGGCCTTCCCAGCCTCCAGAACCATGGGAAATAAATTTCTGTTGTGTATAAGTCACCCAGTCTGTGGGATTTTGTTACAGCAGACTGAATGGACTGATAAATAGATAAAAAAAATTTTCTTCTTCTGTAGGTCAGCCAGAAATGGTGATCTAACCTTCAAAAAAAGGAAGGAATCACACGTCTAGACGTGCATGGCTTGACAATTCTTACCATTTCCCCGAGTGAGAGATGCACTGGGTGGTACAAGGCACGTGGGGTTGCTTCTGGATATCGAAATAATAGTACTCAGAGTACTCAGTAAATCATGGTTAAAATCCCATCCACATGCCAAATGTCGTTGAGACATTTTGCGGGGACACCAGACCAATGCTACTGAAACCAGTGCCCAAGGAGGAGTTATCTATTCCTCTGGCCCACTCATAGAAAGCAGAGGCGAGGACTGCAGAATAGAAACTTCTGCAACCTTCTGAATGTAGAAGGTTGCATTTGTAGGGGTTCAGAATGAGTCGCCCTAAGGTGTGCCTTTGTGACATGTGAATCATTTTGAGCTAAAAGAAACCAAGACTCCGCAGGCTCGACAGAAACTTCTGTGGCTCACGGCCTCCCATTCTCCTGTCTGGTGCTACATAGAGGAATTCAAACTAGGGGCCTTGCTCATAATAAGAGATTATCAGGGATATACTTTTTGACTTATCTAGATGGCAAGGCAATCTACTAATTACAGAATCATCCTGCAATGACCTGCCTCCCCTGTGAAGCTGCAAGGTGCCTTACCTCATTCTTAGCTCAGAATGTCATAAATGCCTCATTTTAACTTTCCCTAAACCTCTCGTGCACGTGGGATCTCTGACTCCCATGTATGTGGATTCTCATATGTACAATGTATGTAATAAAACTTGGTTAGTTTCGCTGTTAATGTGTCTTGTGTAGATTTAATTATTAGGTCAGCTGAGAAAACCTCGATGGGGAGAGGAAACTTTCTTCCTAACCCCCAAAGCAACGCACATCAATAGGACTGAGTTCTTGTGTTCCCAAAGTGGACAGCAAAGTACGCTAAATAACAGGTAAGTCTTTCCACATCACTACCTAGAAGCACACAGCTCACACATCTGGGTCTGTTTCCCTATCAAAAGGAATAGAAAATCTAAGAGAAAAAGCACAAAAGAATAACCCTCCTGGATCAAACACACCACTTCAAACGTTCCATTGCTACAAATTCTACCTACTACATACAACACAAAAGCCTCTAGCTGTAAGATTTTTGGATTCAATTATCGCTCCTAAAAATAATGAAGGTAAAAAAGTTCCTTCCATGTATCAACTCAACTCCTTGGAAGCTTTTTCCAGACAACTCTACATGCCCCGGGGAATTTTCTGAACTTGGAGTTTTGGTTCATGACCTTCCCAGTAGCAGCCTGGGTTTTAATATTTAAGCTCAATATTTTTTAGTCTTACTGTTATACTTATAATTTGCTGCATATACCTAGTGTAAACATCTTTAAAACCTTAAATACAGGTTTATCAATAGTGCTGAATAAAGATACTTTGTAGGATGCCCATTTGAAACTATTAATGAAGAATTCCATATACGATGGCAGATATAGACTGATTTCCTCCGAACTGCTGTGTGCACCCTTTCCCCCTTGTTTTCCTCTGCTACAGAGGACACGAAGCTAAAACACCCACCTTCCAGTTTCCCTTACCGCTAGGGGCATCCACACAATTCCTGAGTAGGTTTTCCACTCCCCTGGGAAAGAAAAAGATTAGGATTTCTCCCCTTCTCCCCACCTGGAATTCAGAAAGAAATGCCCAGAGGCATAGCAGCCACCTTGAAACCATGAGGATGAACCTGAGGATGAACCTAAGGATGGAAAGCAGGAGGTGGAAGGAGACTGGACCTAATGCCCCTATAAACCACTCACCAGCCTAGGACTGCTTATCTCCAGGCTTCTTGGTACATGAGAAGAGTAAACACCTTACTGGTCTAAGCCACCGCAGGGTAAAGGGGAAAAAATGAAGGACATTAACATGGACCAGTTGTCTTCAAAGGAAACTTAGTCTTTGTCTACTGGCAGTGCCCTCCCAGCTTATCTGATTCTGTGGAGTCTGCATGTTTCAGTGTTGTTGAGCCATTTTACGGCTCTGTAAATTATATGGAACTGCCAGCAAGTAAATTACTCTTGCCTGTAAATATACAATTGGATTTTGTTGGCGGAAGTGCAGCTGATCTCCCACAGTTTTACTCTACTAAGCAAATTCATTTTAGAATTCCTCCTCGCCTATATACGCCTCTGGTCTTGGACTTTTCCTTTGAATAGGTTTTAATATCTTACTGGTTCCTTCTTTAGTTAACAAGTTAAATAAAATAATCGGTATGTTTTCATTCTATATTTGGGCTATTACTTGCAGCCTTACTAATCTTAACTGGTGCATACACCTAGCATGACTATACCAAGTAAACTGGTACCCAGGTAAGGACTGAAGCCACCTCCACCACAGAAAAGTGTAGCGGGAGAAACGGCTCATTCTAGCAGACTCTGGGTCCCCTGGACTTACCACACACGGCCATTCCCTATTCATCATCCCTCACAGCAGAGAATGAGCATGGGAAGTTGCTTGAAAAGAGTTTACTTCCCTTACAAACTCCTGAGATAATCTGGCAGAAGAGAGAGTAGGTTTGATAGAGTCTGGAAGAGCCTGTGTGGCTTTTATTTTATTGCTGGTGCTGATGACTGAGGGTTTGACTTCGAGGTGAGCTGGGCACACTTAAAGGAAGGAAGCACCGCTCCTGCTCCAACCACTCTCTTTCTCTACCCACAGCAAGACTCCGAAACAGAGAAGAAACGTTAGTTAGGGTTAGCCTCTTTGGCCTCCGACATAACAAAAAAAGCTCAAGCACCCTTCCCCTTGTCCTCTGTATTATTTTTTAGCCCTCTCTGGCCCCAGAATGTATCATACGTTTCCTTGATAGAAATCCCTTGAGAGCTGGGAGCATGGTCTTCGGGATGAATCTCATAAAACATCCAGCGTGCAAGGGGCATTTAATTTGGATTAAAGAGCACACTGGTAATTGAAATAAAAAATTAGCATTTTTCTTTCTCTGAGGCATTTTGTTGCAACAGTCCCTGGTGGTAACCTCAGTTGTATTCTAATAAGTGTGGGGACATTTTGCGTGGGACTATTAGACCATGTCATATTCCACCTGAGTCCCATTGTGATCTGACCTTCAGGAGCCGAATTTTATTGTCTGTGTGTGAAAGTGGTCTCTCTTGTGTACTAACATGTGAAATGGTGGTGGTAGTTCAGACAGCACTTTCTAGGACAGGTGGACAAGGGACCAGAGATTGAAAGGGAGCTTTTTAACATTTGAAAGAGAATTTTTGAACAATCATGCTATTTAAGCCTAGGCATATTTGATCTAAAGGACAATCAAAAACCTCTCTTGGGAGAAAGAATACTTGAAAACCGTCCTCCCCCAAAGATGTGGATTCTAAAATAACCTTCTACAGGCTGGGTCTGAAGTACTTTTCTTGGAAAGTAAATTAGGGTTTTAAGATGTTAGTATTTGAATGACGTTAAATGGTCCAGGACATAGCTGTGGAGTCAGACAGACGCTGGTTGTTGTCACATTACATTAGATACATAGGGAGCTTGACAGGATGCCTGGCGCACAGCACCAGTAAATGGTCATCGCTGATGGGGACAGCAAAGTGTATCTGGCTTGTATGATCTCCCTTTGAGGGCTGATGGCCTGGGCTTAGCCAGTGAGATTCACTAGTGAGAGATAACCTTTTAAAGAAAGAGTGGTAGAACAAAAGGCACTGGGATCAATTCAACAGCAACAAAAGGAGGCAAAGACATTGTGTTACTCAGCCTGTGTCTCCACTGCCCAGACAGGGCCTGGCACAGAGAAGTCATTCAGCCGCTATTTGTTGAATCCATGCAAGACCGAAGGGCAGGAGGTCCAGCTTCCTTCTCGGTACTGCTGAGCATTCCAGGGGAGACAGTGCTTCCACTTTCCTGGTGGCTGTCCCTCCCTCTCTCTGAGCTCCCACCCCTCACTGGCCTCTGAGTCATGTTCACCAAGGATGGACACATGGACACTGGCCACTTTCTCTTCTTGTCCCACTAACATCTCTCATACTAGGCTGCCCTGTGAAGCGGACCTTTTCTCAACAGCAGACAAGGATTAGGGCACTGTTCAGGAAAACACTCCCCTTGGAGGCAGGGTATCACTGTCCTGGAGCCTCTGGACCATTCCCACCACCGCAGACATGTGCTAGACCTGCTCTCTCCCGGATGCTTCTGTGTCAGGTGCTTGGGACTGGCTCCCCCATCTGATTTCTCCCCAGGAGCCTCCCCGTGTTGGCTCCCATGCTGGCAGGCTATGGGAGGCAGAGGTGGCCGGGGAGGGCGTAGCTCAATAGTTCTGCTGAGGCAGAGTGGGTAGACCCCTTCCATCTTAATTGCTCTTTTTGCAAACTGTACCAAAATCTTGTCTTTCAGAACCAAAAAGGCCATTGACCTATTTCATAAAATATTCATCCCTTCTTCTTTATCTCCCCGAATATACCTTTCTTCCTTCAACCCCATCTCCAAGTTCAAAGGCCAGCATGTTCAACTCTTTCACTGTCTTTTTCTTCTGACATTTACTTCCATATCATTAACCTCACGCTTACACTCCTATTTCCTGATTTATCCTTTTCAGACATTATTAACTGACTTCTATACCAGTCAGACTCCATAAACCTATGCCGGAAAATCCAACCGAGGAAAATTTAGTCTAGAGCATCGGTTAGAAAGTGTTAGAATTGCTGAAAGAGCAAACGGCGATCAGTAGCTCCCGTTGCTGCCATCCCCAGGGTGGGGGGACAAGGGGAAGAACATGTTCCTCAGACGTCCCCTGCAGGAGGGCAAACTGCTGGGGCCGGGTGGTGGAGTATGGAAATACTAGTCACTGTTGAGTCGGTACTGTGGCTACATTTTCCTTTTCAAACAACTTTTGTGGTTTTCCCTGAAATAATTGCATTTTGGGGCGATTTACTACAAAACCAGTGTTGCCCAACACTCACCAGCCTGTGAAGCCTCTCTGGTGCTCGCCTGCACTTGAACCAACACGGAGATGGAGAGTTTCAGAACGCGCCACCCCAAAATATGCTGCTGTGGCATGTTGGTGATTTGGAGCTGAAGGCATTTGAGAAATAGCAGCTACAGGAAGGGCTCTCTCCACTCCCTGTTTCTACCTAAAAGCAGGTCATAAAATTCCCCATGAGAAAGGTACTCTTCCTGTAACAGGAAGAGAAAAACAATCCTATCACCAGAGTCTGGGAGTCTAAGCCAAAATGAACCTGTACAAACTTGCTCAACCCTTATCTTCCATCAGTTCCCACCATGTAGTTCCTAGTCCCAGGCCCACAATTCACTGCCTGGAGCCCAAGCCCCATTGTCTTGTCACATCCCCACGATTTATTATTCTTTGTTAATAAGGTTTGTTGAGCTTTCTTCATTTTTATTTTGAAGACTACAGTGTGCACATATTAAATGAATTTGTATATTTTTCTCCTGTTGATTTATCTTATGTTGGTTTCATTCTTAGGCCAGTCACAGAATCTGAGAGGGCAGAGGAAGTCTTCCTCCCCTCCACAGACAAGCCACCAGTTCCACGTACTTTCCCCAGAGACCCTCCCCGCCACACCCGCCCCTGCCTGACTGGGTGCTGTCTGGGCCTGGAACACAGCTGTCACCCCAGGATCTCCCAACACTGTCCTGTGCAAAGGCCTCCATAACATTCCCTTTCTTGGCTTACTCCTTTATTGTGATGAAGCATATTCTCCACAGAAAAATAAAAGTTTTTCTGGCTGGTGTGGCTCTGTGCTTTTAGCACTGGCCTGTCCATTGAAAGGCCACAGGTTCAATTCCCGGTCAGATCCCCAGTTGGGGGCATGCGAGAAGTAACCAATCCATGTTCTCTCGTTGATCGATGTTTCTTTCCTCCTGTTTCTCCCTCCTTTCCCCTCTCTCTAAAAAAATAAATAAAATCTTTTAAAAAGAAAAATAAAAAAGGAAACTAAAAGTACAATGTTTGAGCCGTGCTTGTCTGAAAGCACCTTTATCCCGTCCTCACCCTTGACTGGATTCCAGATCGGAAGTTGTTTGTCCTCGAGCATTTTGAAGGCATCACTCCATTTCCTTGTAACCTCCAACATCGCTTTTCTGATTCGAAAAACAGTCCCATTCTGATTTCGGATCCTTCATACGTGACATTCTTTTCCCTCTGGAATCTCAGGATTTTCTCTTTATCCTTGGAGTTTGTCCTTGGTGTCTTTTTTTTCTTTTTCTTTTCATTGTGTTGGCCAATGCCAGGATCTTTTCATCCAGACGAGGAGTCAGCCGGCATGTTTTGGAAAGGACACGATAGTAAACACTTCAGGCTTTGCAGACCACACAGTCTCTGCCACAGCCTCAACTCGGTCCTTCGAGCAAAGCAGCCGTGGGTGACAGGTGAACAATGGGCATGGCTGTGCTCCAGCAAAACTTTATCCACAAAGCAGGTAGCAGGGTGAACTTGGCCCATGGGGCGTTATTTGTTAAACCCTGATCCAAACTCCAGACATTCGTCGTCTTCAGTTCAGGGACATTTTCTTGTGTCATTTATTTGATAACATCCTCCCCATCTTCTCCTTCTCCCTTTCTAGATCTTCTGCTAGTCCAGTGCTGGTCTTCTTAGGCTGATTCTCTAATCTTAGCGTCCATATCGGTCTTTTTGTTTCATGGAATTATGGACTTCATGGAATTTCTCCCACTACTGAATATTTGTGTAATTCTATTATTTAATTTCTAAGACTTTTCTTGTTCTCTGATTCTTTTTTTTTTCCAAACAGTAGCCAGCTTTTGTTTTGCAGATTAAATATTTTTGTCTTTCTAAGAATGTATTATGGAGGGCTTATCTTATCTTTAGGTTTTGTTCTACTCTGGGCAATATCTCTGTTTCCTCTGAGCACCTACCTCCCTTCTGTTCCCCCATTTTCCCCCATTTTTGTTTGTTCCATTTTGTTCTCTGTCCTTATGCTGGATGCTCTCCTCAAATGCCTACCGATCCTTAGCTGTTCGTTCATATTTCAAGGTGGAGAAAAGTGATAGGAGAACAAAAGTTACCAGAAAGTACCATATTTTGTCACGTATAATATGCACTTTTTTGCCCACATTTTTGAGGGAAAAATAAGGGTGCCCATTACACATGGGTAGTACCTGAAATACCTTGTATCTGTTCTTGTGTTTTGTAATTATTTATTTCATAAAATTTCTTGTACCATAATATGTTCAAAAATAAATGCTAAAATTGCTTTATAATACAAAAACAAGGATCTAAATGTAAATGAATAAAAAATTGAATTAAAAATTAAAACTAAAGATTATTTTCCTGAAAGTTTGGGCCAAAAATGTGGATGTGCATTACACAGGGCAAAATATGGTAATAACTACCAAAATGCAGTTCCTATTAGATCTTATCAAACCAACCCTCCCCAAGAAAGGGAGGCTTGTAAACTCTGAACAAAATATAAAGAACAAATACATGAAGGCCCTGGAGAGCGATCAAAAGTTGCCAGATATTGGAGAACAGTTGACATTTAGAAGCAAAGGGTCATTTCTCATTCTGTTATGGCTTCTAGCCTGAGAGCAAGTATCATTCTGTACCAAGCAGAGGGTAAACATTTTAATAGACACCCTCAGGCTTGCTGGCTTGAATAACCAAAGTCCTGGGCAATACCAAAGGGAGGGGCAATCTGGGAAGGAGGGATTGAGACAAGGGGAAGCCCAAATTCTGCGTGTAGACTCCCACCCTGGCCCTGGCTGCCTCCCAAACCACAGTGTGCTGGCAGGCTTTATGCCACGTGGCTAGGGCTAAGATATGAAACTGAGACTTCAGAAGCTGCCCACCACACAGAAGAAGGAGTTTTCAGTTTGAGTTTGGACTTGTTTTATAAGTAAATAAATAAAAAGAAACAAATAAAAATAAAAGCGCTGGGAAGTTCTGAATGCCCAGGCCAGACTCACCAACTTGTAAGGTTTAAGGAGGTCCCCAAACATCTGTAAGCATTTCCTGTTCAGGTTCCTCAGAGAAGAAACCACCCCTCTGCAGAAGGGTGAGGCCCCGGCTATAAGCACATGGAGGGCTGGGCCCCAGAAGGGAGCTGGGGGCCCCCTCATTCTGAGTGTGGACCTGTAATGGGTGCCCAAGTCAACCTGTGTGTTACCCCCACCATCTGTGGAGCACGATGTCCTCGTGGCCAGAGCCGCTCCAGCCTCAGATTCTAAAGGGAGAATTTGGGGGTGTTGGAGGGGAGGGCGTTGTTTATCACCTCTCTGCCACAACTGGGGAAGGACTTGGGGCTTGAACTGAATCCAGGCGGATTTTCAATCAAGCCCTTGGCTCAGCCCATGCGGCCCCCATGGCACACTGGCTTGCCTCTCCACAGTGCCCTCCATGGTCACTGCAGCCCGCGCTTCCCCCTCCCTGGTGAGTCAACCACCCTCCAGGTCTTCATCTGCTCTCTGTCCTCTAGGAATGCATGGACATCTTTCAGTCTCCCACATTTCCTCCAGCCTATGCTTCAGAGCATTTTATTCTTTGGCAGTCACCAAAGAATAGAATAACAGTGAAGTTGCAGGAGGAAGGAAAGCTGACTGCAGAGGGTTAAACTGCCATGTTTAATGGGCAGGAACTACAATTTTGGAATATGCTCAGCACCTAGCACCAGATCATCATGGTACCAGGCAGCCCAGGAGAGAACGCCGCAAGAGTGCTAGCCAGATCAGCGTTGGTTGCCCTGGAAAAGCAGTCACGGGAAGAGAAGTGTTTAAAGAGCCATCTTTGAGTGTCCAGAACTGTCCTTCACTCTGTCTGAAGAGGACAGCAGCAGGGGCTATGGCTTTTAGCTCTGAAGAGTTGATTTGCAGGAAAAAAACAAAAAAAAAGGAGCACAGCCCTGCTCCCTGGCAGGTCATCAATGGATAAAAGCCACAAACGTCCTAATGTTATGGTTGAGCCTGCCCTCCTTTTCTGGCATCCATGTAATTTATGCTAGGGCCTCTCTCAGGTGACAGCTGCCTGTCTCTTCTCCTAGACAGAGCTTCTGGCTGCTTCCAAACTCTTTTTAAGGAAACAAAATAGCATTTTTCACAGAACATGAGGGGCCACCTTGGGTTCAAGTTTCTTTCCCAGTTAAACTGCTAGAGAGGGAAGCCAGGCAGCCTCCCTTCCATCTGCACCTTTGGCAGTTTGCACAAATCCAGAATACGAAGGAAGCCAAAGCTGCCTCACAGGTGTGTGAAGACGCAGGGATTTCCAAGGACCTGAGGCTGGCATTCACTGAGCAGCAGCCCCAGACAGTGGTGCTGGTGCCGGCTGGCATGCATGGCTGGAGTGAACTGCCGCACTCACCCCTTATCCCCAGGCCCTAGCAGAGTGTCTAGCATATGCAGTAGGAGCTCAGTAAAAATCTTGTGACTATAAAAGTGAGTGAGAAGAGGTTAAGTACCTGATCGAATCCACTAACTAGTACCTTGAGGGAAGGGAAACTGGAAACCAGGACTGTCTGACTCTCGTGCTGAAGCTGGAGCCAGTGGTCTGAGGACAGAGGCGAGGCCAGAGAAGTAGCCCCTCACTAGAACTGTTGCAAGGCCTCAGGCTCCGCCCACATCTGGCCAATCCCAATTTGAGTCTGCCTGGCTGAGCCTTCTGCCTGCCTCCTTAGCCAGCCAATTGTGCAGAGTTTTTCTACCACTTGAGCAGACCAACTGCAGCAAATCAATATGCTTGGACCAGGAGCTGCCACCTTCCATCTGCAGAAAGGCTGTTTTTCAGCAGTAAAAGAAATCAATCCCTTCTGTAGTTACTTCAGCCAGCTTCCAGGATGACAAGGCAGTACCCCCTGCCCAGATGCAGGGGCTCTGCACCCAGCAGGGAGGGCATCTGCCCAGGGGCCTCAGGTGGGCTCTCCAGGGTGCCTTCTGGAAGAAACAGACAACTGAACTGGAAGCTGTGGAAGGATGGATGGTCCCTCTAGACAGGAGCTGTGCCCACCCCAGCCACTGTGCCCACAGTACTGTCATGCACTTCACGTGCTGGTCAACAAATCACTTCACTGGTCCACACTTCACTCTCAGGGACATCTGTCCTTCTGTCCTCATTCAGGAGTCAGAGAGAAACTCCCACCCTCAGCAACCCCATAACTATTTTCCCTGAAAACAAGCAAAAAAAAAAAAAAAATCAGCCAGCCCCCAAGCAGCCAGCAGTTCTAGATAGCTTCTGGAAGTAGTAAGAGAAGCATTAATCGGCATCCTTTTCAAAAGAAAATTCTGAAAATTGGCTTCTCTTCAGCATCAAGAAAAATTGATTTACCTTTCTTGCCTCTCTCCTTTTCATCTGCTCCCAGGAAAAAGTTCTCTTGGTTGTTAATCTCTCCCAGTGGAGAGATTGTCCCTCTGCTATTCCAGGCACCTGGAGAGAATTAACCTCATTTTGAAAAGGAGTCCGGTTCCCAAGGAGCAGAAGGGATCATGTTGTATAGATATAAAACAGGGTTTATTGGGGGGAAATCTACAAGTAGAGAAGCAGCTGAGCAGATGTAACACCTGGACTTCTCACCATCCCACGGCTCAGGCCAAGTGTAGATGGTCCACAAGCACCACCCAAAGTTCCCATCCAAGGGATCCGTCCCTGGGGTGCTCTGCACATGTACAGGGGCAGTGTGGGATCGTGCCGGACACAGTTCTACCAAACCCCATGGTGGAAGGCTGGCCGGGGGGCCACTGGCCAGAAGGAATGTGTACTGCTTTGGAAATGAATTGTAATTCCCTCCTTAGCTCCTTTTGGGAGCAGCTCCTTGTCCTGAGTGACTACTCCTTGACCTTTTTCCCTCTGCATGTACACAACGAGGTAATGTAATTTAGAATTGCAAGCCAAGCAAGACACGTGCCCTCTTCGTCTGGGACCCCTTCAAACAAGGCTTGGACTCAGGGGTGCCGTCCTGCTTCGCTGATCTGCTGCAGTCAATGCTCCCTGTAATGTGAGTAATAAAGGCTATGGCTGTTCCATCCAATCCTCCTTGTGTTTTTTTTTGGGTTATCCAAATGAGTAATCAGCAGTTGAGATCCCTGGGCACAACCTCCTGCGTTACAGGCAGGGAAAAGCTTTGTGACCTCAGAACAAGTGGAAGGAAGCTTGCTGGTGGCTTTGTGCTCCCTGGCAGCTTTGTTAGGGACGGGCCTTTGAAGCCCGGGCGGTTGATCTGTGGAGCGTGCTAAGCCAGCACTCTGTGAAGCTGCCAGGATGGGTGGCGGGGAAGGTGGGGCAGTAGCAAGCTGCTGGGACATCCATAGTTGTCTCTTAGAACAGAGAAGAAAAAGGCTGACAGGATGCGCCATTCCTTCAACTGAACACAGGGGTTCGAGACCAGGCCTAAGACACAGGGTGACTCAAAAGATGAAATGTTCTTCTTTCAGAATCAAAGGGTGCAGTCCCTCTCAGCTACAACTGGGGAGTGAAATCTTCAGCTCCCCTCAATCCCCATCTCCATGCTCTTTCCCTGTTTCCATCATCTCACTTCTGCATCCCTCCCCTTCTCCTCCCAGGAAAAGAACTCGGTAAGTCATTAAAATCTTATAATCAGCTGTGATAGCTAACGTTTGTAAAGAACTTTAGTATCTACAGGACAGCTTTGTGTCTGTTCTTATTTGATATGCATAATAGCTTTTTAATACACTCATAGCAGGTACCAAGTACTACACTGAATGACGGGAGTCCCTAGCAGAACAGAATTTAAATGTCACCCAAATGTCTGCTACCTGTGTGTCCCAAATTACCAAGCATTCCCAGGCCACCCTTCCCTTTATTTTGAAAGATTAAATGGATTGAGAATCCCTCCCTCTCTTCATTAAACCCCAGGGTTTCTATGTGTTTCTGAAAGGGCTTGCGCCCTCACACTCATCTCTCCCTCGGGCTTTCCCTCCCCACTGAACTTTCCAACGGCCTCCTCTGAGAGCTTCCTGCAGCCGCTTCTCTCCAAGCCAGTGTTCATAGCTCTGCTCCCTCGAGACTTTCGGCACTAGCTTCCCATTAGAACAAACTCCAAGGGATTATCCATATTTTTATTTAAGCCAAATTTTTCCCTCACTGAAAACTGCCTGACACAAATCGGCCATTGTGAGCCACTGGGATGGACGGATTTTCACAGCAATGACATTGCACCCATGTTTGAAATTTTCCACTGGCTTCAAATTGAATTCTTTTCTCTGACCTTCCAGAAAGGGAGATGCAATTGCTCAAATCATCAGCACAATTTTAAATTGACATGGAGCTATCGACATCCCCCTCCCGCCCGCACCGCCAAGAAAACAACCTCACTTAGGGTTCCAGGAAATTCTGAGGACAGACATGTATTGGGTTGTGTAATATCAGGAAAATGTACAGACCTCATGATAATCTCAGAAGTAGCCAATACAATGCCTCAAACCTATCTCAAAGTAGCAAATTTTTTCCCCAAATATATACAGGTCAGTTCCTTCCCCAAATTATATTTTTCGTAACATCCACCAGGTTCAACATTCCACTGACCTCTAGAACAACATTCTGTACAAAGCAGTAGCCATACTATTGCTATTTTTTAAAGATGGAATGGCATGTCTCCAGGCGCAGTTCATGCCTTGACTGAAAGCACTTACGTTATCAGACTGCTGTCTGATGCTGTTATCTGAGGAGTCCTCGGTCTCTTATGAGAGTCTGCCCACAGGACAGGTCCTCAGTTGCTCACGAGCATTCCCCGTGTGCTGGATATCAAAGCTATCACTACACACCCTCTCTGCTACACACCTCTCAAAATTGTTGCTCAGCAAATGCCAAGTTCCTATAAACCCTAGGACTCATAGTTCAGACAACCCACTGCACTTCAATCACAAGATTAGTCCATAAAATGCTCTAAGTAACCTACAGGGCAAGGTTAAAAGTCACTGGGGCGGAGGATTGCCTACTCCCAAAACATTTATACAAAGGAAATAAAAGGAAAGAGAATTATAAGCCAAAGCATGTGTGATATGTCTACTTAATTCAGGACTTGCCCTTACCTTTGGTACTTAGTATAAACCTCAATGAAGTATGAGCATCTCACCTTTTAAAACTCCACCACGCATGCCACCTAGTTTTGAGACCGCCAACTGTCCCTGGGTTCAGTTACCATCCAGAACCTGGTCAGAAGAATCCAGCTGGTGCTGGCTGATGGTGCGTGAGCGGCTGCCAGCGCATGAGTCTGTGTGCGTGGGATGCCTCTGAACCCATTTCATTTGGGCAGCTGCTTATCAAGACTTTTCCCCAGAAACCGATTTAGCCTAATGATTGTGAGTAGCAATGACTTCTGCTTAATTAGTACAGTAATCAGTGCAAATTCCCCCTAAATGGTAGAAACCCATTTGGCAGGTGCCAAGTGATGCTTAACCAGGTGCTAAATAGGTGTGAAAGCTTCAGTTCTGGTCTTTCCCAGCTAGTTGCCAAATACGTAAAGATGAAATGAGGTCCTAAGTATGCCTGGATGGATGAATTGTTTAAAACTTCCTTCTAATTGCTGGGAAGAGCCGCCTTCTCTCCACACCTCCTCCCCACAATGAGCCATTCTGGAGGCAGAGGTGGCACCAGGAGTGGAATAGAGCAAAAGGAAAGTCACCATCACTTCGGTATCTCTGCTCCTGATTCCCAATGCCTCCTTTTCCCAGCCCCCACTCAGCATTCTTTTCCAGGTCATATGTACTAATTTGCACCTTTGTACTTAAAAATGAAGCTGCTTTTCATGCACAAATAAGCAGGACTACTATCCCAGTTTTTGCAGGCCCTGTAATCCATTCTGATGGGAAGTGAGATTGTGCCCATAGACTAAAGGAGGGATTAAAGATAAACATTAAAGAGAAAGAACATTCCACATATAGTCAGGCAGGCCTATGTGATTGTCCCAAATAGTACTCTCTCCATTATTAGGAAAACTAACTAACTTTTACTGAGTGTTAGCTATGGGTGGAAATGGCCATGGGTTATACTGTTTAATCCTTACCAATGCCCAGACCACTCCATGGTAAGCCAGTTCATACATGGCATTTCGCTGCTGGCTATTTGTCCGTGGGTAGACATGTGTCCTAAGAGGGTCTTAACGGATGGAAAAGTAGTGCCCGTATTCAACTGTTGGAAGAGGGTTTTTCCGTCTCCTGAACAGGACATGGAGGAAGTATATCGCCTCAGTTACTGTTAATGAATGACCTTCTCGCAAATTCAAACAGTGCCAGCTTAACAACAAAGAGGACAATCAGAAGAGGACAGAGATATGACAGCTGGGGAAAGCTTCAACTTGGCCCCAAAGATTCCATTCCACCTGAAGCCCACTTTACCTCTGGACTTCTCGCTATGTGAGCAAATAAATTTCCACAATGTTTAAGTCCATCTGAGATGCCTTTTCTGTTATCTGCTGATGAAAGCATCCTAATTAAAGCTGCAACATTCTGGGGAAGAAATGATAATATCCATTGTACAGCCGACAGACCTGAGACACAGGAGTTGGCCGAGGATCTGGCTGAGGTAGGATTCAAACCTAGCACTGCCTGGATTTGAGCTGTCCACGCTGTCTCCCTGGGATCGAGAAGAGCCTGAAAACACCCCCAAGAGTGGCAGAGGTTCATCTCGGGACAATTAATTTTATGTGGTAACTCGACTGAGTCAGAGGGTGCCCAGATATTTGGCTAAATTTCATTTCTGGGTGTGTCCATGGGATTAAATCAGTGGCCTCAGTAAAGCAGATGGCCCTTCCTCATATGGGTGGGCATCATCCCCATATGGGAGGGGCTGCATAGAGCAAAAGGCAGAGGAAAGGAGAATTTGCCCCCCTCTGCCTATCTGCATGAACTGGGACATTGGCCTCCTCCTGACCTCAGCCTGGGGTTTGCATCATCAGCTCCACTGGTTCTCAGGCCTTCAGACTCCACCGAACTACAGCACTGGCCTTCCTGGGATATATTCCTAGAATATATGTGTATCTATCCCACTGGTTCTGTTCCCTGAGAACCCCAATATAATCCCTTATAGTTATTATTTTTAAACAGGTACGTGATTGGGAGCCAAGTTTGGAAAATCAGGTGGGGTTCGGGCAGAGAAGTGACATTCTTGGCTAACGTTAGGAGTCCTCTCCCGTGTGGTGGAAGCCAGTCCTTAAAGAAGGGTTCCCAGTACTTTTTAGCAAAGACAGCATTGTCAAAACAAGACCAGAACTTCCTAAGGTAACTACTTTGAAGGACCTTACTTTTCAGAGGCACATATTCTCATACTTTTAAGACATCATGGGATCTCGATGGTCACAAACACACCTCACACACATCAAGTCCCAGGCTTGAATCTCTGGAAACACCGCTGAGTCCTCCCTCTCTGTCTCTCCTGCAACATGAAGTCCCGAACATTCCTGCTGCTCCACTGCTCTGGAATTCATCTCCACCTTTCCATTCACCTCAGGTTCACCACAAACCCCTTTCTCATTTTTCTCCTGACACCAGTCACCACTTCACTGTCTGGCCTGTTGTAACGGTAACGCCACCTCCAGGCCTCTGCTCTGACCTCCCCACCTCCCCACACAGCTCTCATTATTCCTGCCTCTAAAAAGACTCGGAGACCTGCAGTGCAGCATTGTCCTAAAAAACACAGGCTTCGTCAATCAGCCTTGGGGCCAGATCTTGGTTCTGCTGTTAATTAGTTGTGTGACTTTGCATAAGTTATTAAGCCCTGTCAAGCCTCAGTTTTTTCATCTTTAAAATGGCAGTACATTATTGGATTGCTTTGAGGATTACACCCCCTGTAAATACTTACTGATTTAAAGAGCAATTAAGTGAGATAGCACATTAAACATCTACTGTAGAACCAGATAAACATTAGACATTTAATATTGGCACCAATCATCATTACTATTGTATTTGCCATATTAATTATCATACAGTATATAATTGCTGTCATCAGTGATCGAACTACCTGGTTTGACATTTAAGCTTTACCTGGGTTCCTAGGCTTACGAATCTGCCCTCTCTGATAGCAACACTTCACTCCAGGCATACTCTTTGGCTGGTTGTCTTCTAAATGTGATTTACGCAGCCCCAGCTCTAAATCCTAGGTTCTTCCGCTACCCATGCCTGAAGCATTCTTCCTATACCCCTTCCTTTATTTAAATACTATCCTTCATTTGAGGTCTTTAAATCATCCTATCTCCTCTCTAAGTCATTTCTGACTGTACCAGATCAGAGCAATTTCCCCATCAGCTAAGCTTTTTCTCCATACCAAGCATCCACCACTTAGCCCAAGTGGGTCTTCCCGACTTGAGTGTAAACTCCTTGAGGATGTGGACCTCACCCTATATCTCTTGGATCCACAGTGCTTAGTGAAGTTGACGGTACATAATAGGAACTCAGTAAACCTTTGCCATTATCATTATCATTGTAATGTAGTTAGACCACAACATTTTTAAAAAGTCATTATCTGACACTACCAAGTATCTATGAAGCAAAATCTTCTCTTCCTGATTTTTGAGGTTCTAGGTATGGGTACACATTTCTGAAGTTAGAAGCATGATTCCACCAGCAGTCCATTTAAGTAGATCTTGAGAAAACTGGTATCCGTAGTAGCTGTTTTGGCTTTTACTGATTCCAACATCATGCCTGAGATAAAAGTAGGTATAAGGAAAGACAGATAGGTAGAGATTTATATAGTTGTTTTTTTTTAAATTGGAGGCTTGCGACATTCACAGGTGGCAGTCCTGAAAACTTTGATTAGATTAGTAACCGTGGAATAAGCTTCTCTGTTTCCCATCCAGGTACTAACCAGGCCCAGCCCTGCTTAGCTTCCCAGACGAGATGAGGGCGGGCACATTCAGGATGGTGTGGCCGTAGACTAGCTTCTCTGTTTATTGATGACAAATTAGTATGAGAAAAACCTGCTGGGGTTCCACTCCCGGGAAAGTACCACGTGAAGAATGAGTTAATAAAAGTGAAAATACTCTACCAACTGCAAAACAACAGCTCATGGATGACTATTACAATCATCATCACCACTGTTATCACCCCCTGATGGTAATTAAATCACAGGGATTCTCTGTAGAGCAAGAGGTGGCCTTACAATTCTTGGAATCTCTCCTACCACTTAAACTAGCATCTCACTCTTTATAATGACCAGCTAGAAAAAAACTTTGAAAATTCTGCTTATTAATAACACTCCCTCCCAAAAAACGACAACAAAAAAATACTCTCACAAAGAAAGAATATGAGAGCTTCATATGAGTGAATAAATGTCTGAGTTTGTAATAAATAGCCCAAAGTTCTCTCGAAACACCTGGAAGGGAGCCATACCTTCTGACAGTGCCATTAACAAGCTGTGTGCATTTGTTGTTCCCATGCACGGAGCTCCCCACCGCGCGCCGGAATCTGTGAGCAGGGGACCAGCTGCTCTGCCAAGCACAGATTTTAATGAGGGACTCTGCAATGGGAAGCCATAGCTGCCATTGCCCTTTACATTACTAGGGGCTGCTGACTGGCACCAAGGAGGCTTGCCAAGGTCTTGGGGCATGTGGAAGGGAGCAGTGAGCTGTGTGCAGACAGATTTTGTTACATGTCATTGACAGCCAGTGAGAGCAAGCTACCCAAATGTAGCTCCCGGCCACACGAAGTTTGCAGCATTAAACTTATCTGGATAGAAAACACAGACTTAAACTTAATTTCATTCAGATGCATGATGTTGCAGTTCAGGCAGAAAAGAGTTTGTTTGCTTTTTCATGCAAACCTGTCTTCCGCCAAACCAAGTACTTATAAATAAATTAGCCAGATCCAAGATTTGGAGTCAGAAGTTCTGGATTTAAATCCCAGCTCTATACCCTATTATTATTATTAGTGGTATGGTTCTGAGGAAATCGTTTAAATTCTAGGAATCTCAGTTTTTGTTTATGAATGAGAATTAGGAAAGTAAATTTTGGAAAAATTTAATTCTAGTAGAGTGTCTGTGAGAATTCAGTGCGATAACATTGCTCTGGGTTAGGTTTCCCAGAAGCAGAGCCTGAGATGGGGATTCGCAGGCAAGTGGCTCCGTAGAGAAACGCTCCTGGGAGGAACAGGTAAGGCAGTGAGTGGGGAAAGCAGGACTGGAAGAAGAAGAAAGCAAGCCAGGGTGCAGTGGTAGGCAAAGCCCCATGGGGAGTTCCTTCCTCCTGAACCCTCGGGAGAACTCTGGAACAGAAATCATGCCTGAGTTCGTCCCAACCCAAGGCCAGGGAGCTGGTCTTTCCTACTCCACACCTGTTAGTCACTGGATAAGGGTCACCCCAGGGACCTTGAACTTCAGGCCCTGATGACTCTGTGTGTGGGGTCAGAGGCAGTCTCCAGAGAAGGGAAGCAGGAGCAGGCTGCTAGAAGCACAAAGGCACGGGAGCTGTGAGGAAAGGGTGCGGTTACAGTAAAAAGCAGTTAGGGGTGAACCTGGGCCTGGAGCACAGCAGGGGCTGGGTCCGAAGCTATCAGTGGGCGAGAAGCGCATCTTCTGTTTCAGGTCACAAGGCAGAAGATTCTATGCAAACTGAATATGTACAAGCCTGAAGGGTTTTCTGAACTATCGGCTCTGCCCAAAAGCTCTGTGTTCAATGCTCTGGAGAGAGTCTTGAAGCAGCTTCTTAGGAAACATAATCAATATTTTCTTCCTCATTGCTAGTCAGCCTGTGAGTAAGAAATCGAGATGAGGTTGACATTAAAACAATGAACAAGAAGCAATTCAGGGGAAATGAACTGAATTCTTCTTGAACCTTTGGAGATTTTTGGCAGAAGACGGAAAGGGGTCAGGAAATGTTTCCAGCCTTGTTAATAGACAAGTTCCCGGAGTTGACTCCTGAAGCAGATTTAACAGTTCCTCTGTAAAGATGTCTCTAACCACATTCCTCAGGCAGAACCAGCTTTGGTCAACGTCTGCAAAGAAGTCATCAGGCAGCCCCTAGTGGCTGTCTCATTATACTGTCAGTGGCTTTGTGGGTGCTTTTAATCTTTCAGAGACAGGAGGGGCCAAAACTTTAAAACTGAGAGAAGCTGAAATGTAACTTTCGATTGCATCCATCCCTGAAATCAGGATGCCCCAGTAACCCTGGATCCTGGTACTTTATCTCCCACGAGGCACCACATTTCGGGATTTAGTCAATTGATGAAAATCTGACTCTTATCATGTGAATAAAAGGCTCTCCAAGCACATTTGCAGTTTCTTCCCCCAGGCAGAGGGGTGACAATACCCCACATATTCAGTCTTCCTGGGGAAGAATAAGGAGAGGGCTGAAACAGAACCGCAAAGCTCCACTTACAGACCCAGATTTTCATTCCAATGAAAGGATGGTTATTGAGCTGTCCCTGTAGGCTGCGCTGCTTGCTACACACTGGGGACAAGCAGAGACGAGTGTGGTGGCCCTGCAGTCACACAGGAGGGAACAGTGCACCGTGCAAGGCCTCCAGGGCCAGTGTCCTGGCGCTGGAGGCAAGGGTGAGCATCTCAAGAAGGAGGGGTGGCTGTGAGGGACAAGGTCTGAGGCAGAGAGAGAAGGAGGGTGAAGGAAGACAGAGGGCTTTCAAGTAGGGGTAGAAGCCAAGGGGCAAGAGTGAGTGGGTGGCGAGGGAACAGAAGAAACAGTGAAGATTGCTAGAGTGAAACTATTTTTCTCTGTGTCTCAGCAGTCTTACCTTGAAGTTCTTACTCAGCATTTCTACCAGAGAAATATCTGCATTTGAGGAGCTTTGGAGGAAAGAGCTTCTGCCTTCATTCCCTCCCCACTCACTCTTCCCCAAGGCAGGAGATAAGTCTTGTCTAAGGGACAAACCATATCCCAAACCCCTAAAGATTATCACAAAGACGGCTCACACTAAATGTGGGTGAGGGATTTGGTTTCTAAGCAGAAGAAAAGGAGAAATTGAAAAAGCAGCAGAAACAAAAGCTATTTGAAGAATCAAGGTTTAACGGCGTGGAGGGGGAGCAGCAATGGTGATGAACTCACATGCAAGTTTTTGCAGGACAGCCCTTGCGCTGCCCTTTGTCCTGACTTCATTATTAATAATTGCCCCTTTCACTCTCAGCAGTGTCCTAGTTAAGACAATAAATTACATGGTCATAACAAAAGAAACGGGATTGAGCACATAGCAGAGAGCGTAGATGGTCTTGATAAAGGAACATTTATCCCTCAGACAAAAGAATAAGGGAAAGATGAAGATTTATGGGTGAAAAATCAGTTCAAGTGGCCAAAAGAGCAGCTTTTTATCCCAACCCAAGAAGCTGGATTATTTTAAAAGCCTCTTCCAGCTCTGAAAATTCTATGATTCTGTGATTTTTCCCCTTAACAAAGGTAGAGGGGGACGTTGGGAGCTTTGAGTGGTTGCTTGGCAAGGAGGTATGAAGGGGTAATTATCTTCTGGATTTCCTCTCCCCAGAATCTCACCTGCTGACCCTTGAGTTTTGCCCCTCCCACTAAGAAATCACTAACTGGAGAAGTTTTGATCGCCAAGAGATTAGTTGGACCCTAACTAAGTGTACAGAAAGGTATGTAAAAATAGAAGAGGAAGTGGTCTTCAGGGAGTCTAGGCATAGATAGGCCAAACAATAGAATTTGCTGGTTTGCTCTCAGCAATATCCAGAGATAATGGGTTCTTTATATGGGCTTGTACTTAACAAACAACCTTTAAAATTATAACATGGATTTGCCTATAAAGAGTGAAGGATGCAGCCAGCCAATTCAATAATTACACAGACACAAACACACACTTATACCGACCCCATTCCAATAATTATACATCCTCATTATAAAAAAGTAACAGGAGTTTCCCACTCACACATCAGGCCCAAACGAATTTGCAGTGTGAGTCAGTTCCCTCAGCCTGGCCCTCTAGCAACAAACAGACAAACTCATGTTCCTGAAACCACAAAGCTAAAAAGCTGACCCCCAGCCAGACAAGGTCCATGAGGCCATGACTGAGCTGCCAGCTCACTTCTCTTTCCAGAAACTTTGTCTATTCTTTCTCTAACATTAAGAACCAGGAACTCTGAACAGTTCCAGAGCTTCTGGGGCCCCTCTGCTGTGGGTCAAATCTGAGCAAACCCAGCAGGGCCCGTGTTGGGACTGGAGCTCTGAGCCCTCCTGTCTGTACCCTCTGAGCAATACTGGATGGTCATCCTGAATTGCTCCTCTGAAGTGCCCACCCCATTCCCTCCCCTCTGGGACCGCCTTCCGAGGGTGGACAGAGTGGCATCTCCTGCCCTCCCAGACACTTTCTCTATTCAAGGAGCCTCCTCGGGCCAATAAAAATTTTCACTAAAACAGTAAGAATTTCTTTCTTAATTTTTTATCTTTGCCAACCCATCTGACTTGGCAAACACTATTTCCTGCTATTCTCTCCCCAGCCAGACAGACGTGGCCAAGCCCGTTCCCACCAGGCTCAGGCCCTCGCCGTCAGTGCTCACCCCTTTCCCTCCAGGCCCAGCCCCCGTGCCCCTCGCTCCAGGAGGCCTTCTTTATGGACTGCTTCACTCTTCTCACACCCCAAAATCCTCATTACTTGCCAAACCAAAAGTCTAGCACTTGCTCACACCCCAGCAGCAAGAGAGAAGCTAGAATAAGGGAAGAGAACACAGTCAGGGAAGCCTGGAGCCCAGGGTTTAATCCAGCAGGAGCTGTGTCACTTAGGGTCACCCATCCACCGATGGCCACTTGAGACTTTCAGGCATGCCGAAAGTGAGATTTTATGAAGAAAAAGACATTTTCAATAATACACTGGCATAAGGTGCTGTTAGTGCAGAAAGCAGGCTGGAAATGCCTACTGGTTAGTATGCCTCTGCGTGGCTGCATCTTTCAAGCCTGATTAATACTTAATGGGATTGCCTTTAAAATCTGTCACTATTTGGCAGTGATCAGACGGGTGCCAGTGATGGAAGCACAAATGTTTGTATTAAGGCCACGCTGTCAGCCAGGGTTATATGATTAATAAGTTTTGCCTGATCACCCACAGAGATTTTGTTTTCTAATTTATCCAGCAGTAGTGTTAACTGAAAATGCTGGAACCAGTGCGGAAGAAAAAAAAAAGAGGAAGGACAGGTTGTTAGTAGCTTTGGGTTTTTTCCTTTAATTATTGAAAGGGTAGCACGTTGCTTAAAGGGACTAGCTGACAAATTTAAAAGTCCTCACAATCCTGTTGGAACCAGAGCACGCTTTTGAAACCCGAATTTCACTAATGCTGACAGAGTCTGAAGAGAGGAGACTGTGCCAAAGAAATGCTTTAAAATTTAAAGGGGTGGTGGTGGGGGGGGCACAAACAGAAACAGAGATATTGCTGCAGGGAGAACAATTAGATTAGATAGATAGATAGATAGATAGACAGATAGATAGATACAGATAGATAGGTTTCAGAGAAAATACACACAAAATACCAGATGCTGTAACTTCAACAATCCAAATACAGCCACACTACATATTTCTGAGCAAGAAAGAAGATTCTGCAAGGAGACAGAGAAAGGAGTGCCAGGCTGCAGCTACCCCATTGACAGCTGGGAAGTAATTACTGAAGGCTTTGCCTGCCCTCAACAAACCCTAACATTTGCCTCTAACCCCCTAGTGGACACAGGGTGGTCACAGGGACACTGTGTTCTAGTTTTTCTGATTTCACGTGGCTAAAAATGCCTGCAGCTATCCCTCTAAGGCTTCCTGACTGTGATTAAGCCAACTATTTGAAATCGCCAAGTCTCGAAGGGTGGGATTGTGGGTTCAGAAGCTCTGTCACTCACTAAGTATGTGATGTTGGGCAAGTTACTTAACCTCTCTGGGCCCCAGTTATCTCATCTGGAGTATGAGAACAATACTTGTGGGCAAGGGGGAGGGATGAAGTTTTGAGATTTAAATGATCTGAAAAGTGAAAAGTAGTGGTCAGTATTCCTGGAGACCTACACCTTCCAAACATCTCTTTTCCTACCTCCTTCCCCTCCTTCCTCTTTCTTTTTCTCTTTTACCTTCTCTTGAAAAGTTGATTTTCAGCCACCCTATCAATTACAGCTCATTGCGTTTGCTGGCTTACCTGGGCATTCGTCCCCACAACACACATAATCATCTTCCAAGTACTAGTGCAAAGGCATTGGCCCAAACAAAGAAAGACAGCGGTCCCTGCAGGATACAGTGTGAACAGAAGGTGTCTATGTCAATCATCACTATATTACTACCACCATCGCCATTAAGTAGGTGCCTTCTGAGTGCTAGTTTTATCAATGATGGCTAGCCTCCTGTGTCCTATAAGATAAAACCAACATATTGCTAGCAAGGCCAAATTACTCTGTGCCAAAAGCCAAATACCGTACAGGGTGGTGTGGGTGTAGAAAAGAGAAACCGAAAGAGAAGAGGGGTTTGGCTTGAATGGCCAACTCTGAAAGCTGACAATTGCCTGAAGGAGGCTGATGAAGGGGATAAGCCTGCTGGCTTCTTTTTCTCCAGCTTTATGGAGATATAATTGACATATAACACTGTACAAGTTTAAGGTGCACAACCTGATGATTTGATATATGTACATATTGTGAAATGATTACAATGAGGTTGGTAAACACGTCCATCACCTCACATAGTTAACATTTGTGTGTGTGTGGTGGGAACTTTTCCGATCTACTCTCTTAGCATCTTCCCAGTGTACAACACAGTACTGTGAACTGTGGTTGCCTTGCTGTGTATCAGATCCCAAGAACCTGTTCATCTTATAAGGAAGTTTATACACTTTTCTGAGGTGGATCCCAGCTCCTGGGGTCTGCGGCATTACGGGTGAGATGAGACAAATTCACACAGACTACCGAGTTCTGTGGAGGAAAAGGGATGGTGTGGTTTCTCTCAGGCGGAGAAAAAACCTCGGAGCGCCTGGACCACTCTCTCAAGAGGAAGCTTTTATTGGGTTCAGTTTGCACAGGAATACAGGGTATACATGTAAAGCTCATCAATCATTGTCAGGCCGAAATGATTAAACAATAGATAACATTCAAAGAACTCTGAGGGCACATTCTGAGTCAGGGTCAGATAGTTAAAGGGACATAAAACTTTGGGGAACAAACTCACTTCCTGCTTGGACCCTTATCATTTAAATTGAGGGTATTAGTAAAGTAGGTTTCACAGGATTTTATGCATTCTTTCTTAGGCCTGATCGCCCCAGGGAACCTCCCCTTTCCAGGGCCACACCCACCTCTAGCATTGTTTCAGGCTTAAGGCATTGTTTCAGGCTTAAGGCATTGTTTCAGGCTTAAGGCATTGTTTCAGGCTTAGGTCAGACAGGGGAAGTAAGGCAGCCAAGAGAGTAGACTTATTGCAGACAGAATGAGGACTCAGGCTATGTCAAAGACCAGGGGCGAGGGTCCATTGCCTCCTTTTTCTATAGCCCCCAAGTCCTTCCCTGAGGGCCCCTTCATGACTGTGCCTGTCTTGGGTCGTCCCTCTTTTGAGGAATCTTACCCGTCATTGGCTAATCAGTCATCTGCACGGGGCCAAGCAGAGTGAAGTGAAAGGGGGCAGAGGTGGTGCCCCTATGAGAAAGATAAGCTTTTTCTCCTAAGTGGCTTATGGTCCCAAGGTCCTCTACTCAGTTTTAGCCAAGGGGGATTACAGCTTCTGAAACCAGGCCTTGCAGTTCCCAACATTTGACCACCGTCCCCTACTTCCTTTTTTAAATATTCTGCATTTAAGTGAGATCGTACAGTATGTCTTCTCTATCTGACTCATTTCACTTAGTATAATGCCCTCAAGTTTCATCCATGTTGTTGCAAGTGGCAGGATTTCATTCTGTTTTATGACTGAACATTACTCCAGTGTGTGTGTGTGTCACATTTTCTTCATCCATTCATCCATCAGTGGACTCGTAAGTTATTTCCATGTCTTGGCTCTTGTAAATAATGCTGCAGTGAGCATCAGGGTGCACATATGTCTTCAGGATAATGATTTCATTTCCTTTGGATATATACCCAAAAGTGGGCTTGCTGAAGCACTTTGCAGCCTTGAATTCGTCAATAAGAGACCCACAAAGGAATCACACCCACAACTTATGCCTATATTCAAAATAAAATTTTGAACATAATGCCCAACATATATAAATGCAAATACAATTAAACACACACATATATAATGTATTATATTATTATATTTTAAAACATATTCAAAAATAGATTAAGTGAAAGGATAAAGAATAGCTTCATTCTTACATACAAATTGTAATATTTCTTTTATCCTCCATGGATCATTTTGTAAAACTTCTGAGACATGTGAACCCCACTTTGGAGATGTTGTTCTAATCAATTAAGACCTAAGCCCATTCAATAAGGAGTGCCTGTTTCAACTATTTCTGCTAAGCTGAGAAAACCCTAAGGGTGAGCATCTTCTATGAGCCAAGATTGAAAGACGAACAAGTCAGACCCACTCCTGACCCCCAAGGTGCTCAGGGGCTAGTGAGAGAGAACCATAGGAAACTGCCCCTGTCAGTAGCACGCTAGCAGTTTGCCTGGGCACTCAGCCCAGCCTCGGGAGGAAGAGTGAGTAATGCTTCCAGGAGTTATGCAGCACAGACCTGGTCATGCAGCTGAGTAGGAGTCAGGAGTTGAAAGATGGTGATCAGTCAATTGACTGAATATTTGTCTTTCCATGTACCATCCAAAAGGCACATCATTGAAAAGGAGAGCACTGGCTAATTGAACCAGAGGATTACAACCCAGAAAAGAATATTAAAAAGGCATATGTAACATGTCCTGACCTCTGAATGATTAATTTGGAATTACACTAAGTCTAAAAGCCAATATCTTGGCATCCCATTTCATTCTCATCAGCCAAGTCCCTGAGGAACAGGAAATAAAGCATTTAGAACTTCTCGAATCCTATGGCCCCCTCCTATAAAATAGAATGTCAACAGACCATTCACTAACTGTAGAAAATACTTTAATCACTAAACATGCAGAACTCCCTTATAAGTAAAAATGCATGTTATTTTGAAGCTTGAATCTAAGCCATTGCCTAAGCATTAATGAACAGAGTTTAACTGTCCCAATGGGGTAGAACCAATTTTCAAAGGGAGAAATTGAGTCATGAGAGTGACAGTAGCCTCTCTATACTGGCACTGTGGAGCCCGGCTTGTTTTCAAATCCTTTACCCATTCATACTCCCACTGTCCCTGCAGTTTCTGCCTGGGGCCCTCTTCTCCATTGTGCCCTCTTCCTGGTGAATTCACTATTCCCGCACAGGGGCCCCCACACCTCTGCCTATAGCTTTGACCTCTTTTATGAGCTCCCTGCCCCTGCATCTAACTGCCTCCTGGCCATTTCTCCACTGGAGCTCCCAACCGGAATGGCTAAATCAAAATTCTTTTCCCTCAACAAACCTGACCCTATCCCTGGGTTTCTTAGTTTGGGGAGTGGTAGCCACATCTACAAGATTCCCCCAGCCAGAATTGGGGAATTACTCCTCTTCCCATTTCTCACGCATTGATAATGCAGAACAATAGACTTCATCTCCTACTAGATCTCAGATCTCAAATCTCTCACCCCTCTCATGGTCTTCTTCCCTATCAGCCCATTTTAAAAATGCTCAAAACCCTTCAAGGCTTTCTGCTGCCCTTCATATAAAGTTCAAATGTCTTAACATGCTTGCATGGCCCTTGGGTACCTGGTGGGTACCTGGTCCTGTACGCATCTCCAGCTTCGTTTCCCGCCTCTTCCCTCCCCAGATCCTATGGCCCAGCCATGCTGAGTCCTTTCTGCTCCATTAATGCATCACTACTGGCTTTCATATAGGCAGCTCCTCTGCTTGGAATACTCATCCCTCTTCACTTGGCTAAGTCCTAGTTATTTTTCAAACCATCTTCCTCTAGGAATTCTTCCTTCATGTGCTAAATTAACTTGTTACCTGCACGAATTCCCAATCCTGTCAAGAAAGTATGGGCTGTGCTGCTTCAAAGTGAACTC
This sequence comes from Tonatia bakeri, assembly GCA_004024845.1. NCBI lineage: Eukaryota > Metazoa > Chordata > Mammalia > Chiroptera > Phyllostomidae > Tonatia > Tonatia bakeri. Next base: position 296,389 of record PVIA01001028.1, read on the forward strand.
CAACACTTCGGGACTTATTCACATCATTTCTTACCATTTCATTTGGAAATAATTTCAAACTTAAGAAAAGTTATAAAACTAAAAATCATACAAGGAACTTCCACATACCTTTTACTCAGATTTACCCACTGTTCACATTTATTCCCACCTGCATCAGTATTTGAGGGTAAGTTACACAAATAATGACCCTCTACCCCAAAATACTTCAGTGGGCATTTCCTTAGAATAGAGAGGTCTCTTGTATAACCATAGTACAATTGTCATCCTCACATGTTTACATTAATACAAGACTTTTAAAAATTGAATCTAATATTCATATTCTAATTTTGTTAGTTAATCTATATCCTTTGTAGCATTTTTCTGCTTGCAGTACATCATCCATTCTAGGGACAGATATTGCATTTAGTTGCCTCCTTTTAATCTGAAATATTGCCACAGTTTTTCTTTGTCTTTCCTGACATTTACATTAAAAGTTTATTTCTGCCCTGGCTGGTGTGGCTCAGTGGTTTGAGCACCAGACTGTGAATCAAAGGGTCGCCAGTTCGATTCTCAGCCAGGACACATGCCTGGGTTGTGGGCCAGGTCTCCAGTTGGGGGTGCTCAAGTTTCTCTCCCTCTCTTTCTATTTCCCTCTCCCTTTTTAAAAATAAATAATAAAACCTTTTAAAAAAAGTTTATTTCTCATTCGCATCACAGTCTGAAGCAGACTGGACCACCCTCCTCCATCTTACAGCTCTGTTCTCCAGAATACGTGGCCCCCGAAGTCATCCAGACAAGCTAAGAGTGAGCATGGAGAAAGTATGCCTTGAGTAAAAGTGACACATCACTTCCACTTGCACGCCTTTGATCAAAATTAATGACACAAGCATGCCAAATATAAGGGGCCGAGATGTGTAGAAAAGCAGATCAGTGAGATGAGAAACGCTGAGCCTCAGCCATGTTTCCCACACTTCTTCTACCATGAAACTTACCCCATCCTTTTGTAAATGCCTATGGAACTGGTGGTCACACGTATAGATTTTTGACTGTCGTGACAGGGTTTGCCTTGACCACTGCCACCTCCCGAGCACCGAGTGTAGTGCCTGCAACACAGTCAGGCCTCATTAAATATTTGAATGAATGAATGACCAAATTTGCTCAGTTTACATATTATTTCAAATGTCACGCACCCTCAAGAATCTCAGCAAATTTCACTCATTCTCAAGAATTCTAATGACATACAGAATGCTTGAATAGAGTCTACACATTGAGTTTGGTCAAAGAATTTTTCCAAAACTTTCAGATAATTAATCCTAGAAACAGGATGGAAGTCTTACTAATGATCATAAGTAAAACCAGGATAAGATTTCTTACCCATTGCTGGGTAGGACATGTGAATTAAATGAGAGCAGAAATTTCAATTAGGTCATCTCCAACCAGTTTCTGGAAAGAGCCTTTAGCATTTATTAGAGATGATTCTCTGTCTCTTCCTTAAAGCCCTTGAGTGCAACTTAATGCATATGTGGAGGGTAATAAGAAAAACATGTAAGACCTTAAAAACCTACAGCCCACAGCTGTAGAGAGTCACCCACTATCACAAAGCTGGCAAATGGCAATGCCAACATTGGAAGTGAGATTTCTGATTCTATTGCTCACGCTATCCTTCCATTCTACCCAGTAACCTGGTCAAGCCCCAGCCTCGCTGAGCTGCAGCTGCCTCTGTTTAGCTGTCTATCTCACCATCCAAATTCCCCTCTCAGCTAAGGTTGTGCCCCCCTAGTGCTCTGTCTCCAGGCTTAGCTTTAGAAATCTCTAATTGTGTTTGGGATCGAATGCTTCGATGTCTGTTTCTCACATAATATCTTTCAGAAATGGATCCCTGTTTTCTTCACTTACATTTTCCCAAAGTTGGTCAAGGTTGTTAATCGGCCAGGGTTGTTCTGATAGCATGTGCTCCCAGGTTCCTGCACTGTTCTGTTGCGCCGGGGTTTCCTGATTAGAAACTAGCCTTGGCCGGCACAGAAGTGGCTGTGATACGGCAGGCAAAGGCTAGGGAAATATATGCATCATTCTGGCTCCGGTAATGGTGGCTTTCATCATATTTCTCTTTAACACAGCACAGTTAGCTCTTTTGTGAAGTTTTACCTTGACTATCTCTCACTAATTAGGCCCATTCCTTCCTTCCTGGCAGTCTCTTTGTACTGCGAATGGGACTCCAACTGGCTTTGTCATTTGCAGCTTCGTGAGTTACAAAGGTGCAGGGTGCTTGCAGAGCGCTGGAAAGGGGTGGGGGAGGGGGAGAGAGGCCAAAGGAGTGGTAAATGCTTTATTTGTTCTAAGTGAAAGTTCTATATCCCCTTCTAGACTGGCACACTAAGCACTGAATTGTTGTATTGCCAGGTCCTGAAAAGTGACAGAAAAATGAGTATTAAACATGTGGAAAACCTACTTTAAAGGATTAAATCATTTGGCAAATAACATGAAACAGCACTTTTTTTAGACTTGCGATTTCTTAATAGCCAACATACAATCTAGTGATTACTTTATGCCAGGCACTTTTAAAATACTTAATGTATTCTAATTCTTTGAATCTCGCATCAGTCTTATGAAGTAGATGACATTGTTATGTCCACCTCACAGGTGGGAAAACTGAGGTACAGGAAGATAGAGTATAGCCAGGTCTTAGAATACCAAGTGGCAGAGCTAGGATTCAAACTCGGCAGTTTGACTTCAGAGTCAATGTACTTAACCACTATACTAAACCCTCACAGAAAAAAGAAAACTATCACTAAATTTCCTCACTTAGTAAGAGTCTTACTCTGAGCACTGCTTAAACTCCGTCTCTGTTGCCTCACTGGGACAAGGAAACTAATAGTCCTCACCTTGCCAGGTGGCTAGAAGAACTAGTGGCGATGTCTGCAAAATGCCTTCCACGGGAACCCACCACAAGTACTCCATAAGGATAGTTTTTATTATTATCTTCATCATTTTTATATATCAAGGGGACTCCACAACAGCTTCTATGTAAACAGAATAACCACGCAAAGATGTACCCATTTAAACCCAACCCCAAAGGCATCAAATAAATATTAATATTTACGGTTTTCAGTACAGAAAATCTAACCTCAAGTAGACAAATGTCATGCATCCAAACACCCAGGAGAAGTCTTCTGCGACCTTCACCTCTCTTTCCCTGTGGTTCCTCAGGTTCTGGTCAGTTCCCAGGGCCAGCCTCCTAGTGAGGGGCCCTTGGGTGGCCTGGGTTCAGGGCCCCGTCCCCCCAGAATATACCTCATTCCAGACTTCCCCCTAGAACCCAGATTTGGTGTGGCCTGGGCTAACTACCTGGAGAACGTCCACACTGAAAGCTTTCCAGGAAAGGAGGAGGAAGAGAAGAGTAAGAAAACACTCACTCCAAAGTTCTCAGAGTTTCCTGGGCCCAGAATAAACCGGGAACCTGGCAGGAGACTAGTTGAGTTCATAAGTGTCTTTCAGCTCTGATGCAAAGTTTTTTCATGAAAAAAAAAAAAAAAAAAAAGCCGTAAAACACAGAGTTTCCTGCTGGGGCCTGGTAACCACAACAGGCTTCTAGCCCAAGGATGGAAACCCAGATGAAAAGAGTGGAGAGAAGGGAGATTAAACAGAATGGATGCCCATGGCAGCTCAGCCACAGAGAGGATATCCCTGAAGAACAGTGAGGGGGTCAGACAAGGGTGTCTGTCCCGCCTGGGGTCTGCTGAGGCAGAGGGAGAGCCTCAGAACTTTACAAGGCCTTGTTCTTTTAACATGCGGAGGGGGCAGGGAGAGACACAGAGCTGGCTCTTTGAGAATGAAGTTGAAAGGGATTCTCTTGATGTGTGGTTTTGTCAGAATAGGATAAAAACTGTCACTAGAAAAAGAAAATTGCTCATGAAAGGGCGTGAGCCGTTCTCATCTACACAGAGGACCGAAAGAAAATGCATCTGCTCAGCTGCTGAACTCTGCTTAAAAAGCAAAGAAAAATCTGTGAGCCAGGAGAACTAACCATATCTCTGCTCAGGGCAAGAATTCCTGGTCAAATTAAAACTTCAGTTTGAAGAAGCTGATGTTAAAATCCCTCGATATGAAATTAATATAATTAGGTAATAGCTCCTGAACTTAGATCTTTCAGCAAGCTGGGGGTAGGGGTGGCGGAAGGCAGCTCAACTGGACCTCATTAAAACTAAATGAATATATGCCAGCTTGCAAAAGAACTCCAAGAAAAAAAAAAAATGCCACGAGTCTAAGCTCAGGAAGGGGCAGGAGCAGAGCAACAGAGCACAAAGACTTCTAAACTGGGTGTCAGGAAATCGGGGCTTGGCAAAATGTCTCAAACCAGTGCTGTTGTCTTCTTTAATTACAGTTGACATACAATATTATAGTAGTTTCAGATGTATAACATGGTGATTAGACATTTATATAACTTACAAAGTGATCACCTGGGTAAGTCTAATACCCCCTTGCATTGTACACAATTACTATGATATTATTGACTATATTCCCTGTGCTGTACTCTACATTCTCATGACTGTTAGCCAGTGTTTTTTTTTTTCTTCCTTTACTTTTTTTTTTAAGAGAGAGAGGGGAAGTGGGGGAGGAAGAGAGGGACAGAAACATTGATGTGAGAGAAACATTGGTTGCCCTTTGTACATACCCCTACGCATTGGGGACTGGGGACCAAACCAGCAACCTACGCATGTGCCCTGACCCAGAACGGAACCCGTGACCTTTTGGTTTGCGGGAGGATGCCCAACCAACTGAGCCACAAAGGCCAGGACTTAGCCAGTGTTTCTTGAACTACAGCATAAATCAATCCTCTGGAGGGTAAGCTAAAATGCAGATTGCTGGGCCCCAGCCCCAGAGATTCAGATTCCATAGGTGTCGAGGGTGGCCTGGCTTTTTGCATTTCCAAAAAGTTTCTAGAGAAAGTAGATGCTGCTGGTCCCAGGACCATGTTTTGGAACTCACTAGGTCTACCTGGGCCTCAGTTTCCAAATCAATAAAATGGAAAAGGAAACCAGGTTAAGCTGTAAGCCCTTTTCCTATTGCAAAAGTCTATGAGATGAACAAGCAGGGACAGCAATGAGAGAACTACTCAGTAACAGCTAGCACGCTGCCTGGCCCTTCGTTCGGGAAGCGGGTGTGCAGACATATTGCTGGAGAGGAGCTTACCGGAGCTGCCTGGCTGGTTTGCGGAAGACCAGACCGCAGGACACGGCTGTGAAAAGTGCGTCCGGGTGGTGGCAGCGCCTGTCGGACATGCCTGTTAAAAAAGGGAGAAGAGAAAGTTGGAAAAAACTTCAGGAACGTCATGAGTCGAAACAATGTTAATTTGGTGAGAGTCCCAGATAATTTGTGAGGAAGAGGCAACCACAGGTGACTGAGGAAAGACACTCAGTGTTTCCAGAGGTAGGAGAACTATTTGAAAAGATAAACGTAACCTGTTTTAACTTGAAATGCAAAGTCAGTGGTTAGTTTCTGCACCCTTGACCACTTTCGTGGGCTTCACATTGGCTATGCTTGACTTTTTGGTAGGAAAAGTAAAATAACTTTTTCAAAAACTACCTATAAACTTCAGAGCCCACTCAAGGGTCTAAGAGTCCCGTGTTCACTTTATACCAGTTAGTTTATGTAAATGGTTAAAGTAATAAGCCTTGAGTCTTTGGTATTCCTCGACTAGTCAGTCTATTCCCCCTTCATTATTAACAAACACATATCTCTTATAACCATAGCATGCATGCGAGAGTATGTGACCTGACGTGGCTAAGGCCTGTTAGCAAGTCTAATGGAAATATGAATCTTTATTCAGATTTATAATTAGTTGAGTGTGTGTGTGTGTATATATATATATATATATGAATCTATGAATCTATAATTAAATCATGCAAGTTTCTTAGAAAAACTTCTATAACTTTTTCATATAATATTCATATGCTATCTCTTCCACAACGTCTCCCTTAATCCCTCACAATCAGTTTCACGTCGTAAAAAAGAAAAAAATCTCACTTTTACATGAAAGCCATGTTCAATTACTTTTGTGGTTAAAAATATGACTTTGGAGTGAAGCCACCTAAAGCTCAAATTTTGGCTCTACCATGTAGTAGCTAAGAGAAACTGGGCAAATAACTTAATGCCCCAAACCTTGGTTTCCCCTAGGTAAAAAAACGGGTAAAAATACTGAACCTAATAGGGTTATTGTGAGGATTACAAGAGTTCATATATATGAAGCATCCCATTTATGAAGTGGTAACTATTACTATAAAACAATGTGACAGTTTTTTTGTTAAAATATTTAATAAATTATGTATAGAGCTTTAATAAATATTAAATTAACATAATCAGTTTCTAACTTAAAAAATTAGGTCTCTATTTCCAAGGTTACCTTCAAAAATACTGTAGGATCTGGCAGATGGATCTCAAGAAGGGAGAGGCCGATGAAGGTGGCAATTCTAACAAGCAATGACCATGACCTAAGGGAAACAGGATTATTTCATAAATTTGTTGGTTGCTCTTTTCTGTTAGATCTCTAGCCCTGAGTTCTAGACAATGATTCATGTTAGAAATGGTCTTTTTGGCCCATATCTCTGACCTTAACTACTAGCTTATTGGATTCTCTTACCACCATTTTCTGCATGACATTCTCTGCCTACTGGCTATTTCCACGTACATCCCTCTTCAGTATTACCAGCCTAGCATCATTAGCGACCTTTGCAGACAGCTCTAGGCACACACTTATTGTGTGCAAAATACGTAAAAAGACCCAGGCTTTGCTTTAAGCATCCTTTCTTATCTTAGGTCTTCAATTTTATGTTTGGTCAGTAATGACATATGTTTACTGTACCAGCAAGCATTTAGAGAACCACTCCCGGGACCAGGCTGCGGGCTGAGCACTCAGGGACACCACCTGGCAGAAAAAGCATGATCTTAGGGTCCGACAGGAGAAACAGTATCTGTATGCACATACCTATGGTAGGTGGAAAGTCCAATGCACTGAGTGTCATAAAAGAGAACTCCAAACTAAGACATGCAGTTCAGAAGACAAAATCTCTCCCTGCTAAGAGAGATCTAGGAAGACAGGCTGGAGGAAAGAACATTAAGCAGTTTTGAAGTTTTGTATTTCTCTAGAAAAGCATAAGAAACTCCAAAGATATTGACATATAAAGGTTGGGTTTCCTTTAGCCACAAGTAAAACAGGGAATGTCAAGGGGTGGACAATAATTGTTATTACTGAGCAACATTTGCTGCATACCTGCTGGGCGCTTCGTGTACATGTGTCTGCTATTTTATTTAATCTTCATCACAGCATTATGAAGTAAGCATTAACTGAAACCAACATATTTTCCTATCCCTGGAAATAATACTAGGACTGGGCAAAAACAGTTGAGCCTCTTGTTGCTAAAAATAGCTATTCCTGGAAGATAAGACTGTGAAGCAGCGGAAATAACTCACTTCAAGATCTTTGCTTCAGTGCCCACCAATCCAAAGCCATTGTCATAAACTGCCCAATCCAAAACTCTCCCTCCTTTCAAGACCCAGCTTAAAGTCATGCAGCCCTAAAAACCTGTAAACACCCTCTCTTGGCTTCCTCCTCCTGAGATACTTACTATAGTCTTTGCTGGGTGGTGATCTCTCCCTTACTGCAGTGAATCTAATAAACTTGATTAAGTCTAATAAATGTGTGCTTGATTAACAGACTTTTAAAGCTGTATTTGAGGAATCAGCTATTGACATTGTAACATTATACCCATTCTCATTTTACAGACTAGGAAACTGAGGCACAGAAAGGTGAACTAACTTGTTCAATGTTTCAGAATTAAGCAGCAGAGCTGAGACTAAACCCCAGATATTTCTGATGCTGAAGTCCAAGCTCTTAACCAAATAGTGGAGGTAATAAATGGCAAGTTGGGAGTTTGCATATTTTCAGTACCCAAAGGGATGTTCAAATGCCCCTCCTCCTAAAGCCTTCCTGCCTTGTGCCTTGCTTAGAAACTTCCTCAGCAACATCACTAGCAAGGGACCATGTAGCTTCTGTTTCAACATTTCCAGATATGGGTCCTTGCTGACTCAGAACACAGTCTCTGGCATGACTCAACTAAATTAAACACTCTTTAGCACTGGGCATTTATAAAAGAAAAGTAGCCCATTTATTGGAGCATGGAGCCACCCAATATTCCTTCATCCCTGGCCCAAGAGTAGAAGATACTCCAGGGTTCTTCTCCTGCTGGATGGAGTTAGCTTACAGTGTCATGATTCTAATCACTCCATGGTTTAGCTTAGCAGGCCCCTTGATTTTCATTCTGGAGTAGCCAATGGAGTAAGCTTGGGCTTTCAGACATTTCCCGATGCTTCCAGTTAGTAATCAGGGCTCACATGTTCATGCGAAATCTTCAAACTTCTGTTCACCAGAGTGCAACAAGCTTCTCACAGGTCCTTTTCACTGAGGCTATTACTTCAAAAGTAGGGAGCAGGACATGGATTGGGGAGATGTGGAGGAAGACATCACTCATTGACTTGTTACCTCCTGAAACTCAGGCAGAGGACTCAGGGTTTAACTTCTATTCGACCACTTCTTTTCTACATTTAATAAGCAAGAGCATCCTTCTGGCTGAGTTGTGCTGACTGGTACAAAGCTAGCTTTTATTACGGATCACTTCTGAGCCAAAACATAATTAGAATTCCTTGGCTTCTATCTTTTCCAAAGGGGATAAACATATTCAGATGAAAATTATCATAAGACAATATCTCATTTGTCTTTTTTAATTCCAACCTCAAGTTTAGAAAACTACCCAGAGAATTTTAAGAATTCAGTACTTTAAAGATATTAACTTAGCACCCAAATTCATATCAACCATAAACTTGGGCATGAAGCCTTCCATCAAAATCATTATTTTTTTAAGAGGGGGGTGGGGAGCCATGCAAGGTCCTGGAATACATTTTTATAAACCTTCTTCCAAGCTTACAGTAATTCACTTAACAACTTTAATCTACCAAAGCATACAATCACCCAGGCTACAATGCTCTAACTTCTCCATAAGAATTGCATTCAAACTGATGAGAATCCTAGTGGAAATTCACATAAACTGAATCTTTATCTCCCATCAATCTTTAATTCCAATGATCCTACTAAAAGAGAAAATGCAAGACCAATCTTAGATGATTTGTTCATAGTGAATTTGGTTCATCCTATCCATTTATTAATAAATTCTATAATATGTCTAAATATAGATATCAAGATCACTAGATGACAAAATATAGACCTCTATATCTTTTATTAAAAATTCAGACATCTATCCATCTTAAATTTCTCAAGATTTTTTTGAATTATGACCGTGCCCTAAATGTTACCCAGTTACCCGACAGTTTTCAATCGCACCTCTCTCGGCTCCCAGAAATGAAACTCACCTAGGCACAGAGATTTGAGTCCAGTTTCAGAAACTAAGTACAATCTCAGTATCTCCTCCTAAGTCTTGTGCTTTACTTCTCCTAATAATTCTTAACTAGAATTGTTGTTCCATTCTGAAAAATTAATATCTCCCTCCTCTGTACACATGTATAGCAATTGCTGGTACTCCTTTCTTGCTCCCTGCCCTGGTCTATCACTCATTGTAAGCACAATGCAGGGACCAGGCATTAGGTCTTCACGTGTCCCTTCGGTGCCTATCACAGTGTGGGTAGGAGCCCCATCACTGTTTGTTGAGTTGTTGCGGAATGGAGCCAATGCAAATGACATTTTGGAAGAGTAATATAGGATGACTAGTCTGGATATGGCATGTAAGAGACATGGAAAAGTGTGGAGGAGAGAAGCTAGGAAAAGTCACGGATGCTTTGGGGGTCCTGGTGGCATCCAGTACTTTGGAGAATGGTGGCATTGTCTTAACATAATGAGGGGTGCCAAGAGGAGGACCATTTAAGAGGGAAATATTAATACCCAGCCAAATGATGTCATCCTGTGAGGACAGTGCCAGAAACTGGGAGTCAGAAGGCTCAGCTCTAGACTTAGTTGCTCCCCTTAAAAAAGGATGTCTTCAAACAAGTCCCTTAACTTTTTAGCTTCAATTTCCTCATTTAGAGGATAATATATGGAAGTAAGTCTAATGTGCAATAAATAGCCATTCCAATGTAAAATGGCATTATTATCATCTTATTGCCCCCTTTTAAAATTGTGGGGGACATTCATCACCCAAGTGGCAAAAACACTAAGTCTGATACAGCAGTTACTATAACCACGCACTGCATTAATTCATATCAGTTTTATGACATAGGTACTATTATTACCACCATCGATTTGTAGATCAAAAGATTGAAACACAGATGGGTTAAGTTGTTTTCCCAAGGTCACACCACTAGTAAGTGGAAAAGTAGGGATCAAACCCAAGGCAGCCGGGCTCCCAAATGGGTGCTATTTATCACCACAAAAAGATATCTGGTCTCGTACAGCATCTTCACTCTATATGTGGAAACTCAGGTCATGTCACACAGGTGGTTATGCACTAAATATAGACCACAGTGACAGAGAAGGCAATTTTCTCCCCGGGAAAATTCTAGTTTCTTATAAAAGGCTGGTTCTGCAGAAAATCACTGAGCTGAAACTGCATAAACTACTAAAGAAACTGAACCAGATATTTTGAGCAGAATTTATGTTGATGGAAGAGAAAACAAAATGAGCCTTACTGTTGCCATATCTTTTCGATATGAAACAGGAGGGATAAGCAGATAAATTTATTTAAATGTTTCCAGGTACACTTTTCCTGTGGTTCTAAGACATGTCAAGGTTTTTAGGGAAGTGAACTCTAGTCCCTTGAGCCCCTTGCAATCCCGAGCAGAGAAATGGCCCCAGAGTGATCATGAGGCCAGATGGAGCTCAACTCTTTTCCTGAAAGCACTTAGTCAGGATAAAGCAGGCGTGTGAGGCTGCCAGGAGAGTTATGTTCCTCAATACACTCCTCCTCCTCCTCGGTTCTCCTGAGTTACTCATCCCTGAGGAACCGCAACATCAAAGCAGAGCCCCTCAACAGGCAGGTGGTTGACGTCAACTGAACCTCCTTCTGGGCCACCTGTGAACAAGACTCTGCCCCTCCGGTCACCATCTAAAGATGTCCTGTGAGAGTAGCTTCTCCTGGTTTGCACTATTCACAGTTGCTTATAATCAGATCTGAGAAAATCTCCTGTTCTGAAAGCCCCAGGGGCAAAATGGTTCTCCCTGGAACCAACTAATGACAACATTCTCATGTCTTACTCGTACCTACTAATTCTGTTTGTGGAATGTCATCATTTTCTTAAGACACAGGCGGAACAGATGAATTTCCAGATGGCTAGGCTGACCCTTTTTTAGCCCACACTGAGAGAGACGCAGGCCTGTTGGCTGCTACAGACCTGAACAGACACTTTTGAATATGTTTATCATCCCTGTATGGACTGCTTATTTCTGACCATTCAGTGACAATGAATAATTTTAAATGACTCGAAAAACAAAACACACCGACAAATATCTTCATTAATGAATAAATGATAAGATAAAATCAAGAAGAAAAAATAAATCATAAAGAAAAAACAGGAGAGAGGAGAGGTTAAAGTAGGGGCATTTGGAGTCTGAGGAAGAGAAAGAAACCAATTACTGCACAGCTTTCTCCTTTCTGTCCCAAAGCCAGGGGTCTAGAAATACCAAAAACACCTGCCCCTGCAAAGCAGGCTAATGCAGAAAGGCAGGGAAAACAGTCACTTTTTATCTTTGGACTTCACCACTTACAAGGCCCCTCCTAACTGGTCTTCACAAGAGCCCATTTTATAAGAAACTGAAGTAAAATTATTTAAGTGATTTGCTCAAGGTCACAGAGTTCTGAACAGAACAGGTCTATGAATTCCAGCGCCAGTCTCTGTGCCCCACTCCCTCTTACACCACCAAGTGAGCTTGTAAAAAATACAGTTCTACCATCTGCCAGCTGCGTGACCAGGATGAACCACTTCTTTAGGGCTCAGTGTCTTCACCTGGAAAATGAGGTCACACTAGAAATGGATGGCCTACAGTTCCAAAAGTCTATGCATCCAGAAGTCATCCATGAAGTTTAACAAACTGCTGTTTTTTAAACTGCAGTTATGATTTACTCGCGAATTGTGAAATTAATTTAGTAGATAGCCACCATTCCCTCCCTTTTTTTTCTCTTAAAGTGAAATAGAACAGAAAATACTCGAATAGACTCAGGTAGGCTAAGGTAGGAAAATAATGGAGTAGGAATAGGGTAGGAAAAAATGCCAGTATGCATTCCATAAAGTAAGCATGAACATTGTTTTGTAAAACTGTGTCTGGGTCCTGAGTCATAATATGAAATTTATTTCTTACTAGGGGACACAGTAAAAAAAAATGATGGAAACTTGTATTTAAATTATAGGCCCACATGATACATGATAGCAGAGTTTTACTATATTCCCCCAATATATACACTTGCTGTTTTTATGGTTCATTTTGGCTCTGGGTTGACTTTCTCTTTCCCCTTTGGCATGTTTTCCGCTGGACCAGGAGTTGTCATCCCCTCCTTCCCTGTCCCACTTGCTCAGCATCATCCGTCTTGGGGAGGCCATGGGCTGCTGCTGGAGGGCAGTTCTGAAGGAAGGGAAGGTGTCAAAATGTTAGATGGAATCGCGTGCTCTGCCAAGCGCATGCATCTGGTTTCCTGAAATGGGGAAACACAAAGGATGAGGGAAGGCTGGCTGGGATCATAGGAAAGGCTCTGGAGATTCTGGACAAGTGTCTGGGTCTGGGAGGGCGGGGCCACCGTTAACCACATCTCTGGCTCCTCTGCCTTCTCCTTGTGGGAGGGTGATTAACATAAATGTGTCACAAGTCCTCAAATGGGAACCTATGTTTAGTGAAATGGGGGTTTTATCTGTTTTCCCAAGGCTGGCTGCCCAGATGAAATTATCTACTGTCATAAAGAAATGGGTGTTTGGGGAGGGAATTTTGAAGACTACAGCTTCTAGTCTGTTGCTCAAAACCACTCTCCCCTGAAAAGAGTTTTGCCCCTTCTAGTTCAAGTTTAAGCAGGTGAGACAGGAGCTCCATGAGGCTGGAAAGGAGTCCCATGTCCCTAGAGCCTCCCATGTAATATTTCCCATTGTGACCCTCTCCTGGAACCTCTTACAAACAAAAACTCTGACTTTCTGTGTAGTTCAAAGTTTGAAGTCCAGGTGAGTGGCTAGAAAATGAAGCTTCCTTCCTCCCCACCCCTTGGTCCTTTCAGATTCTTAGTCATTCAATATCTGAGATGAAGGTCACTAAACATTTAATGGAAACCTTTAATTCTATGTCATCCAGGTAAAAACTTGAGATGTGGCATCCCAAGTCTTCCTGTTAGCCTGATCTCAGGACAGGTTGGCTTGGAATAATGTCCAGGAAATTATTAATAGTGAGAAAATATCATTCCTAGAAGACACAGTCTATTATTAAAGGGATGTGAATCTCCCTTTCTCATGGGTTCTACACAAATATATACTTTTGGTTTCTCCATGAAAATACCAGTGTTTCAAGTGCCCATCAGTAAATAAGTGGATCAAAAAAACTGTGGTACATTTACACAATGGAATTCTATGCAGCAGAAAGAAAGAAGTAGCTCCTACCCTTTGTGACAGCATGGACGGAACTGGAGAGCATTATAGTAAGTGAAATATACCAGGAGGTGAAAGACAAATAACATATGGTCTCACCGATAAGTGTAACCTAATCAACAAAACAAGCAAGCAAATTATAACCAGGGACATTGAAATAAAGAACAAACTGACAGTAACCAGAGGGGATGGGGGAGGGGATAACAGGAAGGAAAAAGGGGAAGAGCCATCAAGAAACACGTATAAAGGACACATGGAAAAGCCAAAAGTGGATAAGATTGAAGGGGGGGTAGGGATGGGTGGGGCGGGGGGAGTTGTGGGGGGCAAATAGAGACAACTGTACTCGAACAACAATAAAAAAGAGAGAGAGAAAGGGGAAAAAAAGGACACCGGTGTTTCCAAGGGCCTGCAGGTGGGGGTGAGCTGAGATTGACCTCAGGTTATAATTGGCTCCCTTCACTGAGCTCTTTACACAGAGGATCACAGTGTCCATTCCAAATGTGCCTGACAAGGGCACCTTGTCAAGTGTTACTGTGTTAAGCAGCCCCTGCAGCTTTTAAAACAGTTGACCTGCTATTGACCTGTTCTGTGTCACTGGAGCTGAGGAGCAGTGTCTCTGGCTAAATACTTATGGGCCCCGCGATAGATTACACTGAAGATTATAAAGGCACGGCTAAACCTGACACCTCCCAACGGCCCCACAGCACAAAGAGTGGCCCCTGTTGGAAGAGCTCAGCTGCACCCCTCAGGACGGTCAGATCAGCAGCAATGACTCCAGAGTGCTTGGTGACAATCCCCTCCTGACTCCTACCTATCCAAAGAAGGCCAAATGGTACACTAGAGGCAGTTCCACATTTTCCAGAAAACAAACCTTTCCTGAACTTACTCCCAGATCTAGAGGGGCCCCAACAAATTTCCACACGTAAAATCTCATCTTGATCATCAAAAATGACTTGCAAGAATTATCTTTCTATGCTTGTGATGACAGGACAAGGGATCGTGTTCAGCATCAGTCCTGCCCTGTCCATAGTCAAATAAGTCAGGCACTTGCAGATGAGAGAACTAACACACTAAAGACGTACTTAGTTTAGATAAAATCAATGTTGACATCACCCTGTAAGATGGCAAGTTCACCAAAGATGGCAGAAGAGGCTGTTGGCAGTGCAAGTTTGGACAGAGTAGGAAAGAATGCTAGTATTTTTGATCACCTACTATGTGCCACACACTGTGTTAGCTATCATATATTTTTTATCTCATTTAACCTTTACTATACTTTTAGCAGAAAGGTATTACTATCTCCTTTTAACAAAAGAGGAAACTGATGCTTAGTGAGTATTTTGTTTTTGTTTCTCCAGCTTAATTAAAGTATAACTGTCAATTTTTAAAACATTTTTATTCAGTGTATACAACTTGATTATATATATGTGTGTGTGTATATATAGATATAGGTATAGGTATAGATATAGATATAGTGAAATATCACCAGAACCAAGCTAATTAGCATGTCCATCACCTCACCTAGTTACCACTTTTTTGTGTGTGCTGTTAATGAGTTTTAAGTAACTTGCTCTAATACCAATCTTCTATTGGCATGTGCAGATTAAATGAGATGATGTAAATAAGTCCTTAGAACTCTTGGTATAATGCCCAATACATGCTATTTGGTAATTGCAAAGGTTTTCCTCACCTTGAAAAGTATGATTGTTATTGTTAGCTAAGGGGACATTCGTCATTGGACAAGACCAAATGGGACAGTCAGTCAAGACAGCAACCTAGGTCCAGGAATTAAACTCTATAGCCCATTGATCTCTCTAGCATGGTTTTGTTTATTGATTTGTCTATTTATTTGTTTATACCAGTCCTCATTCTTTGAACTATTATGAGATGTATCACAGGGTATGAATATATGTTTAAAATTCAAGATCAAGAAAAATAAGAATATGTGAAGACAAGACCAAAAACACAGAGATGGAGACCATCAGGAGCTGGGCAGCTGGTAAGCTGAACCTCGGTTTACTGAGAACTGAGTTTCCTGGGCGCCAACACACAAGGAGCTTGATGAGTTACCCAGCTTTCCTTGTTCAAGAAGAAGGAAGTGTGCCAATTCTTTAGAGGAAATAAAGTATGTCCTTAAATTTTCTCCCTGAAATGCATTTCCCCCATGAAGCTTCAAGTCGGATGCAGTGCAAGGACGATGTATCCAGCAACAGAAATGCGGTCACGGGGCTTTGTCATTTCTCCGCGTAAAAGCCAGCAGGAGAACAGAGCGCAACTCATGAAAGCAGTCTGCTGGAGGCCCAGCAGGACAGCCTGACCGCATCTGTCCTATGGCTGGCTCATCAAAGGATGAAGAACAGAGTATCTGAGGAAATGGATGACCTTTCAACAGTCCTCCACAAAGAGTACTTTTTTTGTGGAAAACACTAGAGCAGTTGATCATGACCTGCCCCACCTTCCCACTCTCCCTCATCTAAGAAATCTACTCCACCAAGACACCAAGACTCCATCTGCCCTGGACACAGGTGGTTAAAACATAGCAGACATTTCATCAGGTGGCCACATGCCTGCAAAGTTTGACTTGAAAGATGAGCTCAGCCCATCAGACTGTTTCCCCAAAACTTAATCCAAAGTCCAAGTTGGAATCAGAAATGGTTCTAAAGGCAGGGCTAGGGAAGAGCATGATGGCCAATTGTGAGGTAGGAGAAGAAGATGCAGATGCCATGTGTAATAGGGAACAGCAAGCTGCTAAAGGGTAAGAACAGGGCACATCTGCACACAGAACGAGAAATACCACGAGTGAGAGACTGAGACTACACAGCTCCTGAGACGGAGATTGCTACCATATACTTACCCCAAAAGCTGCCCCAGATCCAAAACCGTCTCCCTTTTCCAGACCTAGCTATGATGACAGTCTTAATTTTGGATTCGTGGAAAGCCCTGGATTGTTGTAATAAATGCCTACTTTCCTCATAAGGCTGAGTGGGTCTTTATTTCTTGAAAATAAGTGAGCCTGACTAAAACACAGGCCTTTAATAAGAGTTGAACAACACGCATTCTCTACACTGCAGGCATTGTGTTGCGTGTTGTCAAGCAAAGGCCGCTCCGTACAGGAGCGATCGAAAGCAGATGGTATAACGCACAGCGATGTGGACGGATCCCAAAGGCATAATGCTGAGTGAAAGAAGCTGGTCTCAAAAGATTACACTCTGTATGAATCCATTATGTGTAATCCTTGAAAAGACAAAATAATAGTGATGGAGAATAATCAGTGAGTTCCAGGGGTAGGGGTTGTGGGAAAACATGACTATGTTAAAGGACAGCACAGCGGAGTTTTGGGGGTGATGGAACTGGTATGTGTCTTGATTGTAGTGGTGATTGCATAAATCTATACCTGTGTGGAAAGACAAAGAATTGTAAAAAGAAAAGAAGGGAGGGAGGGAGGAATGATCTCTCTCTTGAGTAAGCAGGGGCCCTAAATAGACCTTCAGTAGGAGGGCCAGCTCTCAGCAAAATCATCTCAGTTTACGGTTCTCCCAGTGCTCTTAGCCTTTATCTTTTTGTCGCTCAATGCCTCCTTCTCTTCTTCCCAGCTGGCTTTGCCTTCATAGCAAAGTCAAGCCAAGGAAATGAGCAACACAGGTGGAGTTTTATGTATCAACCAAGAGGTGAAGGGCATTTTGAAAGGTCAGATTAGGTCTTGCCATCCTTCCTAAAATCACACCATAAATACAGAAAATCTTTTATTCTTCCTACAAATGATCTTGGTCTCAAAGAAGCAGGATAACCTAGAAGCAGCACTAAAATTTCTTAGCGATAAGGAAAGAAAAATTCTAAGCAAGGAATAGGCTGATAAGAGGGTAGAAAGAATTAAGGCAAAAGCAGCTTTCACTTGAATCAAGATGATTGTGCCCAAGAACTGAGATTAGAAAACCAAGCTTTTCAGCTGTGGCTTAAACTATTTGGGTCTTCCCAGTGAGACAAGAAAGGGCCTTTCCTTTGGCCCAGCCCAGCTTCCTGGTCCTGGCTGATAGTAAAGTCTTTCTTTTAATCACTTCTTTTCCATACAGATATTTCCTTTGGGAATCTCGCAGGGAAGTGTGGTTAGGGCAGCACAGAAAATGAACATTTCTGTGTTCCCTACCCAAATGTTATCATAATGCTATCACAACCTTTCCTCAATGTGTTCTTTTTAAAAATGGCGTCCTATTGCTCTAGACATCCTGGTGCTCTGCACAGTGACACACAGCAAGTGGCAGACATTTATTGAGTGGGAAGCTGCAAACAGAGAAAGGGAGGGAACAGAGGAGGGGGAGGGTTGAAAGGAGGTAGAAACAGGAACAGCCTAAGGCTCCCACCCGAGGTAACGCGCTCTGTGAACACAATATTCACTCATTCAGCAGGTTATTTCTTGAGTGGTGCTGAAGATCTCCCTCTCCTGTCTACTTAGCTACTCCACGCCCTCGTCCACTCTGGCCTGATCCCCAGGAGATCGTGCTGTGAGGACGGCATCAACAGGGTGCCCTTGCACTCAGCAACCAGCTGGAGTCAGTCACTGGGGAGTGCCAGCCAGAAATGAAGGAGGGCGAAGGGTCCGATCAGAGAATTGATTTCCCTGCTCCCTCTCTCAGGGGTTGCCCAGGGCAGCTTGCAGCCCTTGAATAAAGAGGCCCCTCTGTTCACACAGCCCTCTGGGTCTCTGGGTTACAGCAACCCCCATCCCCTGCACCTCCGCCATCCCTTCAGACTTGGGGTGATAAGGGCACAATGCTGTCACTACATAGGTGCTGTACTATATCTGGTTACCTACATGCTACTCACACCTTTGTAAATAATCACTTCATTAAACTATGAGTTAACTCCTTTGAGTCGTAGAGGAAAAAGGGCCACGTACTAAACCTGACAAGCGCAGGGGAGGCCTGCATGGTGGGCCTTACAAACTCAGAGACTGAAAGCAAGCACATAGGATGGTCTGAACATAAAAATTCCTAACTAAAAGCAGGTCATGGTGGGTAGTCATGTCCTAGGCCTGTAGCTTCTTTGACCAAAGTCAGTCTTTACCTTAAGTGAGCCTGTCTATCGTCTTTCTGCATCTAAGATAACAAACCTTAGGACCGTCAGAGTAATCCCCTTTTCCGGATCCCTCAGGGCACAACCTCCCGGGTATACACAGCCCCTCTCAGTTTACTTGCTCCCTGCATACCTTCTCTATGAGCCATAAGTGTTCATCATTAACTGTTTTATACCCACCAAGGTAAAAGAAGTATGTGATCTCTGTTTTACTTTTTATCCAATTTCAGAGACTTCTCCCTTTTCCTTTCTCCCACCTCTAATCACATTAGATCTAATGTGAACCCACTTACATCTCCCCCATTGATTCCAATGTATAAAAAAAGTTGTAAAACTGCCATTCTCTGGAGCATTTTCTCAATACATTGAGATTTTGCTTCCTGGCAATTGTCATCAGTTTGGCTAAAGTAAACTCTTCTAACGCTTTTTCGTAGGCTGGAGATTCTTTCATCAGCAGAGTGTCCTGGCTTCTTTCTGCCGAGGCCCTGACTGACACAAGCACCACCACGGGCCAGGCACCATGCGAACCTGGGCGGCGAATACAATGAGCTGCTCCCCTAAGAGCTCACCATGCAGTAGGTGACAGGCACATCAAATAAATGCCAGCACAGGCTGGGGTATGCAGTGAAGGAGCTAGGCCTAAGGTGGTGCTGTGCAGAGCCAGTTTCTGAAAATTCAGCCTGGATCTGCCTCTCAGCAAAGCAGTAGAGAGGTCCCATTGTGCACTAAGGAAAATCCAGAGATCACACATGCAGAGCTTGTCTTGCCAAGTTTTTTACTGGTCCCTGGAAGAGTAAGGAATGACTTGCATGATACTGTCAGTTTGTAGCTGCGGAAACAAAAGCAAGTTCAACGTGAAATCTAGCTGTTCAGCTGATTGAATTATTCAGGTTCTCCCGCTAGCTCACCACAGCCTCTTACATCAGTTTTCAGCTTCTGCTTGCTGTTGAATAAGCTTTGCTAATTTCTTAACCTTTCAACATAAAAAATATCACTGTAGTTTTTTTGGTGAACAGTTAGGGTTTTATTTGTCTCATACGATGAGAAAGCTATCACTGGTGTTGCTTCAGCAGCTCAGCACTGTTCCTGAGGACTGAGATTCCATTTCTGCTCTGCCCACTCCAGTGTGTGAGCTTTTTTCCTCTTCGCGCTTGCTGCTTCACTGTCTCTCCATGACAGCCACACCCAGGCAGCAGGGACGATTCAAGGACAGAAGGAGGCAATAGGTTTTCCTCTCCTGCCTATATTTTCTGTCAGAAAAGTGAAGATATTTTCAGGTACCCCAAGCCGACTTCTCCTTGCATCTTATTGGCCAGAGGTCATTCATAGGATCCCTTTCAGCTGTAAGCAAAGCTAGGAAATTGATTACCTATTGATTACCTGGCTTTCATTTCTGTGCCTGGGCATCTTCTTTTCCTGTCATGATGAAGTTCATTTCCCCCCATTTTTTTTTTTTTGCACCTAACACAATCTTTTTTTTTACCAGTTCAGAAAGTCACTTCTCCAGCTTGCTAAAGAGATTTTTCCCAAACATAGGACCCAGAGGAAAAGCCTGGACTGGTAATTCTTACTTCTCTCAACTTTCCTCTTTATTAGAAGATACTGGTATGTCCCTACTGACCTCAAAAGCTTTAGTTATAATAATCTGGTGTGAAATAAAAGGAAACGTGTGTTAGTGTATAAAGCAGTAGCAATACACAACCTGGAGGATCTGAACTGAAACTTGAACAAGATCCTCAGCTGAGTAGCAACAGAAGGGCGTCACAGTTGTTTACAGAGGGCTGGAAGGTAACTTCGCAGGCCAGCAGGACTCAGAAACAACAAAAAAGGAGAGTAGGGGGAAGGCCATCTATACCAGGGCTGGCCACCCACTAGTCATCTGCCATCTTACATGGTCACTATCGCCCCAGCCACTGAAGTGCACAGGAGGCAGGGTGCCAAAGGGTCGAACGTGGGGTCCCTGGAGCCACACTCTGGCACTACCACTTCCTAGCGCCATGATCTTTGGCAAGTTCCCTGGGCAAGGTTCCTCAGCTTCCTCATCTATAAATGGAGATAATGATAGTACTTGTCTCATACAGTTATGAAGATTAAATGAAATATAAATTTAAAGCACTTTAAATGGAGTCTGGTTGATGATAAATATTATGAATAATAGCAGTTGTTATTATTACTATTATGGGAACTTTAATCCTTGGAGTAGTTTTGGTGTTAGTGGCAATAACAGAAGAGACTGAGAGTTAGTGACCAGGTTACAATCCTTCCACTCCCAATGACTAGCAGAGTGAACTTGAATAAGTTATTTCCCTTTCCCAGGACTCAGCTGTTGAACTTGAATAAGTTATTTTCCCTTCTCAGGCCTCAGCAGTCCATAGTAATATGACATCTAGTCCCTTATAGCTCTAAAACTCTATGGTTTTAATCCCAAAGTTTAGTCACTAATGTTTCAAAGGAAACATCATCTACAGTAAGGAATTCAGCTTATACTACCCAGATCCTATGAACTGGATGACAAGGACCAGTTACTGTAAATAGGGATCTCAGAGTACAGAATCTACTCCAGCAGGTGAACTGGGCACCCACCTTAGTTACAGGACTCAGCTTGATTCCCTCAATTTCCACTCCACCCATTTCACTCCCAGGAAAATTGCCCTCTCTCTGTTCCTGACCTTGCATAACAACATATATATGTATTGTGTGTGTGTGTGTGTGTGTGTGTGTGTGTGTGTGTGTGTGTGTATGTGTATGAAAAATACTGAATTATTTTCTGGAGGGTGGACTCCTTGTAGTGCAGGTTTCCCCGCTAGGTGGGTGTTCTAGGAACCCTCTGTATCAGTGTGCCAGCTGGTGTTGTTGTGAGAGGCTGCATTTGGCTTCAGTGAGTTTTTTTTAAAAGACTCAACACATTTGCCCGTTTCATGATGGGTGATTTACCAGTTCACCTGCCTATACTGTGCTGAGTGTTCAGCAGTTTCCAACCAAAAATGGCATGACCCCTGTGCCCCACCTGCCTTATTCATTCAATCTCACCCCCGAGCAACCTTTTTGTGTTTCACTGAATGTAAAATGTCATCAAAGGGAAATATTTTGCCGATGTGGAAGACATAAAACAAAAAATGGCAGAAGCACTAAAAGGCATCAAAATCAACAAGTTCAAAAACTGTTTTGAGCAGTGAAAAAAATCTTGATAGGTATATGGCATCAAATGGAGAGTACTTTGAATGTGACTGAAGTTTAACATGTAAAAATAAATACACAATTTTTTAAAAGTAAATTCCAGTTTGGGGATACACACACACACACACACACACACACACACACAGTTCTTGCAACATATTGAGAACTTTATATGCATTTTTGGTAACATTTTCAACAACATTGTAAAATAGCTATTATTGTCCCCATTTTACTGATTGCTAAACTATGGGTGAGAAGTTTAACATAAAAACTTGCTTAAGATCACACAGCAAAAGTCATGGAGCTGTTCTTAAAAAACAAAGTCTGTTTTGAGTCTGAAGCCCAAAGTCTATCTCAATCTCTGGGTGTCAGTCGGAACTGCTCGCCCTAGAGAGCCCCGAGATAATGACCTTCACAGGCCCCTTGGCCATCCCTATCCTGCCAGCTGCCTTTCACAAGCTCTCATCTGTAGGTTCAGCCTGACCTCAGGCTCCAGCACCAGTGCTGTTCCTGGACTTGGTGAATTCAAGAAGCCTTAATAAAGGCCAATGCTTAATGGCCCAGTATCAAACCAACGCAATCTCTAGTCCCTTTCTGACTATGTGTCCTAATTTTACCTGCTTGTCATTGATCTTGTAACCAACACCTGCCTGACACCCCAGACTCAGGGACTGGGCCCCTGTATCAACCCCAAGTATAATACTGCTCAAAAATCCCATTTTTCCTCTCTCCACAAATGACTGTCAGCATCCAGCTGTGATCCAGTCAAATGACTGCCTTTGATTCATCCAAGACCTCCTGCTCTATTTTCTATGTATTTACTTATCATTTATTGATCCCTGATATGAGCCAGCCCCGTGCTTTCTTTGTCTGTCCTGAGGACACGAACATGTTCTATTAACACACCCCTTTCTGCTACCTACTACAATTAATCCATCTCCAATTATTGATTACTCAATACACATCAACAAGGCAAATCTTTACTATTAAATATTTTTCACATTCCAAATTGGGTTATAATTTTCAATTTAAAATATATTTATCTTCTCTTCTAGCCACAGATGAGGTACAGCTTATTAGATCTTAGGGCTCAGCATAGATTATCCATTTTAAAAGGTGCCAGCTGACTTCTTCAAGATGTATGTTCTATGAGAGGCAGAGCATCACCCCAAAGAAGAGCTCAGTCAATAAGAAGAAAACAATGAGGTGCCCTAAAGACATTGAGAAGCGAAAGGATAGACTGTACATTTACTCAGGCCTGGATTTTAATCCTGTTTTAACCTCACACTAGCTTACTAGTATGGCAGTTTAAAAATATGGTCCCAAACTTCCCATCAACAGGTAGAGATATATACCTAGCTATAGATATTATCTATAGATGATGATACAGGTATACATTTGCACATGCACATACATATACATATATTTTGGATTCTGTGACTGCTTGATCTATACAATACAGGAGAAATGAAGCTATGCCGGTTTCCAGGCCCAGGCTTTAGAGGCTGCCATCTTCCACTTTCTGTCTCTTAAGATGCTTGATCTTAAAGCCCAGCCGCCATGCTGTGGGGAACTCCAAGCCACCCCACCGAGAGGCTACATTGCAGAGAGAAGCCATTTAGCATCCTTGCCAGCTGTGTGAGTGAGCCCTGCTGGAAGAGAATGACCCAGACCCAGGGGAGCTGCCCCAGCTGGCTCTGCCCCAGCTGGCTCTGCATACAGCTGAACGAGCTGGTTCCACCAAGTCTTGCCCAAACTGCAGGTTCATGTGCAAAATAAATGATCGTTTCAAGCCACTAAGATTAGGGGGTGGTTTTTCTAATGCAACACTAACTGGAACACTGGTGGCCAAGTCCCTTAACCCTCTTTGGGTTTCATGTCCTCATATATAAAATGGGGGTAATAGTAATACTTAACTCATAGGGTTTATCAAGAGGATTTAAAGGAGATGGTGAACTTAAAGTGTCTGCCCTATATCCAGCACTCTGAGTGTCTTAGATCCAATCCCCCAGAAGCTGGCCCTGAGATGAGGACTCATGTACACATTATTTATTCAGGAAGTGCTCCCAGGATTAAGGGTGTGGGGACACAGGCATGGAAGGGGAAGAAGCTGAGCACAGGTGCAATTTGGGGCCAAGTTTGTAGAGAGTGGCCTCCATCTGATCTTGTAGGATCTTATACTCTGAAGTATAAATTACCCTGCCTGAAAGGAACCAGGCTTTCATGCCACTGAATCCATCCGTCATTGGATAAGGGTGTTCCTGGGGAATGTAAACGCCAAGGCACTCCTTCTAGCCAAGCAGGCCCTAGTAGCCCAAGGGAAGGAGCCTGAGAGGCAGTCCAGGGGCTGGAAAGAGACAAGGGGGTGAGCTGCAGATGCTGGCTATTGGAAGCGAAAAACCACCAAAGCCCTTTTTGTTGCACTTACCCCTCTTCAACACACATATACTCATGATCATCACAGAGCTATTCAGGGTGATCTGGGTGGAACACCAGTATCATCCAAGGCACAAACCCACTCAGAATGCTAGTTCTCATGAGGATGTACCTTGCAGTGAGCTACCCTGCTCCCCAAGAGAAGTCTAACTGAATGAATTAGGAGGTGTTCTCCGTGAGAAGATTTACACCAGTAAGACAGGGAGTAGTAAATAAAAGCAGCAGATTAGTGCAATATTACTAAATCCCATTATTTAGGTCCCCGCCTGGCAGATTTAACAAATGAGATCTATCTCTTCTTGGTGAATGCACAAGCATAAGTACCATCTAAATCAAGTCTGCAGAGAATAAACTGACCTGATGGATAGCTATCCTTTAGCTCAGCATCAGTAACGCATGGAGGATTTGGAGGAATTTGTGCCAGGAATCAGAGAGTGTAGTATTTGTCTTGAATTAACTAATTTTTATAATCGGTGTACCGTGAGCGATACGCTTCTGCCAAAGCAGATTTGTGACCTGCCCGAAGTACCAATTATGTTCCAATTTATACAGTAAAAGTTGTTTGGTAATATGAGGTGTTGCAGCAATTTTAACACATCAGCAAACATGGAAATCAATTTATTTTCCTTAGTATTTGGCAATAAACTTCGTAAATAAAAAAAGAAAATGTGGGGTTTCTAGAACCAGGCAAGCCTTTTGCTTTAACCTTTTCTACTTCCTGGCTGCTGGCCGAGTGCAGGGTTTGTCCCCCTGTGGTTCCACTCTGACCCAAGACCGAGCTAGTGCCCCCTGGGCTGCTAGCTTCTTCAGTTGTTGGGAAGAGAGAGGTCTTCAGGACAGGCCTGTGTCTGGGTCGGTGGGCTGGAATTGAACTTTAAAGGTGTGTCAGAGACTGCTACACATTGTTTTCCCTGGCAAAGGAAGGGGGGCAGAAACTGGCATTCCTACTTTAGAAATAAGGAAACCAAGTCTCAAATATGACCAAGGATTTGCCAACAATAAAAGTGAGACCCAAGTTCTACATCTTCTGACCATAAATCCTGATTTCTGTCTCTGGAAGGAATGCAATGGTTCAGTCACTGTGTAAGCCTGCCCCTGTCTTCTGAGAAGATGAGAACGTGAAGTCACTGAGACAAGTAGGAGGAGGCCAGGCAGAGGAAAGGGGAAGGAACTGCAGGCACAGCAAACATGAGCAAGAGTGGGGAGGCTTATAAACACGTGGCAAGACACTCAGTTTCCACTTGAGATAGAGAAATCTGGAAAGAACATCAGTATACACTTATATATTTTAAATGGCCAAGCAGCACATCCCAAACTTTACTGAAACCGTCAGAGCGTTGAAGTAACAGGACAACCAACTAACCCAAAACCTACAGAAAGACAGGTGCTTGCGAGGAGAGATGATAAGTCACAAGCTCTGGCTTACCTAGGACGGATACCATTGGACATTGAAGAATTCAGCTAAAACTGTCAACAAATTGGTAAAGGCCAAGTATGAGCTAGAGAGAGTGTTTAGAACCCCTGAGGTCAGTGAGTATACCAGAAATCCACACCCATGTGCATTCTCTTCTTTATGGACCTAACTAGGCACTTAAAAAATTCTGGCAAGAGTCCCGAGAAACCATCCCTCATGCGACAGTATTGGAGGAAGAAAGCAGCAGCTGCTTTGGGAAACACAAGAAACCGAACCCAGGCCCTACTGCTCTGTCTCCCCAACTGAACAAACGCTTTAAAATGGAGGAGGAACAGCACACAGTCGCCTTAGGGCACGGGAGGAAACCTACAGCAGCTGGGAAAAGAATACAGATAAGAACCCTCTGCCCCTGGGGGTGGGGCAGCAATGCCCTCTGAACCAGAGCCACCTCGGGGAGGGGCAGAAGCACTGAGAGCACCCAGGGGCAGAGCACCTGTCTGATAATGTCTAAATATTTAGGCTGACAGAGAACACCTCTCCACTCCGCACCACTTCCCATGGCCAGACTAACATGCAGCGAGTAACAAATAACAATCCAATATTGCTGACTTAGGAAAGTATGGAGAGAGACTCTCGTGGAGGCACAACTCAAAGAGACTCCCCAAACCTGAGGATGGAGGAGATGTGAAGAAAAACCTGACAGAAGAGCCCCACCCTAGACACAGGCACAGCCAGAGAAACGTTAGGCCTGCAGTGCACAGGGCTACCCACGGCACAGCAAATACTCACACTCTCCACCGCGCTACGCAAAACGTCCAGCTTCTTAACCTGCTGAGAACATGCACTACCCTTGACCTTGCCCCAAGGGCCGAGAAATGATAAAATGTCCAGCTTTTTAAAAGATGACAAGGCATATGAAAAAAAAGAAAACAATATTATCAAGGTACAAATCCCCCCCCCAAATTGACATATTACTAAAAATGCTGAAAACACAACATAACTTTTAAAGTCTTTAAGAGAGTCGGGGGAAAAAAGATACATTACATGCAGAGGGACAGAGATAAGAATTACGGGGACTTCTTGTCGGGACCCCAGCAGGCCTGAAGACAAAGGAGTGGCATATTTAAAGTGCTAAAAAGAAAAACTGGTAACCAGAATTCGATAAGCAGGAAAAACATCATTCAAAAATGAAGTAGACATACTTTCTCAAACAAACAAAAACCCAAAGAATGCGTTGCCAGCAGACCTTCAGCATAATAAATATTAAAGGGAAATTCTCAAGCAAAAGCAATACTTTGCCAGACAGAAACTTAGATCCACACAAAGAAATGACAAGCATTTAAGTGGAATAAATAAAGGTAAAAACAATTATTTTCTTATTTTAATGACTCTAAAAATAGCTGGTTGTTTAAAGTAAAAATTGTAGCAAGGTATTATGTTTATATCATATGTAAATAAAAATATAACAATAGTACAAAGGGTGAAAGGGAAGCATTGAGACTAGACTCTTATAGGGTCCTGACATCACACACAGAAAGGTATAATATTATTTGAAAATGTACTCTGATTAACTATAACTTGTACATTGCAAACCTATTGGCAATCACAAAAAAATTAAAAGCAAAGGTATAAATAATAAGCCAATGGTGTTGATCAAAAAGAATCATATATTTTTTGGTTAATCTAACAAGATAAAAACATAGGAAAAACTTTTAAAGCAAATGGAAAAAATAGAAAACAACTATCTAGATGGTAGATTTTGAAGCAACCATATCAATAACAACACTAATTATAAATGGTCTAAACTCACCAATTGAAATGCAGAGATTATCTAATTATATTGAAAAAACAAGACCAATTATAAGCAAAAAATAGTCAAACTAAAGGAAAAATTGACAAATCTATAATTATACTCGGATACTTCAACACTCCTCTATCAGTAGTCAATAGAACAAAAAGATAGAAAATCAGTAAGAAACATCTGGTACATTTACACAATGGAATTCTATGCAGCAGAAAGAAAGAAGGAGCTCCTACCCTTTGCAACAGCATGGATGCAACTGGAAAGCATTATGCTAAGCGAAATAAGCCAGGCAGTGAAAGATAAATACCACATGATTTCACCTTTAACAGGAACCTAAACAACAAAACAAAGAAACAAGCAAAATATAGTCAAAGA